>JAJJWW010008428.1:0-341480 GCA_023531295.1 Papaver armeniacum
GTATTCATACTATGGGGAGAAAGCTATTTGTGTTCCAATTCAAGAATGCTGACGATCATGAAGACGTCCTCAAAAATGTACCGTGGATTATGAACAAAGCTTTGTTTATTTTCATGAGATTATGATTCAAAAATTGATCTTATTAAGTACAACTTCACTCACCAAGTGTTCCAGTCTTGTTCGGGGCTTAAGCTTGAACATATTGATGTTGGAATAATCGAAAAGCTATGTACGGATATTGGATGAGTAGTTCCAAGTGAATCAAATCACGAATTACTCGGTCGGAGGAACAATAGTAAATGCAAAACTTGAAGTGGATATTAGGAAGCAAATGAAAAGGGTAACTGGCTATACCCGGCTATAATGCAAAAAGTGTGGGTTAAATACCACTTTGACAAGCAACAGAGGAATATCTTCTGAAATGCTATGTATTGGAGCATGATAATGCAAATTGTGAGGAAATTGCTTTTAACCTCTGGATCTTTAGAATGCCGGAAGATGAGTTTCAAGCATTGAAAGCTGCTAACGCTCACAAGGTGGAGGAGTTCCTTAAAAATAATGATGGGCCTGTTGACACCGATGGGCCGAGTGACTCTGAGTCAGATGGATTTGACCCAAGAAGAACAAGAGACATAGAGATGATGCTAAAGAAGATAACATTATTCTTCACGACAACAATTATCGAATCCCTCTTTCTCCAAAAGCGATGAACAAAACCAAGGAACCCTAGCTTATGGAAATGGCAGAGCAATTCCTTTTGAGAACCAACCCAAAAACACCACCGATGTAGATATGGGAATGATGGACTCAGATCTGGGAGGATGGGAACATCTTGCACATGATTCACAACTCCATGCTCTTCTGCTGAGCATATGAGCACCACAAATCGGGTTTCTTCTTCTCTCTTAACTCAATTTTTGCTTGCTCTTTTGTAAATATTCTAAGTATGCTCTTATTTCATCTTGAAATAGCTCTCTATTTACAAATGCAGGTTTTGTGTTACTCATTGCTGATTTATCTACTCCTCACATCTCTATCGTACCGTAATAATCTTATTTTTCATATAATTAGGTTTAAATTTCATCTAAATCCTTGTGGAGTACTCATTTACAAATAACTCTCCGATGGTTTGATCGATATAGTTTGGAAAATTAAGGCTCTGAAAATCCCTAGTGTAGACTTGGGTTATGTGGATTGTAATAAATTATTTTTCTCAAAGCGATTCTATTTGTTTTCCGCTTTCAGTTTAGGTACTTCTTAAAGACGGTACTCGGTGTTTTTTCCTATTAGATTTAGGAAAATTAGGGCTTTCAATTCCCTAGTGTAGACTTTGGGTTTGAAGGCCATAAACTCATCTCTTTGTTACATTGAGCTCAATATTTCTCCGGATTGTTCAAGTATTGACAATTTTTATACTAGAATTGATAAAATGAAGGTATTAGCGTGTAACGTCCAAGGGTATGGTAACAAACATACTAGATATCACCTTAGAGACCTCATTAAATCCAATGATCCAGACATAGTTTTTCTTTCAGAAACTAAGAACATTGAGAAGAAAATGATTATACAAAGTGTTTGAATTTCTCGAAATATTACTTTGTCAACCCAATTGGATTTTCTGGTGGTTTATTTATGATGTGGAAAGAAGGTTTAGAGTTTGAAGTAGTTGAAATGAATAGGAGATTTATTGTTTGTGTTACATGTTTTTATGCTAGGAATGAGTCTCTTCTAGTTTGCATGTATAGAGCATTAGATGATCAGGAGATAGCTAATCAGTGGGACTTCTTGCATAATATGGAAAATAAATATAATTTACCCTTGGTAATTATTGGAGACCTGAATTTTGTGACCAAACAATATGAAAAATAAGGGGGATAACCTGTCACCCAATCCCAACTTGACCTTGTTAAAGGCCACCTTGATTCACTTGATATTACTGATGTGAATTACATGGCGAGTCCTTTTACTTGGACTAATAGAAGGTCAGGAGATAATCTTATTTTAGAGACTTGATAGAACTCTTGTTAGTCATAACTGGTTTGATTTGTTCCCTAATGCAATAGTTTATCATCAAGTTAGTCTAGGAAGTGCCCATCTTCCCATTTTGTTGGTTAGTTCTAGAGAAGAAAATTATACCAGGAAACCTTATAGGTTTAACAGATGTTGGTTCCTTGATCGAATCAGTAAATCCTTAATCCAAAATAGTTTGGAATCTTGGTAGTAATGGCTCTCATGCTTTTAGGTTAACTAGGTCTCTTAAAATTGTTAAGCATGTGTTAAGTGAATGGAATAGGAACACCTTTGGTAATATTCAGACTCAACTCACTATAATACATGATAAGCTAGCTAAATCTTGTCCAGAATGGAAGTAGTGTTGATAATTCAGCTGAAATTCATAATCTTGAAACTCAACTTAAATATTGGTATGATGTTCAACAAGATTTCTATAGGCAAGGAGCCAAAGATGACCTTCCTCTCCAAGATAGAAGCACTAAATACTTCCATGATAAAATGAATTATAGGAAAAGGAGAACTCAGGTAGATATTATCCAGTCAAATATAAGAGTTTGGTTATTTGATAGAGCTAGTTTAACAAACGAGCTAAAACATCATTTCTATAAAATCAGTAGGACGACTAATCACGATAATCCGATGAATTTTTAATGAATCTTGACCCATGTATGGCCCGGGATGAAGAAAATGATCGGCTTATTTCTATCCCTATTGATGAGGAGATCAAGAATGTATTGTTTCGGATGCAGCCCTGGACTTCTCGGGACACGATGGGTACCCTCCTGGTTTTTCTACCAATGAGATGTGACATGTTGTTGGAGAAAGTATCATTAGTTTGGTAAGAGATTTTTTCCATTCTAGGCACTTACTGAAACAAATGAAGCATAACTTCATTAGTCTTATCCCAAAACTAATACACCTAAACAAGCGTCAGACTACAAGCCAATAAGTCTTAGCAATGTGACTTATAAAATAATCACAAAACTTTTAGCCAGCAGACTGAAAAGAGTTATGGATAAATTCATAAGCCCTTTCCAAGCGGCTTTTCTCTCTTCTAGGTTAATAACTGATAATATAGTAATGGCCCATGAAATTGTGGATACCATGAAGAAATGCAAAGCTGAGAAAAAAGGCCTTATGGCAGTCAAATTTGACATGTCGAAGGCCTTTGATAGGATTGAGTGGAAATTCCTAATTTTCAATCTTAGGCGTTTAGGTTTTCATGAACATTGGTGTGATATGATTTTTGAATGTGTTTCAACTGTGTCTGCTTCTATACTTCTTAATGGAAGTCCTGGAGAGGTTTTCTATCCTACAAGGGGTCTTAGACAAGGAGACCCCTTGTCCCCATATATGTTTATCATATGCATGGAATCTTTTTTCTCGTCTTCTTGTTCATGCTGAAAGTAATGGTAGTATCCAAGGAATCAAAGTTACTAAAAATAGTACATCCATTAGTCATTTTTTTTTGCAGATGACCGCTAAGTATTCACTAGAGATAATATTAATGGAATAAAACAATTGGAGCGAGGTGATAAAGGAATTGGTAAGTTTTGGACAATCCATCAATTTTGAAAAATCGGGTTTAGCCTTCACCCTAAAATTAGTCCTCATATTAAAGACCAAATTGCTAGTATTCTAAATATTAAGAAGATGGCCTTACATGAAAAATATTTAGGAGTCCCACTGTTAATCCAGAAAAATAAGGAAGAAACTTTTAGACATCTTATAGATAGATTTGACAGCAGGCTAGCCATATGTAAAGGAAAGCACATAAACCAACCAGGTAGAACAGTGCTTACCCAATTGACTTTAGGCTCTCTAGATTCACATCACTTAGATGTTTTTCCCATGCCTAAAACCATAACCGATAAGATTGATAGAATACAAAGAAATTTTTTGTTAAATAAGAAACAAAATGGTAGAAGCATGCGATTGATTAAGTGATATCATTAGTCAATCTAAAGCTATGGGAGATTTGTGAACATAAAGATTGTTGAAGTCATGAATATTGCTTTACTTTGTAAGTTAGCTTGGAGAATGATTACCGAAACCAACACTAAATTTGCCATCACTATGAAAAGTAAGTATTTCCCTAACCATAATCCACTTTATTATGCTAATGACAAGCAGGGTTCTTGGATATGGAAGGGTGTTTGCAGAAGTCTAGACATTATTAGATCAATTTATTGTTGGGAAGTTGGAGATGGTAGAAACATCTCAATATGGAAGGACGTTTCGATTACAAGATGGAAACGCCACCACTATCTCAATATGCTTCATCTTACATGGAGACAGTAGACCAACTAATTGATCAAAACACAAAAACTTGGAAGCTATATATTTTACATTGTCTTTTTGATGAAAATACTGTTAGGGATATCATGAGAATCAGAATTCCAAAAAATGGTAAGGACCAATTGAGATGGACACCATCTTTAAATGGTATTTTTTTCTGTCAAAACTGCCTATAGGGTTGTGGATAGTGCAAACAATAGTCACGGTGTTGTAAAATTTCCCTGGAAAAGATTTTGGGGTATGAAGCTACCACCAAAAATCTTACACTTCCCGTGGAAGTGTACAGGCCCCTTACTGTCATAGAAAGACTAGGAAGACATGTTAATGATATATGTCCAAAATGTCCTATATGTGAAAGAGAAAATGAAACTGCTTATCACGTGTTAATTGAATGTACTTTTGCTACACAAATTTGGAATGTTGTGGATAATGGTATTGCAGGTATGCTCACTGCAATATCCAATATTACAAATTGGATAGCAAGTTGGTTTCATGTGATATTGTTGTTGTACAAGACAATTTTATAAATCTTTGCATGACCTTTACAATGTGGGGTATACGGAAAATGAAATGTTCTTTTATTTTTGATAATGTACAAATGAATGTGGAGAATGTTGCAGGTCAAATCAACCAATGCAGGTTGGAGTGGACTACTAGTACTCAAAAACATGTCTTGAATAGACAAACAGGTGGTATTATTAGAAATGCAGTGATATGGGAAAAACCACTTCTCTCTTTTATAAAAGTCAATTTTGATGCATCATATTCTAAGGAAACAAATTTGATGGGAGTAGGACTAATTATTTTTGATGATGCGGGTAATCCGAGGGAGCATGGTGCATGAGGCTTAATAGAAGATGCGAAAAAAGCAGAAGCCATGCATTTTGCATTAGAAGGAATTAAATGGGAGTGGAGCACAATGATGAAGGTCAACACTCTTCTTCTTCCACCACCTGCTATATTGATCCTCATTGGTGACAAATAGTGTTCGGCGCATACACCTACAATCTCTGTCCCAACTCTATCCAAATCTGGAGGATTTCTGGGACTACAATCTCACCTACTATACGCCTCTCCGGAATCTCTCGGCCAAATAACAACTAACTTTTGTGTAGTTTTTTTATAGGTCAAAACACAACTCTCGCTCTGGATAAGCTGTAGTGCATATTCAAATGGTCTCTATCGAGAATACACACTCTCTAGCCATGGTTGCCAAATACATAATGTCTTTGATTTCTAGTGTCAATTTGTGCTCTTGCATTATTTATGAGTGTTTCTTCGTATCCTTTTGGCCTCCTTTTTTGCCTCTCTTCCTTGATTTAATGTTAGTCTTCTTGAAGAGACTAATATTTGGGAAAACATCTAGGTGTTCTCCTCCTGGTCTCTGACAAAGCAAGGGTTGAATGTTGCGGAAGTAATAATAGTACCAATACTCAAGTACCATAACCATGCCAGATAAATCCTTCCCATTGGCTGACCATTCATCAAGAAATTTATAGGTATTACCTAAGGAAGTTATACCCCAATCATATTCCCAAACTCTATCTAAATTATCCAACAATATAACCCAACGTTTATCTACTCTTCCACTAGAACCCGCAAGAAGAAAATGACCAAAGCACCAAAGAAAAAATGCTCTTGTCAATACCTCTGCACATTCAACATTGTTGGTATTTTCTCTACTTTTAATGTTGTTTCTCAAGATAGACAGGGATATTGTATTTTTCTTACTGTTTCATTTATCAAACCCTTTGAAATCTTGAAAATACAAATCATCCAAACAAGCATATGTTAGCTCACCCAATGCCGCCATAACTACTTGACGTTTTGTAGGGTCACCAATGGGAATTTCGTTAACATATACCAATCTATAGGAAGGATGCCAAGCTCAAACTCTCTAAAATGAAAGCTCTTGGTCTTTTTCCACCATCTCTCAGCTATGGCTTCAACTAAACCTCTATCCGCATTGGAAAAATTAAACTCAAAGGCAGAAAACAAAAACCCACAATTATCACGGTGTAAATCGTCTTTATCGGATTATCTTTCACTACAATTTGGTATAACGTTTCAACCTCATTAAAATTGCCTCTAAAGTTTATGGTGACTATCCGGTCAAATTATTACATACATGCTTATCTTTACCCTTTGCTGATACTATATCCAAAGCATCTATATGTTCTTCCATATTCATACAATCATAACAAAAGAAAAAAAATCAATCACATTTTATCATTTTCATCATAATCATGTAAATTTGATACAAATTCATACAAATTTACCTACAAACGAATCATACAAATTATCATTCATCATCATACAAAATAATCAAAATTTCTTTATTTTTTTTATCACAAATAATCAAATTAATCCCCAAAAACAAATTTCATCACAAAAATTCAAATTAAATCATGCAATACTAAACATATCATCTAAATCATGCAAATACCAATCATCCAAACATATCAATTTCATCAAAAAAATCATGATAATCGAAAATAAAAATAAAATAAACCAAAAATTTCAAAATCTTACCCAAATCGATATCGTGGACGGATTCGCTCCAAAAATCTCAAATGATTCCAATTGTGTTGATGTTCAAACCCACGGTGCAATTTGATAAGAAAATCTCGGAACTCTTTCTCAACTACATGCATTTGGAAGCTTTGGGTGAGGATGAAAGAAAATGGGGAAGAAGGAAGAAGATCAAGCTTATGTTAGTTTACATCAATTTATCGACGATGAGCAGTTGGCACCTTTGACGATGAATGATTGACGCTTTGACCAAGTTGACTGGTCAAGCGTTGATTAGTGCAGCGAAAAGCAGTAACGATGAATAGTTCATCGCCTGAAGTTGTTTTGTTCAGCGACTAGCATGCTAGATTAGCACTCCCATAAAACTTAGGTGGTTCTGCTAGTTGACGTGGATTGCTAATCTAGCTGCTAGATTAGCACACCATAAGACTTAGCCTTAGTAATGAGAGATGTATGCCTGTATTTGTACTGTCTATGCTTCTTCTCTAGGTTCATCATTAAGGGTCCACTTTTCATTTGCAGTGGTAGTGGCTTTCATTTTTGGCAGTGCTAGAGGGTGAGACGGTAGCAGGGGGTGGCTTACCCGGGCTGTAGCCCCCCCTAAATCCTGTAAGAGCTCATTTTTGCCATTGTAATTGTTAAAGAAAAAAACAAGTAGCCCATGTGACAATTTTGTGTAGCCCATTAATTGCTAAAAGAAAAGCCAATTTTTAGAAGATCTAACGGCATAGTGATCTTTCCGTATAAACCGAGTATATATTATAGTTTACGTTTGATGCATTAGAGTAAAGTGAGGACCTGTTTCAACGAGATACATGATTGGGTGAGCCTTGAATTTCATATGCAACCACGTGTTTTGCCTTTTTCTTGTTTTGTGGAGGTTAAATCACAACTTTTTCCTCTTGATCCTTATATAAACGGGTGTAGTTAGGGCATATTGTTAGTCTTCATGATTGCTAAAGGAGGTTTTAGGAATTAGCGAGGTACCGTTTGAGTGATCGAGGGTCAAGATCGGATGTGATTCTTTTGTCTCATATGAAAAAGGTAACCCCTTCGCTTTAATTAGGTAACCCCCTTTAGTGATCGTAATAGAGTCTTAAGCCTAGTTTGGTATTCTTTGTGAGTTTTAAAAAAGTGTTTTTAAATGCGTTGTTGTCTTTGTGTTGTGCTTTAAAAAATAAAGTAGTGGGCGTTTGAGTAAACTATAATATGTAAAGTGTTGTGGAACCAACAAACTGTAAATTTTGTTTGGTAAGTTATCATCTTGGAGAGCTTATGATGTGGCTAATGACGAAAATAAACATGGTTTAAAAATTCTTTTTAAATTACATCTATTAGTAATAAAATATTTTTTTTATTTTGAATATTATTTAAATAAACATAAAAAATAATAATAATTCTTATTCATATTTTTAATTATTTTTAATTTTTAATTTTTACCTTAAATACTATTATTATTATTGTTGTTGTAATTATTATTTTATAACAAAAATTAATAAAATTTGATTAGTGAAATAATTGTACATAAATAAATATTTAAGGGTATATTTTGTCTTTTTAATATAATAACAAGGTTAAAATAGAGAATAAATTAATTAAAATTGAGTGGGTCCACAACCTGCTTTTACTTTTTTAAAAAGCTACTCTGAGTAGCTTTTAAAAAGTTATTTCATGAAGTGCTTTTGGAAGAAAAGCGCTTTGAAAAAAAGTTTACCAAGTTTATTATTTTCCTAAAAAGTTTGTTACAAGTTGGTTACAAAGTGCTTTTGTGGGAAAAAAGCAATCCCAAACGGGGCTTTAGACTCAGTGTGTAACCATATAAAGCGAGTACTTATATCAACATTTATCCTAGAATTCTAGGTCCTGGGAACTAGATTTAAATAGGCCCATGCCTCAATTGAATAAAAATTCCAACCCTAACCCAAACTCGGTTGGTGTATAGAAAGGGTTAGCACTTGGCAATGGAGTTGCATTTCTAAAAAAACAATCTAGCTATAAGCGTATTGTTTTAATCCATTCAGAAAAGAGTAATATATTGTAGGACTAATTCATATCGCTTGTTGTTTGAGTAGTTCACATTTGATACTGGCGTTGTGATTCAAGAAAAAAACATCATGTTGCGCGCTTGCTCCCTTCGTGTATTTATCTTTTTTTTTTTTGCTAGGAAAGGAAGATATATTGATATAGGAAAGATTACAATTGGTTTAGGATGAATGGAGGATAATTATCCAACCAAACACTGTTACATTGTATCTTTCTTTTGTGTTTAGTTGCTTTGTCATTGACCATTAAAATTCCTATTAACGTACTCAATTTTAACAAAGCTTAAATCTCTAAGAATAAAAAGACAATCTTCTAAAATAGAATTGTTGGACCAGCTAATCTGGTTCCCACTTTTATTGAGAAATGTAATAGCATTCTTTGCATCACTCCTTAAGCAAATTCTTTGATAACCCCCAGCTTTAGCCCACTTAATGACTTCAAGTAAGGCTATGCATTCCGCCCTCTGAATTTAGAGATTGTCCCTCAATTTGTTTTGCATCCTTTGAACTCCTGTTTGATTAAAGACAACAATCCCAACACGAGAAATGTTAGTATCTTTATCATAAGAAGCATCGCAATAAACTAATAGACATAGATCATGTGGAAGGTCTTCATTCGAGGGAGCCACATGAGTGTCAACAATGATAGAGGGCGATAATTCGACTAGGAGTAGTAAGAAGTTCATTTGTGTCACTAATCAATCTAGAAGCCAATCGTGAGTGCAATGAGTATTAAGGGGTTTTTGTTGGAAGGTATGGAAACATCCTGTCTCTCCAAATGCACCATGCAATGTAGTTAAAAGCGAGCTGCCATGAGTATTATCGGACAAAAGATGTTTACTAATCCAATCATAGATGTTAATAGTAGTAGCGAATCTTGAAGAACCAAATTTCCAAAAGACAAAGAATTCCAAACAGATATAGAATTGAAATGCAAGATAAGGTGCTGTGATTTGAGAAGGAGAATTGGTGTCACACATGCTACAAATGTTGTTTTGATTAGGCTTGAACCGAGACACTCTATCCTTAGTTGGCAGAATACCTTCAATGCATTTCCATAAAAACAATTGGATTTTAGGTAATAGAGAAGCTTTCCAAAGATTTTTATATATCATATTAGATTGAGCATTAGGATCGGCAGGAGACAACTCACTTTGACCAAAAGCTTATAAGTCGATTTAACGAAAAGTTGCCATTCTTAGTGAATGGCCAAACTAACCTATCTCGACCCAGACAAAGGGAATTCTAATGTTCATAATTTTGGACTATTTTCTTGAGTAAAGAAAGCTTGTACCAGATCCGAATTCCAAGTGTTTAAATCTTTGTCAATCAAACTATCAACACGCAGATTAGGATTAGGGTAATAAATGCATAAGGGACTAGACATATTGGAACCCAATTATCAATGAAAGCATGAATATTTTCACCATTTCTAACTTCCCAAATAGCATGATGCTTAATTATACTAAGGCCATGACAAATGCTTTTCCAAACGAACGAAGAGTCCTTAATATCCGAGTGATGCGAGGGTGACAATTCTTAAAATATTTACATTTCAAAATTCTAAACCACGGATCATCTTAGAATGAATAAGAGACCAAGTGTTTTTAGTCGAAGGGCAACATTAGTGAACTTTAAATTCCTAAATCCTAATCCCCTTTCATTTTATGAGTACACACTTTTTCCCATTTCCTAGGATAAAAACCACCATTTGAATTCTTTGAAATCATTTGTGATTGCTCCATCTTGTGGATGAGGGCATCTGGGAGGAGGAAGGAATTCATATGGTAGATGGGGAGAAGAATTCAAAACATTATTTACCATGAAGTGACCTGCCGGATTGAGTCGGTTTTTACCTTTCCACTTAGCCACTCCATTCGCAAAATGATCATTGAGAAAGGAGAAAGACTCATTCTTTGATCTTTTGAAAGAGTGGGATGCCTAAGTGTTTATCATTCGAGATCAACTTTCTTAACATTGAGTGATCTTATGAGAGAGACACAATGATGCGGATGAACATTCTTGCTAAAGAAGCATCTGATTTTTGAAAATTTATCACTTGGCCGGAGATAAGACTAAAATCCTTAATGAGAGACATTAAGTTGTTAGCCTCATCATGAGTAGCTTTAGTGAATAAGAGACAATCGTCAACAAAGAGGAGATGGGAGATACTAGGGCCTCTTTGCGACTTTGAACCCATGAATGAGATGACATTTTTCAAAGCATGCAATAAATATCTCAGAAAGACTCCATACATAGAATGAACAAGTAGGGGATAACGGGTCCCCTTGGCGGAGACCTCTACTAGGTTTGTATGCGAGACAAGGGGACCCATTAAGAAGAACTGAGATACTTGTGGTACTAATACATTGATAAATAATGTTACACCAAGAGTCAGAAAATCCAAAGCATTTGAGAACATCAATAAGAAAGGGCCATTCTACACGGTCAAACGCTTTAGACATATCTAACTTAAGACCCATAATACCACATCTGTTGTCTTTTTTTCCTCTTCCTTTTCATAGAATGAACTAGTTCTTGGGCAATAATCACATTATTGCGGATATTCCTATTCTGAACATACGCAGATTGGAATGGTGATATAATTTTGCCCAAGAGTGGTTTCATCCTGTTAACAATGATTTTAGAGATTATTTTATAGCTAGTATTGCATAAAGAGATTGGCCTAAAGTCGGCGGGAGACACGGGATTGTTGACCTTAGGAATTAGAGGAAATGTATGGTTCATTTCTTTAAGCAAATGTTTAGAGTGGAAAAAACTTTGGACAGTTTTTAAAGATATCGTTTTCCACTAATTCCATGTTCTGTTTATAGAAGCCTGGTGGAAATCCATCGGGCCCAGAATGAGACCATGAAGCCATTTGTTTAATCGTGTCTCTAACTTCTTGTAAAGTAATGGGACTCAATAATTTGTCATTGTCGCATTAGATATACAAGGATCTATGCAATTCGAGAAAATCTCTATTGCGAAAAGGATTGGACGTAGTCCCAATAGAACTAAAGTGATTAACCAATAGATCTTCAAGTTGATTCCTATCCTTAGACCATTGGCCATTGTTCAATTTAAAGGAACTGATATGGTTGAAATGCCTTCTTCTATTAACATAAGTATGGTAGAAGTTGGTATTTCTATCATGCCCTTTATGAACTCGACTCTAGACTTTTTAGCATAAAATTCTTCTTGGATTTTTTGCCAATGCTCCATCTGTATCTCAACTTGATTAATAGCCTCAATATTCTGAGTAGTATTAGCTTCACTATTCGGAACTTGTAGTTGAGTTCCAAGAGATTTGACTTTATGATTAATATTACCAAAGTGCGAAATATTCCAATTTTTCGATTCAATTTTCACATTTCTAAGTCTATTAGCAAATTGAAAGGCATGAGATCCTCTAATAGGAATAGAAAAAGCATTCTTGATTCTTGAATGTGAGGAAGGGTGTCGAACTAAAGACTTATAATATCTATAGGGCCTTTTACCTTGATTAGAAAGAGTGTTCGTAACCAAGATAATTGGTAAGTGGTCCTGAACCTATAGAGTCAATATGAAAAACTTTTGAGTTCGCATAATGACTCAAACCACGGACCATTTACTATAGCCCTATCTAATCTAGCTCTTATATTATCATCGCGATTGTTTGTTAGACCAAGTGAAGGGTGAACCCACAAAGCCTAAGTCGACAAATCAAACATTATCAATAATTTGTTGAATGATTGGTAACTCCTCAGCAGTTGGTCTTGTGAAAGTAGACCTCTCGTGGGCAAACATGGTAATATTGAGATCACCTATTAATACCCATGGGAGATTTGCTTGTTCACCTATTTTGCCGATGTAATCCCATTTGAAGCTTCTCATCATGGTATACGAGAACCATAGAGAAACGTTGCTAGGAATTAGGTTTACTAGGGTCGTATGAAATTATAGCATTTATCATTTTATCCGAATTATCTACAATTTCAAGTTGAAACCACTCTTCCACGGTAAAGATATGCCACCAGAGAGACCAACAGATGAAATATCCAATTGTTAGGATAGTTGAATCTTCTCAAATATTGGCTCATTTTAGTGGAGTCATTTTTGGTTTCACATAAAAAAATCACATCGTGGATTTTGACTCTTAATAAGATTATCTAAAGCGAGTTCTTGTAGTAGGGTTGCGAAGCCACGACAATTCCACGACACAATTCTCATGATGAGAGTAATAACAGAATGACTAGAAGCGCAAGTAGAAGTGGCGGACAAACACTATTTGTGCGAAAGGGCAAAGAGTAATAAAAAGCACAGAAAAGACAAACCAACTTATATGCTATGACTATGTAAGCAATAAACTCAACAGAAAACAGATCCGCAAAATTGTCAAAACACACGAAGTAGGCAACGCGAACAACTAAACTACATTCCACAATGCAGCCTAAACCATCAATATCAGAGGAGACAAAAAGGTCAATCAATTCTATGGTATTTAAGTCTAAAATTGTTTAGATTTTCACCTATGTGGGACTAATGTTTTAACTATTCACAATGAAAAAACATTTTGTGGGCAAGTCAAAGTCCTTGGTTAAACACGTTTTTTCCAACAGGTATTTGAAAGGATGAAAACTCAAACCTATATATAGCCGGAGTAAAACCCTAAAGTCGTGTTTCGAGAATTTTCCGAGTAGAAGGCCATTCTAAGTCCATGCACCTATGATGTGGGCTAACTAGCTAGTTGTCCAGCTAGAAGTCCATTTATAAGCGCCCATTGCTTCATGGTTATATATAAAGTAATTTCGCCCGATCTTTTCGCTTTCTAGTTTTCAATCTATCTATCTCCGCCGGGGGTTTTCAGGGTTTGAGAACCTCATTGCAGTATGAGCTTCGTAAAACATCGAAATCTAATGAAGGTTCATAACAAATTTGTTCATCAAAAGGATGAAAACCAGAAGAGGAGGAATGTTGATAAGAAGAATAAATCGGTACAAAAAGTTGAAGAAGTAGCAGAGGAGACACAAGTTCATGCCCTAGAACCAGATTCTAACGTACTTATTGATAAGGGGAAGAAGAATAAGAATAAGGTTTTGAAGATGAAAAGGGTAAACAAAGTAGACGAGAATGAAGATGTTGATGATGGTGAAGAATCTGATATTCATCCAGCTGTTGAAGAGAGTGATTCCTCTGAAGATGAGGTTGCTCCAAGAAACACCATCGGTGATGTTCCATTGAAGTTTTATGAAGATGAGGAACACATTGGGTATGATATCTCCGGGAAGAAGATTAAAAAACAAGCAAGAAAAAATATGCTCGAAGCTTTTCTAGCAAGAACAGACTTTTCGAAGAAGCTCGTAGTTCATGATGATTACAATGATGAAGATGTTGAGATACCAAAAGAATGGCAAGAACTTATCAGAGCATTGCTTAAAGGAAAGACTCCACATGCTGATGTCGATCCATATCCGGAGTATGTAGATTGGGTTAAGCATGAAGCCAAGCATCCAATGTCAAGTGCTCCAGAACCAAAGAGGCGATTCATTCCTTCGAAATCAGAACATAAGAAGATTGTGCGGTTGATTACAGCAATTCGGAAAGGGCATATTACATTTGAACCACCAAAGGAAGAGAAACGCATTTATCGTGATTTGTGGGGAGATGATTCTAGCTCTATGGACAATGCTAGACAGGGTCTGCGTTTTATTCCTCCACCAAAAGCGAAGTTACCAGGTCATGAGGAATCATACAACCCTTCATTAGAATATATTCCGACTCAAGAAGAGATTAGCTCATATGAGCTAATGTATGAAGAAGACCGACCGAAGTTTATCCCAAAAAGGTATGACTCTCTGAGAAAAGTCCCAGCATATGATAAAGCAGTGGAAGAATCATTTGCTCGTTGCTTGGATATTGTTTTATGTCCTAGAGTTAGAAAGAAGCGTATTAACATTGATCCTGAATCTCTAAAGCCTAAGCTACCTAATCGGAAAGATCTAAGGCCGTACCCTATAACATGTTTTCTGGAGTACAAAGGGCACAATGATGCTGTTACTTCGATATCTGTTCACGTGTCAGGCCAATGGTTGGCTTCTGGTTCGAAGGATGGAACGGTGCGTATTTGGGAGGTTGAAACTGGACGGTGCATAAAGATGTGGGATGTTGGTGAAGCTGTCAATTGTGTTGCTTGGAATCCAGTTCCAGATCGTCTTGTTCTGGCGATTGCTGCAGGTCAAGATGTGCTTGTTCTGAATACTGGACTTGGGAGTGCAGAAGAACAGCAGAGAGTTAACGAACTTGTGAACTTTGATGGACTGTCAGAAACAGACAACTCTACTAATAGCACGCCTACAGTGAGTTGGCTCAAGCGCGATAAGCACGAGGGAATCAGGTTGAAACATATTAAGACGGTAACCTCTGTTGAATGGCATCGTAAAGGAGACTACTTTAGTATAGTAATGCCGACTGGTGACTCGAAGGCTGTTCTGATACACCAATTGTCAAAGAAACTTACACAAAGAATTCCATTTAAACTGCATGGGCATCCAGTTTCATCAGTCTTCCATCCATGCCGTCCCATCTTGTTCATTGCAACAAAGAAAAGTGTCAGTGTTTATGATTTATTAAAGGAAAAACTTATTAGAAAGCTAGAGCCTGGAGTTCGTGAAATTTCCTCCATTGCTGTTCATCCTGCTGGAGATAATGTAATTGTGGGGAGTCGGGAGGGTAAAGTTTGCTGGTTCGACATGGATCTCTCTACTCAACCTTTCAAAATTCTCAAATGTCAGCCCAAGGATATTACAAATGTGGCCTTTCATCGTTCGCACCCCCTCTTTGTTGCATCCTCTGAAAATGGCACTGCATATGTGTTCCATGGCATGGTATATTCAGATCTTAACCAGAATCCACTTATCGTTCCATTGGAAATTCTCCAGCGGTCATACAACAACACATGGAAGAGGTGTCATAGATTGTACCTTCCATCCTAGGCAGCCCTGGTTATTCACTGCTGGTTCTGATTCAGTGATCAAACTTTACTGCCATTAAGAAAGAAGTTTAAAGCAGAATATGGTACCCAAGGGATGGTGATTGAGGGCACAATTAATATCCTGGAGAAACACGTTGAAGTTTGGCTCCCCTTAGAGTCAAAATCGTGGGAGTCCGTCACATGTTTGCTAGTTGTATTCTTTCTTTTACAAAACCAGGAGAGTGTTATGTTCTATTTAATGTTATTATCGGTTTGTTACTGTTTAGTGTTTCATTATCGGATTTTAGTCAGTATCATATATGAAGGCTTTAATTTTAACATATTATCAACTTAGAGTGATGAATGACATCTTCTATTGCGGAGTTTTTATCATGACCATTTCTATATTACCAGTATCAGATGGACTCCTTGATATGTAGACCGTTGAATGAAAAAAAAAAAAAAAAAGTGATTCCATGTTCAAACTATGAATTTGATATTCTTTTACTCCTTATATTCTGTCTCCTTGAGTCCCTTATGCAGGAAATTTGATGAATTGATATGGAAATTCTGAATATGCAGTTCCTTGCGGATATTCCAGTAGAAGAGGCAAGGAGAAGCCAGTAGCTCTTTCTTTAGTACCAGGCGCTACGGAGCTAAAGTCCAATTTTTTAGATGGAAAAATGAGGGGTCCACTTTACAAACAACAATTCTGCATATGTGACCAGTAGAAGACCTCTATAGGTAGAATTCTGCATATGTGATTTTTTTTAGTACCAGGCCTCGAAAAGTGGACTTTAGCGCCGTAGCGCCTGGTAATCGTCTATCAATTTTTTTTAGTACCACTATATTTCAAAAATCGATGTGGTTTTTAATTGTTGTTTGTAAAGTGGTATATTTCTATTTTAATTATTTTTTGCAATTTCTTTTATGATTATTTGCATGGAACAATTGTTACTTCGAAAATCTACTAGAGGCAATAAATTAGAATCACTTCAAACGCAAAAAATTTCATGAATATTGATGAGATTGAATCACTTAATTGGTCAATGGTGGAATCCTGAGTCTCGGTGCTTTTTATAATCTTGATAACAACTTCGTAAGTTTTCTATTGAGTTTGAATCTAAAATTGAATCTTCGCAAGTCTGAGTGAACGACATCTTTCTTACCACTTTACAACAACAATTTAAAATCACACCAATTTTTGGCGCCGCCGACGCGGACTTGTATTTAGATTTGTTTTAGGTTTATTTTTATTTTTATTTTTTGTTCTTTTTTACGCGTCTTGGTGTTTTTCGATTCTTTTCAGATTTGAAGCGAAGCTACAAGGAAAGAAAAAGTGCTATAAAAGGAAAGCATCGCCAAAGAAGGAAAGAAAAGAGGAATCTGAAAGGAGTAAATAAAAAGATTTTGTATATAGTTATTTTGTTTTATTTTTTAGAAACTGTAAATAGGGTTTTATTTTTGTAAATTTTCTTTTCCTTTTTGGACATTTTTCTTTTTGGACTTTATTTTTTTTTTGGACTGGACATTATTTTTAAAAACCCTAAGGAAGGGTTGAAATTAAATATAAACTTTTTGCAGGGAAGGACGACAGTTACGATACTGTCTCGGCCCCTCGGGTTCGTACACCGACATAGGAGTCGGTGGCCTGAGTCGACTTCAACGGTTCATCGCCCGTCCGGGTACGGGGAGGTAAGACTCTATCCACCCATGAATCCCATGTCGGTGGGTTTTAATTTTGCGTGACAACTCACACCCCCGCAATAGAATGTCGAACTGTATTACAATAGCCAATACAACGAATATCCGGCCCGAGTTTCAAAATGGACGTTACTACTTCGACCATAATGTGAATAGCGGTTGGGAACATCAGCCTTTTGAAGGTTATTGTCCATACCATGGTGAGCCCAATTAATATCCATACGCCCACCGGTCATACGAGCAAAATTCCTCTCTACTAGAGTCCGCACGTAAGTTAGCTGAGTCAAAGACAAAAGTTACTTGAGTCGACACGTAGTTCAATTTGAGATGAATAACTTAGTTATGGACGAAAGCAATGCAACGTGTGAACCTTCTTTCCTAGATAAAATCGGGGAAGTCTTTTGAGTCGACTCGAAAATGTTGTTAGAGGCCCAGAAAGAAGCGCTCAAGATAGTCTTAATTTCCAATATAGTGTTTCCAATAGTACCTTTGAAAATGAGGATAGTTATTTTCATAATCAAGATGACGATGTTAGAATTGGTAACACTACTTGTTTAGATGAGGTTCAACCATTTTCATGTTATTATAATGATGATTATGATGAGGATAGTGTTGATGAAGAATTTAGTAGGCATAGTGATCAGGAATTTGTTACTCCAATTGAGCTTTACAATGATAATATTTCTACTTCAAATTCAAATAATTTTAATAATTATTCACCTATTCAAAAGGACGAGGATTTGACTAGAGATACCACAGTTTTAGACAATGTAGTATTTCCTTATGATTACGAAGCCGATGATAGTTTTGAGGAACGAGTTTATTCTGAGAATATTGTTTTCGAGTCTAACGATTTAGAAACATTAGTCTTAGATAAAGAAGATGAACTCGTAGAGCTTTTAAATATGAGTGAGGATGCACCTTCCGATTATAACTTAGAAGAAGCAATTGACCATTTTCAGGATTCCGATGATCTAGAAATTAGGGAAATTGTAGATAGTCTATCTAGAGACACCCAAAACTCTAAGTTTGGGGTGATTATCATTCTCCCCGTGCTTTACCTTTAGCTCTTGTAGAGATCCCTCACTTGGGACTTGATATATGTGCCTCAACCATTGTGCCAGATTGCCTTCATACTAGTTCTCCAGAACCTAATAATGTCCAGGAAGAAGTTCAGTTGTTGGAAACCCATCCTCTGGTTGATGTGGTTTATCCAGGTTATGATACCCAGATTGACTTTGTTTTCCCACCAAATATTTTTCAACCAATTGTGGGAACGTATAAGTTTCAGATATGTCAATTATTAAGTTTTGAGACTGCGCCGAAGTACTTTAGGAAATTAGTACCGACACATTTGCTTAAGATTGACCGCCAGTTTCATCGTGGTCAACTGTGTAAGTCAAAACTGATTGACTTAGAGGATCCTAATTATTCAAAGTTATTATTATGTGTTTCTAAGTTTTTACTTGAGTTTTCCAGGACTCTAATACTCGAATCGGATCTTAGCTACGAGGAAATGCAACCCATGAAAATATTTTATTTGGACCCAGTTATAGAGCTCGAACTCGAACCACGGCTAGATGTAGTTGTCTTAAACAGGAAACTAGACAAGGGTGTGCTTTATTTGTTAATTTTCTTGGCATGTTGCAGATTCCTTTTACTTGTGATAGCTCTTTTTGGTTTTGACGACCCACATATATTTCGGCTATTACTTTATGATTTTATGAGGTGACTAATCCTTTCTTAGTCTAGCTGAAGACTTTAAACTTAGCACTTCTTGGGAGGTAACCCAATATTCATGCGACACGGTAATATCTTTCCTTTAACTCTTTTACTTCAATTGGTAACAGTTTCTCCTTGTTCATGCTTTTAATTTTATCTTTAGAACATGAGGACAATGTTATATTTAAGTTTGGGGGTATGGGAGAAACTTTTTAGTTGCAATAAATAAACTCTAGAGCCTAGAAATTTATGCTTATTAAGGATGGCACTAACCAATCTAAGTGGATGGAAGCATTTTGGTTGTAGGAGTTGAGGAACCAATCTGATTAGATGGAAACATCTAAAGAGTCTATTCATAAAAGCACAGAGCTCAGGTGTTAGAATTAAAGAAAAAAACATGGTAGTTTCGCCATAACTCGTTGAATCCTTTTCACTTCTATTTTTATTTTGTTTTCTTTAAAAATATGTTTCTCTAAGTGATTAGGTGGGGCTCACGATTCAAGTTGTTACCACTGCTAGGGTGAAATAGAGTGATTGAGATACAAAAAAAGAAAAAAAAAGTGGAAAAAGTGGAAAAAGTGAAAAAGAAAAAGAAAAAAAATATTTATTATGAAAAAAAAAATAAAAAAAATTGAGACCTGACCACCAGACCAGCCGGAATAAATTCAATAAAGTCGACCAATGGAACCCTTGTACATGCCAGTTGTGTTGACCTAGAGTTAGGATTATCGATCACTGGTTCCCTTGTATATGCTAGTTGTGTTGGTATTAGTCGGACTAGTATCTCATTCCATTAGGATAGGTTCATTTTGGCGGTGGCCTTCAGACAGATATGAGAAACACCGTTCACCTTAGTCAACATCAAAACCATCTACATTTTCTCTACATCCATCTTCTTAATCTATCCATGTGATTGGTTGACTCGGTTATGATGTCCGTAAACTATCCGAGTAGAGCTCTGTCACTTATATATGAATTTTAGTATGCTTGAGTGCAAACTCGTGTACAACAATTGGAATTTTGCATCAGGGTACTTACTCCTGTAGTCAATAAGTATGCCAACCAAGGAGACTTTTTAGTGCCTTCCAAGGTTCTGTGTAGATAGTTGGGGTCTGGAGTATAAAGGTTTTGTGGGTATATCTCTTGTAAGCCCTCCCGAGACTATAACTCGGCCACTAGGGCCACCTAGGGGTTTAAAGACTTATTGCATACGCTAAATGCAATCGACAATGCCTGCGACAGTGAGTTAGGATTTTATTTTCTAGATTTAATTTTCTCGAGGACGAGCAAATAATAAGTTTGGGGGGTATTTGATAGACGCATTTAGGTGTCTAATTTGATCTCATTTATCTATTTTATTAGTGCTTATTTTGTACTTATTTTGGCTTTTTATGTCTTTGTAGGTGTTTTTAGAGAAATAAGCTTTTGCGGCGAAATTGGCTCGAAAAGTGGTTTTTTGTGCTCGTGGGAGAAACTTACTATTCGGACCCCTCATTTGGATAAGGGGCACCTCAATTACTAAGGGGAGAACACTTGCTATTCACACCCCGGGTCTGGATAGGGGGAGGTTATCTTCTCCTTTTGAAAAATGTTTTTGGCGGGAGAACTAGTGGCAGCGAAGTGCAGATTAGGGTTGGATTTTTGAATGGGTATTAACGAGATTCAATCACCAGATTTTAATGGGATGGACTTGAATTAACTAAACAGGCCTGGTATGATGTTTTTAATCGAACAACTTGGGCTGGATAATCCGGATTTCGTTAAACAGGGAAGGATAGTTCTCGGTTTGAACAGGGGAAGGTTTTGTGTGAGATTAATTCGGGATTTCTTCTGATTTTGGATAGTTTGGGCCAGTGCAGTCAAACAGGGGATGGTATAGGATTTAGATACGCGAGAAAACAAGTTTCCATGCATATCTAGGCGAATCAGGGAGTAGCTTATATCGGGTTTTGATATTTTATGGAAAGATACGTGAAGAAGAGAAAAGAATCTCTTATGTGAGATTTGATTCAATCACAGAGAGAGTTTGGACAGCCTGGATTGACTGAGGAGACGCGTAAAGAAGCAAAAAGTGAGTTTTTCTCGTGACCTGTGGAGGAAGAAAAATCGGAGACTTTCATGTGAGGAAAAAAAAATTTATCGAGTTATAATCGGCCGTGGTGGATATAAAAGGAGTTGTTCGAATCCCAGGAATAATGTCGAGACCTTGGGGGATATTTCTGGGTTGTTGTTGTGAAGAAAACTTAGCTGCAGAGACGATTCATCATCAGCAGGGAAGAAGAAGGAAGAAGAACAGAGAAAAGACTCGGAACCGATCCTTAAACTTGTTGCGTTTTCTTTCAAATCCAACACTTTTGTGTGATTTTCCAACAATTATATTCATCTTTGTAAATCTTTGTTACTATTTCTTTGTAATAAAGAGGTTTTGTAGCGACTATAATAGTTACAAACCCATTCGCTTTATTCTTTTCCTCTCTTTTAATCAACTTTTGAGCTATGAACCAATATTTTGAGCAAGTGATTAATATGAGGAGCTAAACCCCAACACTGGGACGACGGAGGAAGTCATGTTTCACAATTACTTGGTAACTATAATGATTCTTCATGACTTTTTGCATTGATTTAATTGATTCATGATTTTTATTAATTAGTTGTGATTTTGTCTGATGACGTATGCTTAAACTTAGAGCTTTTGATGCGTCATGTTTATGATTTACAATTAATATTTTACAAAATCTACCTTTGGCAAAGAAATAGAGTCCATAAAAGAGCTAGAATTGTTATGAATCAATATACGAACCAATTGAATGTGATTAATGGTGGAAACCCGAGTCTCAGTTCTCTCGATATATTGTGACAAACTTGTGTATATATTTTCTTTATTTTTAGTGTTTTCTTAAATGAAACCTTTACAAGCCCGAGTTGAACAAACTTTACTACCACTTTACAAACAACTTCAAAACCACTTCAGCGGCGCTAAAAAGTCTCATTGGTTGGCTCGAAAAGTGGACTTTAGCGCCGTAGCGCCTGGTACTAAAGAAAGGTCTTCTACTATGCAGAATTTCTACCTATAGAGGACTGCATAGGTAGAAATTCTGCATATGTGATTCGAAATTACTTATTCTTACCTTGTCAGTATTACTTTCCAGGTGGTGCTAGAGAAAGGTCTTCTGCCTTGAGCTTCTCGTCTGGCCCATCATGTAAAGAAACTATATTCTGATTCGATGGAACTAGGATTGTCTGTTAGTATGTTACACTGGAAGGAGTTGCAGTATTATAATACTCCGTATATGGTGCTCAGATGGCTGTTTTACCTACTTAGCCACCACTTACAGCCTCTGAGTTAACTAATCTTTGTTTCCCTTTAATTTGTGTACATTTGGTAGTTACTAGTTATGAAAAAAATACATTGGTTGCACAAAGATCAACCCCATGTCAATGGAGTCATTAATATTCTGGTTACTCGTTAAAGGCCTTAATAAATGCATTTCTTGTGCATTTTAAGGTATATGTACCATCATGCTTCTTAAATCTGAGGGATAGCCTCTGCTTTAAAATGTCAGTCCTAAGCTGTAGGGTTGTGTGCCTGATACATACAAGTCATACTTTTCCTTGTTTGCGCGTGGTTGTGATTTTGATATCTTGCTGGAGCAATAACTTGTGAGGGAGACCTTTCAAAATGGCCATATATTATTGTTTTTCAGGAATCTTTCTAATGCGGAATTAGATGGAAATTTGGCGGTCACCTTCTCCTCAGCGTGTTCATGCAAGTCATGCTTACCATTGGTTTGCTAAAGCATTTGCTTCCGGTAGAATTTTTGATGAAGTGCTAGTTTGCATTCCAGAGAGTAACATCATACTTTTTTTTTTTTCCCTTTGGAACCGATTCGTTTGGATTTGACTGAAATCACCTGACTCATCCGGATTTGACTAAATATGCTTGTTTTTGGTTCAGATCTGACTAGCCTGACTAAAAAAATATGTGATCGAGTGACTCAGTGGCTTGGTCAATCAATGACATTTTATTTCCTGACTCAAACTGGTCCGAGACAGGAATTAGGTCTGAACCAGGTACGAAGTCTAATATGACTCAAACTAAAAAACAAACCGTCTGGAGTCTGACTCGTGCCTAGTCAGGGACCAAGTTAGATTCATACGCCGAATCGGCAAAAAAACACACCTTGTAAGATTTTGACGCCCCAACCTAATTGACTTCAAACCTAGATTACCAATTTTAGGAATCATAATTACTTCAAGTGTTAATAACAAAATCCAAACTCTATGTTATTATTATAAATGAAATTCTCTCGTGTGATATAAATATGTTAATGTGTTGTTTTACAGAATAACAAAAATATACAAAAGATACACAACATCTTTAAGTTCGATAATGCTTTAAAGCTACAAAAACGAATATCTTCACGTGCACCATCTCTTCTGATAACTGAAAAACTGAAGTGGGAAGGAGTGAGCACATCATCCCAAAAGGGGTGCCCAATGGAAACATATAACTTTTAAGTAAATCACTAACATGCATCACAATTCTAAAAGATAATGAAATTAAAACAGAACAATATAAGAAAATAGATAACACATTTTACGCACAACACGAAGCAGAAGATTGCTTCAACTCTTTTCCCCAGATATTGCGTTCATCGTGGCAATATCCATGAAAGATCTACCACCGTACGGATTTACGAGAATTGAATTAAACAACCTAGACATATGATATCCTAACCTCATCTCACTCAATGGAGAAGAAGATGCTAGAAATAACTCAAGTCTCAAATAATAGAATGAATCCAGGTACCGTAAGATATTTTTGTGGAATGCGTACACATCTTAAATCCCAATGCCACCATCTAAGTCTAGAATATAATAAGATTTTGATTACTATGATATGACCCCGCACAACAGGTTCACAAAAGGACCAACCATTATTCGTAGACTGAAGTCTCCAAATAATGACCATCTCCAGTCATGAACCTAGAATTTCTTCATAAGTCAAGGTTATAGTAACGTCATACTACTAAGACTGAACAATCAAGTATGATATGCATACGAGTGAATTCCCCAAATAAAAATAGTATATATAATATCAAAACGGATGCGTTACCGCAATACTAAGATAAGATTGCTAAAGGATGAGTTACCGACCTACTATATTAAGACAATAAAATTAAAAGAGATAATATTCAACCGGGTGAACCCGGCCTACATAAAATATTAATTCCTAATCAACTTAGCAAGGAGCCGTGGGGAATCACGGACACTCCTCGCGGGGAACCACACAACGCATATCACACAACATACTCATTCAACCGCATACAATCATGCTCACAGAGAATAAGGATTCATCGTGCTTGTAGATAAAGTAAACTTAATGACTACAAGAAGTTTACAGAGTTCCCACCTAATTTGATGACAAGCCACGCCTACCTTGTATTCCCCAATAATCCACTAGTTCATCTTTTGTATCTAGATCGTTGTTAGATTAATGTCTATTAATCAACGTTCATATCCAATTAGTCGAGTCACTTGCGGCTAAATCATTTCTTGGCTGGTCTAATAGCGTTGACGAGCTTGAGGGTCCTTAGGCCTATTCATATGCACATGGCAAAAAAAACCTGTTTGGCATACCAGGTGGCATGGCAAACCAATTGTGCCACTATGGGAAAACCATTGAGCGACAGACTTTCTAGCGAACGATATTATCTATAACGCCAGCGATAAAGACTATATCGCCAGCGCTTCTATGAATAACGCCAATGATATTATCTCTAGCGCCAACGGCTAGTTCTTTATCGCTTATAAATAAGTAATTTTCAAATGCAAAACTTATCCCAAATTTTTTTATACAAAAAAAATTCTCTTCTCCATTTCTCTATCTAATTTCTCTCTTTCTTAGTCTAATTTATTTTTTTCTATTTCTCCAAATGGCACAATTTCAAACCCAACTTGATTCGGCAACACAACTTGATTTTTCGGGAGTAGTGCTTGAAGGTGTCTTGATGAGTGCCAAATAGTGCATATTTATACACCGTTTTATTGGCATTTTACTCATCTTTTGCGCTTAGGAATCAGATATTATCCCAGATTCTGTGTTTTCTTTGTTTTCAAGAATAAATATTTGTATTAATTAATTTTGTGTTTTTAGGTAATAAATAAAGCTCGGAGAACTCGAGAGCCAAAAGAGCGAAGAATTGGAGTCAAGCATTTATGGAGCAGATAGCCAAAGCTCCGCGCGCGAATCGGTTTGCAACCCAACAAGGAAGACATGGGCTAGAGCTACCCACGACCCGGATCCGAACCCGCTCATCCCGAGCCGTTGAGATCGATATCTTCCACATCCAATGGTCGCTGCCTCCACGTGCATCATAGATCGCCGCTCCGTGCAACACCGGATCAAGCCAAAACCGCTTACCTCCCCGAGCCGTTCGGATCTCCATCGGCTCCATCCGACGCTCGCTAGGCCATTCCCATCGACTCCCATTGTTCATGCCTCACAAATTGACCAACACCCTATACCCCCCATCGACAAACCCTATTCTCTTCATCTCCTTCTCTCACCTTCTTCTCTCCCGTCTCCATCGGAGCGAGCTCGCTCTTCCATGAACACCACCTCCATCTCCGTCTTACGCCATGACCATTTCTACCACCACCGTACCGGTCTCAGCCACCAACAACTCCCGCATAGCCCGCTCCTAGTATTAATTATCTATTACATAGCTTCTCAAACCCTAGAAGCTAAATGATAGATAATTGAAACTAGGGTTAGCCAACAACCAAAGCATGGAGCGCAGGAGACGATTTGACAAGAGAGGAGTGCGATTCAGAGTATGGGTTTGATTTAATTGCTATTTTAAATTTAATTAGGGTTTGTATTTTGGGGATTTCTGTGCATGTATAAATAGCAGTGAGGGGTTTGTGTAGAAACCATGCCTGGGCTAGCCAGTGCTTCACTTAGTTTCAATTTGTAGTTTTGTTTATTTTAATTATGTTTTAATTTAGTTTACAGGGGTGTTTTGATGAAACCCCTGATTTTCATGCCAAGGTTTATTTAGTTTAGGTTTGATTCTTGTTGTGTATAACATGCTAGGATTAGTAACTAATTGAGTGATCTTATGAGCCAGTGATGAGCTGTACTGTAAGAAGACAATTTCATACTAGAAGTTAGTGAGTAAAAACCGGTTAGCAAACATCCATTGTAGACCTTCCTAAGAAGGCACAAGAACACAAGCCCCGTTGAGTTACTCCGAGCATGAGATTAGAGGTGGAATCAACCACCCTTGTACTTTACATATTTTGATACAACCTTAGTGTAGAGTCACTTTAATCAGCCGTATCGGCAACAACCCTGAATTGTGCTACATATCACCTTAGAATTCAGTTAAGCATAGCTAGAAATCAACACATAGCACCTCCTCGTCTCTGTGGGATCGACCCGTACTTGCCGCGTCTCCGATAGACGCCGTGCACTTGCGGTATCACTCGTAGGTCATAAAATATAACACTTCTCGAGGCCTACCAAGTTTTTGGCGCCGCTGCCGGGGACTTGGCGTGTGCCCTGTGTTCATTGGCTCGCTACACTGATTTTCAACCTTGTAGATATCAGCCCTGCATCTATAACTTAGTTAAATTTTTGAAATCTGCATCTGTTCTAGCTAGTTTTGCTTCCCTGTATATATCTGCATTTAACTTTTGGTTTTAGTCTTTGTAGGTAGTTAACCACCTGTGCATTTCCTTTTCAGTTTCTTAGTGCATTTTGGTATTGCATTTAGACATCTGCTAGTTTTCATCCATCCTTGTTACCACAGCTATAGCTAAGCATCTGCAAATCGCATCTCTGTGAGATTGAGCATTGGCTTTATTAGTGAAACTTTTTAGCTGGTGATAGCCATTGCTGAGTTTCACTTTGCTTTAATTTGTACATTGCTAAAACTTCCTTGTTGAGCTAGCAGGTGCCTCTTGTGCCGCTGTGCTGACTGTGCAGACCAAAAGGGAGAAAGGCAAGGAAGCGCAAACAGAGCAAGCCCAGGGAAAGACAAAGAATTGAGCAATACAGCCACTGTGGCTAAAGCAAGTTGGTCACTCTCATTTCCTTTTACACTCTATATATGCATGCTAGGCCTGTAAATCTGAAATCTTTTAAGCTTGTTGATTAGCTTTGTGGATCTTTGAACCATCTTTGCATGAGAAATTAGCAACTTTGCTAGGTATCACCCACACTGTGCAAACAGTGTAGTTACTCCGTGCATCCGCCTTGACAATTTTGTGCATGCTTTGTGAAAACTAAGGATATGCCCACCTCGTGCATAAACTACCCTGTTCACAACTTGTTATTTGGCCAAGTTGAGCCTTCTTTGAATGTTTGCACAGACTTGTTCTTTGGCCAACCCATGATTGAACCCTAGGCTTGGTCCACCTGATAAGCTAGTCTACCACCTGCATTGCATTGAAATCTGTGTTTTGACATATACATAAAATCTGTGTTTGGGGTGACTTGAGCTGTAGTTCAGCTGTGAATTGTGCTATAACCCTCCAGCCCCCTGAAGCTGTGAGTGCGAATAGCAATCCTGTGAGACCCTGCTCGCTCACCCGAACTATTTATGTATACCACTCAAGCACCCGAATGTGAGGATACACTTAGGTAGCCAAGCTAGGTGAAAACCAAGAGCATTAACTAGCCTCGAACCAACAGCTTAACCTCGCACAAACCTGGGGCTGCCATTCCCACAAAACCAAACATCAATCGGGTCATCAGTTCTCCTCGCTTTGGTCAGGCACTGTACATCAACCCACATACCCGGGCTGGTGGCCCCAAAGCCGAGCTCTACACAAACCGAAGCCCACCCATTGGGCTCAACCTAAGCCGCAAAACCACCGAGCCCACAAGAACTCAAACGGGGCTGTTAGCCTTCCCACATAACACGGGCTTAATCTAAACCGAGCCCAAATTCACCTGGTGGACTTTCCCAACCAACCAAAACCCAATGAACCAAATCCCACACAAACCAAATGAAACCCAACAAACCAAAAACCCAATAAACCAAACTTAGTCCACTTCACCGGGCTTTGAGTTCAATTTGAGAGCTAGACCATGTCAGATTTTGGTCTCGCATCCGGGGATGGAACAAATAAATCCCTTAGAGAGCTTGCTTACGGGCACCTTTCACGGGATGAACACCCCACATACCATAGTGACTTTAGGGAATTTTATGGGCCTTCTCGGGCCCCGATCTCACATACCCTAATCATTATGATCACATACATCATCCACCACGGGTTGAAAATGAACAATTTTCTCATACCCAATCATCACTTTTAGATCAATTAGAGGCTCGACTATCTCGCTTTAGAAAGGCATCACATCGAATCTAGTTTTTCTAGGCAATATGAAACGCATGCTTGCACCTTATGTGGTGGCTTAGACCACCCCGCTGAATCTTGTTATATTTTGCATGCTTTTAGACAGTCTAGGGAAAACCATGATAATCCAATGTACGAAGTGTCTAGAAGTGACTATTGGGACCATAATCAACCCGCACACATGCATCATTCACCACAAGTGGGAGATGAACAATTTTATACTCCCCAACTCCTAGTTTGCAATCAACAATGGAAACACTCATGGAGCAAAATGCTAGGCTTGAAATGAATGCAATGCATGACCATCCATATAGCAACATGTCTGAATTTCCCTTCTCTAGTGAACCTCATGCACAACCATACAATGAATATCCATATGAGGAATGCATACCCACTAGTGAAGACTCTCCTTCAATAGAAAAACTCAAAATGATTCTTCACCTGATTGAATTACAAAATGATAGGATTGAAAATAGTGTTTCTAGTCTTACTCATGCAACCAACACTGAATACGAACCTAATCCAGAGGTAGATGAGTATACTAAAAATACTACCATTTTGAATGGAGAGATGAATTCTTGCTATGATGATGATGATGATGAATATGAAGAGCATGTGTATTTTGAAAATGTAGTAGAATCTTTAGGTTCAGAGTCATTAAGTGCCTCTTCTGTGAACCCCATGAATGATGCTTCTTCTAATATTCATATATGTGATGATGATGTGGAACCTGTGCAATTGTCCTGTGAAAATGAACATGATTTACCCTCTTCTGACTTTGGGAAAGTGCGTGATGGTACAAATGATTTTATACATGAAAATAACGTAGATGTACCTAACCTCTCTCCTGAGTCACAAATTGAAACTCCTCCACCAAACCTAGGTGTTGTTTGTCACAAAATTGCAAAACCAACTTTTCTGAAAATGCCTAACTTAGGCCTAGAGCTTTGTGCTTCCCAAGTCCTCTTGGACTATTTTGCATCAAAGTATAACACTCTTAAGGAGCCACAGTTGGAATATGTATGTCATTGTTCTTAGCAAAACTCATTTTGAGTTAGACCTTTTGCATGATGTACCGTTAAAATTGCAAGATTTTGTGCTCCCAAACACACCCGTTCACAAGTTTAGGTTTGGGGGAAACTCTTTCACATTTGCGATCTTACTTGCACTTTCATATTATATTTGTGTAAGATCATGTTGATGTTTGTATATATTTTCTATTGGGTTGATCCTCAACTCTTTAGATTGTTGGTTTATGGTAAATTTTCATTGTATATATCCGAAGTAGGACTAGTTAAATTTTTCTTTTCTTACATCGGTTGAGTCTTCTTGCGCATATATTATGCTAATCCAATATGATCTCCACTGAGAATGTTGGATTTTAGCCTTGACTAATGAAGCTCAACCTTGCTCCCGCCGACATCCGGTAATCTCTTCCCTTTTATCTTATCAGCATAGTTCTCATGGTATGTGACTGTTTAATTTTTTCCTATCTGTTGACACATTGAGGACAATGTTTGATTTAGGTTTGGGGGTGCATTTGCATATAGAGTTTTTAGTCTTTTTAATTTTTAGTCTTTTATTTTATCTTTTAATTTTACAAAAAAAAAAAAAAAAAAAATAAAAAACTCTTTTTGTAAAAACCTCCAACTTTTAGAGATTTTAGAGTCACTAGCATGCTTCTAGCTATGTTTACATAGAGAATCGACCGAAATAAAGAACTTAGAAGTACCTAGGAGAACACAATCGGGTTTCTTAGTTGATTAGAGCGTTAAAGTTGGATTTAACCATCACCTGAGGGGCGGAATTAGGTGTTGTTTAGATATTCGGTAGTAGAATTGTGATCACCCATAGTGGAGACTACCCATTTTACATCAAGTGAGGCACCAACCTTCAATTTTTGCAACTTTCTAGAAAAGTTTGTTAGAGTGTGTGTCACCGTACGTAAATTCCGGTAGGAATGGTGAGCTACCCAACTTCGCACCAATTTCAAAGACTACTTTTGATCTCTTGAGTGCTAGTTTTTGTCAATCATGAGGGTGACGTCTAAAGATGAAAACTCCTTCTAAATACCGATTTGCCGTTAGCATCACTCTCTCTCAATCAGCAAGACCCATAGAAACACATCATCGTCAACAAGCGGAGCATCATCAGAATATTGAAAGAAAAATTGATATAGTCCAAGGTTTATGTGCAACAAAGAAAAGAAAATAGGATGAGAATTAATAAAATTTATAAAATCAAGACAATACAAGTTGTGGAAAAATTGAGTGATAAAGTCCTTTGTCCATGGAGTTAGTTGTTTCATTATTTGTATTTTTATTTTCACTTATTGTATAAAAAAAAAAAAAAAAAAAAAAATCAAAAATCAAAAAAAAATATTGTAGTTTATTTTGCTACCACCATGGTAAAGAAGAATTTAAAAAGAAAAATCCAAACAACAAGGAATTTGAGTAGAAAAGTTAAAAATTGTCAAGTTTTGTGAAGTTTAGAAGTTCAGTCATCAACATTTGAAGACCGAAGACCGAAGATTGAAGACGTTTCTATGGTTCTTATGAGAGAGTGATATTAATTGCCGATCGGGTGAGAAGTGATGAGTACTCCCACCCCTTGCTAATGATTGATTTCCTTTCTTAGAGATCATGAAAAGATTCTTTTTGTCCACACTGTGGAGTCTCAGCATTTTATTTCGGAAGGTTATCCTTCTTACCTACAACGTGTGCGGGATTTCTCTCTTTATTCCCGCCTGCACACGTGAGAGACTAAAAAGCGATCTTTTTGAGTGCAATTATCATAAAACCCTAATGGTAAGGCAGAAGTCGAGGCTTATGATCACAATCGAATCCGAATTCTTTCATATGGTATGGTTACTTCTCGCTCAACACTTAAGGATGAGAATGCGTTCTTCGATAGTTCTAACTTCTGTTACTAGTATGCGTAAACTTTATGTCCTCATAGCTTCTTGGATGCTTGAGACTCTTTTACACTCGAAGTTGGAGAAGGTTTTGTGGGTACACCTCTGGTAAACCCTCACGAGACTACAACTCGTCCACTAGGGACACCTAGGGGTTTAAAGGCTTAGTGCATACGCTAAATGCATTCGAGAGACCTGCGACAGGGGTATAGTTAGGATTTCTTATTTTCTGTTTCACTTGAGGACAAGTAAAATTCAGGTTTGGGGGTATTTGATGAGTGCCAAATAGTGCATATTTATACACCGTTTTATTGGCATTTTACTCATCTTTTGCGCTTAGGAATCAGATATTATCCCATTCGTGTTTTCTTTGTTTTCAAGAATAAATATTTGTATTAATTAATTTTGTGTTTTTAGGTAATAAATAAAGCTCGGAGAATCGAGGAGCCAAAAGAGCGAAGAATTGGAGTCAAGCATTTATGGAGCAGAGATAGCCAAAGCCAAGGCGAATCAATCAGTTGCAACCCAACAAGGAAGACATGGGCTAGAGCTACCCACGACCCGGATCCGAACCCGCTCATCCCGAGCCGTTGAGATCGATATCTTCCACATCCAATGGTCGCTGCCTCCACGTGCATCATAGATCGCTGCTCCCGTGCAACACTAGATCAAGCCAAAACCGCTTACCTCCCTGAGCCGTTCAGATCTCCATCAGCTCCATCCGAAGCTCGCTAGGCCATTCCCATCGACTCCCGCTGTTCATGCCTCACAAACAAATTGACCAACACCCTATACCCCCATCGACAAACCCTATTCTCTTCATCTCCTTCTCTCACCTTCTTCTCTCCCGTCTCCATCGGAGCGAGCTCGCTCTTCCACGAACACCACCTCCATCTCCGTCTTCGCCACGCCCATTTCTACCACCACCACGCCAGTCTCGGCCACCAACAACTCCTGCATAGCCCCGCTCCTAGTATTAATTATCTATTACATAGCTTCTCAAACCCTAGAAGCTAAATAATAGATAATTGAAACTAGGGTTAGCCAACAACCAAAGCATGGAGCGCGAGGAGACGATTTGACAAGAGAGGAGTGCGATTCGGAGTATGGGTTTGATTTAATTGCTATTTTAAATTTAATTAGGGTTTGTATTTTGGGGATTTCTGTGCATGTATAAATAGCAGTGAGGGGTTTGTGTAGAAACCATGCCTGGGCTAGCCAGTGCTTCACTTAGTTTCAATTTGTAGTTTTGTTTATTTTAATTATGTTTTAATTTAGTTTACAGGGGTGTTTTGATGAAACCCCTGATTTTCATGCCAAGGTTTATTTAGTTTAGGTTTGATTCTTGCTGTGTATAACATGCTAGGATTAGTAACTAATTGAGTGATCTTATGAGCCTGTGATGAGCTGTACTGTAAGAAGACAGCTCATACTAGGGGTTAGTGAGTAAAAACCAGTTAGCAAACATCCATTGTAGACCTTCCTAAGAAGGCACAAGAACACAAGCCCTGTTGAGTTACCTGAGCATGAGATTAGAGGTGGAATCAACCACCCTTGTACTTTACATATTTTGATACAACCTTAGTGTAGAGTCACTTTAATGTAGTATCGGCAACAACCCCGAATTGTGCTACATATCACCTTAGAATTGATTAAGCATAGCTAGAAATCAACACATAGCACCTCCTCGTCTCTGTGGGATCGACCCGTACTTGCCGCGTCTCCGATAGACGCCGTGCACTTGCGGTATCACTCGTAGGTCATAAAATATAACACTTCTCGAGGCCTACCATGTCTTTAAGAAGATATGTGATAGTTATAAAGAAATAAGTAAGAAGCAAAGAAGTCTCCAAGTTTTGGATATCAACCAAGTCAAAACTGCAACTAAGAAAAGGCAAAGAAAAGTTCAAGGCAAGGAAAATCAAGGCAAAACAAATTTGCAGCCAAAGAAGAAGATAAACAAAGGAGACTCCGTTCATGAGCGCATTGATTGGAAATTTGGTGAAATGAAGAAGATTAACAAGATGAAGAACATTGTCCCAAATTTTTATTTTTAAAGTCTATATTTCAAATTATTATTGTCCAGTTTTATGTCTTGTAAAATGACTATTTAATGATTATATCGAAGTTTAATGAATTTGAAAATTTGACGAGTAATGTTGAAAATTAAGCTTAATTCGATTCTTAATCCAATCTTACATTTTAATTAGAGATACATTTAATAGTTTAAACAAATATTAAAACCCAATACTTAAACAATTATGGAATTAAAACATAAGAACTTAAGTGGACAATCGAGAAATTAAAACATAAATATTGGAAAATATTTGGGCAAATATTTTAAAATCTCGAAACAATTTTCAAATTGGAAGTCTTTTTCGTAGATGCGATGATATTCCGCACGACACCTATGTCAAAGTTCCATCATAGTTACACCATCCGCACGATACCTTTGTTGAAATTCCATCATGGATTCACCGTTCCTCAAATTTGGACCTTCTTGATGAAGTAAAGCAACAAACACAGTAACTTCCTTAGAGAGAAGTTCCTATGGTAATGTTCAAACTCAAAATTTTGTTGAGCCACGTGGATGGTCAAACGGGTTTCTCCTCTATGGTAAAGCGTGGCAAAATGAACACGATTTGGTTTTCTAGGGCCCCACTAGTATTTCTTTTTAATATAAAATGCTTTGTAGGATAAAGTTAAAATATAATATATAATATTTTAGTGAGATAAAATAGGATGAAGTGAGATAAAATAGGATAAAAGTGAGATAAAATAGGATAAAGTGAGATAAATATTAGTAAAATAACAGAATTTGAAGTGGGTGATTGTTGTAGAAACGCCGAGGAGTTTGTGGTAGGAACGCCCGGTTTGTGGTAGTAACGCCCGCGTCTTTTCTTGGGACGCGAGTATTACTAGGCTCGCGCGACCATCCATTAAACGCGCGCTGGATCGTCCGACTCAATGTTCAAAGCAACAGATTTGTTGATTTGAACATCCATTTTTCATGTTTGTTCATTCCATAGTGGGAGCAAAATGAACAAACTTGGAGTTTGTTCATTCCATAGGAACTGCTCTTATTGATTATATTGAAGCATTGAATCAACTCTGAAACATCACGATTGTTGAGATTCATTGTTTGTTCTTGAAATTTCCCAAAAATCATTTGCCATAATGTTTCGAGATGTAATGCATTTTCGAATAAAGTCTCATCAATAGAAGAAATATAATTCCCGCAAATACATTCATCTTTCGCAATAGTGAATTTTGGTTTTCGCCTTATTTGACTTCTCCTAATTTCACTTTGCACACTGGCACAATTAACAACTCTTTGATTTTCGGCAACACGTTCGTTTGCTACGAACTCAGCTAAGTTCATATTATCAACCATGCTCTCTGAAGAATTGGAAGAGTGATGAAAAGAATTGAAGATTGAGAAATTCTAGAGAGATTTAGAAATTCTGGTGTGAGTTGAAATGAGTTTGAAATTTAGTATTTATAGAGGGAAAGAATGGTAGTCGTTGGATGAAGATCTGATAGGCGATGATCAAACCAGTGGGCGACATCTTGACTATCGCTAACGCTGGACTGACCAGCGAGCGCTGGATTGACCATCGAGCGATGGACACTCTATCGCTCGCTGGAAAGTCTGTCTTGTATGCATATATGTTATTTCTGACATATAGGCATATGAATTTGGCAGTTTGGCCAATGGATGAGCGTAAATTATGATTAAGGGTGGCTAGAAAAAAATTCTATAAAAAATAATCGAACTTATATGATTGTTAGTCAATCCTTGGCTCCGCACCTGAGTTTGGCATACCCATAGTGAATGCATATATGGCAAAACATGGTGGTTGCCATATGCATAAGAATACAAAGATGAAATTTTTATACTTGGGATGGTTTGGGACCTTTGGGTAGCTAAAATGAAGGCAGGGGGAAGTACTTGTGGGTGCAGTGTCAGTGACATGCTTTACATGGTTCCGCACCGCACTCTACACTACAGTTGTAAATTGTAAGTGAAAACCAGGGGCGGTGTGGCTGGTTTCGGTGGAAGATTAGTTTGTTGGTATTTGACAGATATACGGCAAGCCCATAAATGTAGTTAGATTGCTTTTATTTTTCCATTTTCTTCTCCTTCTCTCTCAGAAAAAAGAAAAGATATTCCCAAATTAGATTTCTAGGGTTTCTCGCGAAACCCTTCCGAAAAAAATCTCTCGCATTCGAAAACTAAGGTTTTACACTCACAGTCTGTAGATCAGATCTTGAGATTTTGAAAGTTTTGATTGATCTTCTTCGGAGATGACGAAGAGGAAGTCTAGAAGATTTACTCGTCAGTCTAATCAACCAGCTATGGACGGCAACGACGAACCTCCATCTTCTCCTCCTCCACCTCCTGAAACCACTCAAGAATCAGTAGCAGTAGAAGAATCGAGTGAAAACCCTGCTTTAGAGGTGAAAGAATCACTAAAGTCTGAGGATGTTAAAGAATCTGAAACCCTAGATGAGGTGCGAAAACAAGAACGCGTTGAAAAAGAAGAAGGTATGGTTGTTTCTCCTTCACCTTCACATTCACATTCAAATCAATGTTTAGAAATGTCTGTTGATCAAGATAATTCTTATGTACATCCTGTAGGTGCTGCTGCTACTACTACTAGTGTTGCATTTGACCTTAAAAGTCCTCTACCTGTTTTATACAAAAGAGGTCCTGGTCATAGAAAGAAATCGTTAAACCGTAATCAACAAGCCATGTTAATCAAGAAGTTTGAAGACCTTCGGGATAATTTGCATATAATTCCGTTTGTTCCTGCTAAGAGACTTGATTTTGATAAGCATGAGGAGCTTTTAAGGAAGCTTCAGTTGTGGGATTTTGTTCATGTTCAGTTTGATAGAGAGGTGAATCCGGAATTGTTGGCTTCGCTTATTTTGAATTATGATCGTACTGCGAGGAGTAGTAATGTGAACACTTACAAGATTATGGTAAGTCGAGCTGATTTAGCAAGGGCTGTGAAGCTTCCTGTGAAGAAAGTTACTCAATCGAAGGAGATTGATATTGGGGTGTTGTCTGCAGAGTCGATATCTTTTATGGAAGAGTTTGTGTCCAATTGCATTTTGCTTCATGAGGATATGTGGGTATTCACGGATGAGGTTTTGGTTTGGACTAGACTTATTAAAGAAGGGAAACCACAGAAGGTGGATTGGGCAACAATGATTTGGTTTATGGTAGAGAAGGAACTTGCGAAGGGAGCAAAGTTACAGACGTGTTATTATGCTTCACATTTGCAATGTTTGATGAAGTCTCAGCGTAGTGATCTGTTTAAAGACGAAAAAAGGGTTGAGACGAAGGTGGAAAAAGAAGTGAATGTGGATGTAAAAGTGAAAAGTGTGCAAGAAGTTCAGGTGAATGATCTGGAGATTGAAAAAGATACCGAACTAACTCTTGGGAAGGAAAGAAATGAGAGTAAGCAGCAGCAAGTGAGGGATGAAGATGTCATGGATGCTGAAGGAGAAGGTGAAGCACCTGCTCATCCCTCAGAATGGCCTTTAGATGAGAAGAAAAAGATGAATGGCCTTTCTTTGAGACCCTGCAGTTCTAATAAACTTGAAAAGTTCGAGGAGCCTCTCGAAGTGAATGAAATTGATGATGATGATAAGCAGCAGCAAGTGAGGGATGAAGAAGATGTCATGGATGCGGATAAAGAAGGTGAAGCACCTGCTCATCCCTCAGAATGGCCTTTAGATGAGAAGAAAAAGATGAATGGCCTTTCTTTGAGACCCTGCAGTTCTAATAAACTTGAAAAGTTCGAGGAGCCTAAGCAGCAGCAAGTGAAGATGAATGAAATTGATGATGATGATGAGAAGAAAAAGATGAAGCAGCAAGTGAGGGATGAAAAAGATGTCCTGGGTGTGGAAGAAGAAGGTAAAGCACCTGCTCATCCCTCAGAATGGCCTTTAGATGAGAAGAAAAAGATGAATGGCCTTTCTTTGAGACCCTGCAGTTCTAATAAACTTGAAAAGTTCGAGGGGAGCCTCTTGGAAGTGAATGAAATTGATGATGATGATAAGCAGCAGCAAGTGAGGGATGAAGAAGATGTCGTGGGTTTGGAAGAAGAAGGCAAAGCACCTGCTCATCCCTCAGAATGGCCTTTAGATGAGAAGAAAAAGATGAATGGCCTTTCTTTGAGACCCTGCAGTTCTAATAAACTTGAAAAGTTCGAGGAGCCTCTCAAGTGAATGAAATCGATGATGATGATAAGCAGCAGCAAGTGAGGGATGCCGTGGGTTTGGAAGAAGATGCACCTGCTCATGAATGGTTTGGAAGAAGAAGGTAAAGCTAACCTGCTCATCCCTCAGAATGGCCTTTAGATGAAAATAAAAAGATGAATGGCCTTTCTTTGAGACCCTGCAGTTCTAATAAACTTGAAAAGTTCGAGGAGCCTCTTGAACTGAATGAAATTGATGATGATGACGATGATGATGAAGTAGACGAGGAAGAGGAAGAGACAGAGGAAGAAATGTATACAGGAAAAGAAAATCGTGAGTTGGAGACGATATCTTCGGACTATCTCCAACCAAGGGAACCAACAGGTATGCCTTCTGACCCATTAAGGCAACCTCCTGAGAACAACCCTATTGAAGTGAATGAAATAGATTCTGATGATGATGATGATGATGATGATGATGATGATGATGATGAAGAGGAAGAGACAGAGGAAGAAATGCACATGGAAAACAAAAATCGTGAGTTGGAGAGGCTACCTTCGGACTATCTCCAACCAATGGAACCGACAGGTATGCCTTCTAACCCATTAATGCAACTTCCTGAGAACAACTCCATTGGAGATTTTTTTCATTCTGGGCCCAACAACGACATGAGTCAGATGAATATAAGAGGTTCATCCATGTATCCTCGCAAAAGAGCGCTTAGCTGGGAAGATGAGATGCAGAATCACCGCTCTACTGATCAAAATAAGAGGATGAGGAACGATGGCCAATGGGACCATAGAGGATCAGGTATTGACAATTTCTTGGAGCAAATGAACAGCTTACAATGTAATATCAGAGCAATGTATGCCGAGAAAGAAGCACAAGCCATGGAAGCCGAAAGGAATCAGCAAGCCTTGATGGGTGAAGTGCAGTGTCGGGATAGGTTGATTGAGAACCTGAAGGAGGAAGTGCGTAAAAGAGATTTGGCGATTTATAAGTTGGACCATGACATGCGTCTTATGGGCGATCTATTAGAAGGTTATAGAAAAGCTATGAAAGATGCGCGAAAAGCCTTATCTGAATATAGACAACGACACCCAGAGCCTGAAGAACCACTTTACAGGGATGTTCCTGGGTCTGGTGGGCTTGTTGTTAGTGCAATGGCGTTTGAGAGGATGCAATGGGAGCGTGAAGAAGAAGATAAGCTGAAGCGTCAGACTATTACAAATCAGGTAGAGGAATTTGAACGTGATTGGTCCGAAAAGTTTGAAGCAAGTCTCACGAAGGTGCACTTAATAGATGAAAGGTTGTTCAAGTTTAGGGAGGAAGTCAAACTACTTAAAGAATTAGCTGTGGAGCGCAAGGTGTCAAAATCAGAATCCAAGCAGTCATTTTCAAGAAGGAAGAAGAGGAGAACCTCACTATGACAACCATGAAGTTGAAAGTCTGTGTAAAAGCTGCTATTGGTGATTCTGATGTTCTTGGAGATTGTCATTCATGTCAAAGAGTTCTTTTAACCCTAGAAGAGAAGAAAATTCCTTACGAGATGTGTTTGATCAATACTGCTAACAAACCTCAATGGTTTCTGGAAGCTAATCCTGAAGGAAAGCTACCTACAGTCTACTTTGATGGCAAATGGGTAACAGATCTGGAGGTTATCACTCAAGCTCTTGAGGAAAAATACCCTGACTCATCTCTTGGTACACCTTCTGAATTTGCCTCAGTTGGATTGAAGATATACAGCTATTTTGATATCTTCTTGAAAAGCAAGGATGCTACGGATGGTTCAGAGCAGGCTTTGATCTCTGAATTGTCTTCATTGGAAGAGCACCTGAAAGCTCATGGTCCTTACGTCAGTGGAGAGAAAATTTCTGCTGTTGATTTGGGTTTGGCGCCGACGCTTTACCACCTTGAGGTTGCTCTTGGACATTTCAAGAGATGGAGTATTCCAGAAAATCTCACTCACGTCATGAATTATATGAAGTTACTTTTCTCTCGGGAGTCATTTGTTAAGACCCAGCCAGCTGACAAGTATTACATCATCGCAAGATTGGAACCCTTGAAACTCGCAAGGCTAGAGGAGGCTACTTCAATGGAACAACTTGCAGGCCCAGGGAGGCTACTTCAATGGAACAACTTGCAGGCCCAGGGGAACAATGGAACAACTTGCAGAGCCAGGGGGAGGCCAATGGGGAGGGCCAGGGAGGCTACTTCATTGGAACAACCTGCAGGGCCGGGTGAGGCTACTTTTATGGAACAATAGGTGATAAATCAGTATGCGCCTCTCAACTCAAGGCTGTTTTAAAGCTGACTTGACAAGAACTGTTCATCCTATAAATACTGAGCATTGACTATTGTGGAAAATCATTTTGGAAACATAGTACGTTTATTTTTGGAGTATGGGAATGTAAATATGCTACCCTAGTCACAAGTGCCTAATATGCTACACTAGTCACAAGTGCCTTGTGAACTAGAAGGCGTAAAGTTAGTTATGTAAAACTAGCTATGAAAACTAGATAACCTCACTAATGATATTACTGGTCTTGTGAATGAGTATGTTACGGGTTTTAAAGTTCCTGAATCTGAATTATATCTTTGTTGCGTATTAAAAAGAAGAAACTGATATTTTCAGTGTAATTATAGAAACATCAACTGTTTGTACAGAATTTTGATTTCATTGTCGTAAATCAAACATTCATATAAACTCTTGTGCACGTCAGGCCAAATTCTTCCGACTCGATTATGGTGGTCACCAAAATTCGGAGCATTCTGTTTCTGCAAAAAAATTTAGAATCCTCCCGACTATCTTCTCTGACATATGCAGAAGAAGTAAGAGTTTTGTTTGAATCTGTTCCGTCTCTAGTTTTTGTACTGAAGCGATCAACTGGCTCTGGCTCAAAGAGTAGGAAGCCTTTGAAAACAAAGAGTCTGAGCAGTTTACAGTCGGGCAAAAACCCTACCATTTTCTCCCATTAAATGTCTGAATCTGTCTTGCAAAACATTTACAACATAAACCAAACAAAATATTTAGAACTTAAACCAAAGAAAGCAGCGCTGAAAGAGAATGTAACAAAAAGGTGTGCTTGTGTTTAGAAGGAAAAACACATTTTCTCCTCTGTGTTTTTCCTCCGCTAAGGGCTAGATTCCTGGTGTAAATCCGATCTCGATGTGTATCCCCTGATAGACTAGTAAAAACACATTCTCTCCTGTGTCCTCCTCTTTTTCCACTCAAGTACCTACACAAAACAAACTTGGATTCCAGCAAACATTTGATTTGGCATACCATACATGTGAAATGGTGCTTTACATACAGTAGTATCTGCAAGTACTAAGCAATCCCCGAATTCAGTAGCATACTACCATCAGAATCGTGGAGCCTTTTCTATAGCACCACACAAGTCTTGAACTTCACAAACTAAACCATTTTGGGATTCTGAACATAAGAACATCAGCAGTCACGCATTTAGGTTTTCGAAATCTCTAGACTTGCTACGAGCTTAACCATTCTACACTGCAAACATTACATTGATATATATATGTCACATAGTCACCTCTTTCGAGTTTACATTTCTCATTGATTACCTGACGAAATTCAACCTTGGAACTAACATTTGATGATATTACATTACATGCATAATTAGCATAAAAAAGAGATTAATGGAGGTTTAGAACTTTCTGGATTGAAGTAAGCTAGGGTATCAAACTATCATGTATCTCCATGATAAACCCTAGATCTACAAACTACAATCCCCAGAAATAGAACTACAGAAACAGAATTCCTTCTAAATTTCAATCAAATTATATTCAAATCAAAAAATCTTGAACAATTTTAATTTCTGAGTAAATTCAAGATTTCATTCATATAATCAATTCTACTAACACAGACTCAGAATTGAGAATGAAGAATTAGGATTTCATTTCCCAGAATTCACCAGTACAAGTATATATGAGCGATTTGTGAACAAGAAAAACCCTAAAAATGAACAAGATCCGTCTTACTGCAACTAGCCGATACTGACATACGAACAATTCGTGGCAAGATACTGAAATACGAACAATACGTGACCAGATTTACAATACATCTCAGTAGGAATATCAGATCGAAATCAAAACCAGAAGAACCAAGAGAAAAAATACCAATAACATCTGATACTTAAACTCCAACAAACCCCAGTGCTTGAATATATTCATCTTTTCACGCTCCTCAATCAATCGGAGCCTCAGATCTGCAGCAGTTCTCAATAATTCCAACTCGTCAACCTAATAATAACAAAATCAAGACAGAAATTCAGAATTTGCACAGGTTTCATTTTAAATCTGAAATTCCAAAAAAAAAAAAAAAAAAAAAGAAAGAAAGAAAAAGAAAAAGAAAAAGAAAAATCAATTACATGTTCGTTTCCTTCTTCTTCTTCTTTGTCGATTAATTCCATCAACTCGTGAAGCTGAGAATCTTTGATAGATGAAATTACGGATAAAGCTTTGGCACAGCGGATTGCAGTCTCCATGGTGATGGCTTCGCCTTCGGGATTCTCCATTTCTACTGATTTTTCAATTTTCTCTCTCTCTCTCTCTCTCTCTAACTAGAATCGCACCTCTCTTTTTTTTTTTTTTTTTGTTGTTTCTCTAGAAACTTCGATTTTAGAGGGAGAGGGAAGAAGGAAAATGTTTTAGTTGTGAGTTTAAATTTTGAATTTTGAATTATGAATTTTGAATTTTGAATTTTGAATTTTGAATTACTCCCGCTGTCAAATTTGAGTTGCTGAGAAATGTTAGTCCCGATAATATCCCTATTTTTCTAGTTATTTACAAAATGTACCAGACGGTACAAAACCCTACTACACGCGGCAGACAAGGACTTAAGTTACTTAACACTAATTTTTCGAAGAAATGAGAAACAGAAAGAGCAGGCCTAGATAGCTATTACAGGTAGGTATTTTGTTCCCATAAAGTCATCTAATAAAATTTGGTTGAGAAAATGTGGGATTGCTTGGTCTCACATTATTGTTGACTTCCGTCTGTTGCAAAGTTTGCCGGATCATCTTCTGCTGGATTCCCTTCTCTATAATTGTGTTGTATAGTGCACAGAGGAATTTGTCGCATTCTCTGTTTTATTTCGACAATCATTTCTACAATACACCACGGATGTTTAGCCACTGTTTTTATAAAGTGCATCAGATTTTCCGAAACCGTCTCAAAGATGACTTTTGGCCATTGTCTCTTAGTTATTGTCCTCGATGCCAGCAGAGTTGCCCACGACTATTAGCGTTGTAGTTATTCCTAGAGGCTCCGCGAGAGCCATCACAGTTTGAGGACTCGAATCCCTGAAATTAAAACCTGCTCCCGCCATTCCGGGATGTCCCCTAACAGCTTGTGTTGATCTTTATCCAATCCGGTTCCGGTCTGCTAATATTGGCGTTGTTGCTCTGATATTTGTTGGGGTGGCCTTGGCTGGTGGGTCTCCAGTTAAAACCGGGGAGAAAAGCTTTTTTGCCAGTTTGAATTCGTGTTGTTGCTTCAAGGTATGTACCAGGATGTTGTCCTGGGGTGTATGATGTTATTTGAAAACTAATAAATTTTTGGATGTACAGAGGTTCCAGAAAAGAAAATAGAAACCTTATAACGAGGGGTATGGTTAGCGTCTTGCAGAATTTGTGAAATGTTGTTTGATTGCTTATAGTGATATGGGAGTTGAGGTTGGGTTCGTTTGTCGATATACGAGATAACAAGTTGTTACAGGTAGCTGCTGTTATTGGGAAGTGAATAAGCATGTGCTCCGATGTTCCAGGTTCGGCATTGCACCGAGGGTATTGGTTAGAATTAGTGAGGTTGATGCGGTGTAAAATAGAAAAGGTTGGAAGACCTTCAGTTATAAATTTGGGATATTTAGACTTTGGGTCTCAACTTTGTGACCAGCTTTGAGTTTGGGTCCTGTGAAAATTTTAATTAGAGTTTGGGTCTCAGGACCGTCATTGACCGCGTTGACAGTTATGAAAATATAATTAAAATTAATTTATATTTACTTAACGGCGTCAGTTACCGTCAAACATGTGAAACACACGTGTTATTAAGTATCTCCTGAAACGCATCTGACGGTGCAGAATAGATGTAAACCAACGGTCTGGATTATACATCTGTTACCTGGCTTTTGGACCCAACCTCAAACCCCTACATATACCAGATTTCAATCATTTTACTTGCCATTTTTCAGGCAACAACTTTACACCTGCAGACAGATTTAAGCTCACAATTTCACACATCAACAGATATGTCCACAAATATAAAATGAAGAACACTGGAATACAAGAACCAGAGGTAAGTTGCATTCATAAACCAAGAGCTATCAGATTCAATAATACCCAACTTGTTTTTCACTACAACTTGTTCATATTCTCAAAAGAAAGATGACAATGTTTCACCTTTATCCCATAGTAAGATGTCATAAAAAAGAAACTAACTTGTATGCAAAATAAAAGACTACGAAGAGCTTAAACAAGCCCGATGCATTTAGTTTTCATCATTGGCCCACCGCTTCTCGCTTTGTGCCAAACCAGTCCATCAACCTCCTACTTCCCCTTCCAGATGATGATGAAAATATACCATCACCTCTTGTCATTAGGCCACCTCCTCCGCGACCCACTCTGCTACCCCCTCTGCCAGTATTGAATACCTATAGCATTGAGTAACAAGAAATTATAAATTACAAAAAATGACAAACAACAAGAAACTATAGGTTATAAAGAATGACAAGCGAGAAGAAATTGAGCCTAAATGTTACCTGAGCTAGTGTTGGTTCTCTACGTAGTTTTGGCGGGTCAGCTTGTAATATACCAACACCAACAATCTCTCCATGTCTTCTATGCACAAGCCTGCCCTTGCGTTGGCTCTAGATCCCTTCCTCTTGGTCTACCACCTCTTGCATTGATAGTAGCAACTCCTCTTCCAAATGCAACAAGGTTGTAGATGCTTGAACTTGAACAAGAGGTTCAGCTGGTGTAGAAGAAACTCCTCTTCCGCCACTGCTACCCCTACCACCTCTTCCTCTTTTTGCAGGACCTTGATCTTCCGGGTGTAGTTGAAGTTGATGCAGTGGAAACTGAAGATGGTGCAACAGTAGTTGATGTTGGAGCTGATGTTGTTGCACCGCCTCTCCTCTTTCTGGTACCACCACCTCTAGTCCTTGGTCCATTCCTTGGAGCTGATGTTGTAGTTGAATTTGATGCAGTAGATGGTGTTGGTGGAGGTGGAGGTGGCCTAAATGCTGGATTGGGCCTCACATGAGGACCTGTGAAGGTGGCTGGAGCTGCAAAAACAATCCCAGCACAAGGCATTTTGATCATAAGCCTAACTCAAAGTAATTCAGAGCATACACAGTCAATGTCCACACATATATTACCTTGATGTTGGTCCTCAGCAGCAGCCCCTTTACAAGTTACCCTATTATGACCATACACATAACATTTCCCGCACATATATTTCCTATTATTACCGCCCTCATCTCTGTCCCTTCTTCTTTGACTTCTAGGTCTACCTGGTGGCCTAGAGCATTTAGGAGGTTTCACCTCCCTAGGATTCTATATACGAATGAATAAGATATGTATAAGAGATATATATAAGAAACGTCATATTGAAAAACAACATTGTTTAAGATTGTTACCACTTCCCATAAAGCTTTATACAATAGAGGTTCAATAGAAGGAGCGTATAGTTTTCTGTAGGTGTCAACAAACATGTATTCATGGACGTACCTGCAAACATAAATGCATTTGACTTAAGTAATAAGTATTCAAATTGTTGATAGTTAAATGCAAAACATCTTAATTCAGTGATTTAAGTAATTTAGTGATTTAAGTAATTCAGTATGGAGTAATTCAGTTTTTCACTTACTTGTCATGGTTCTTTGTTCCGTGAAACAAACTTGCACATATACCATGTACACATGGTATTCCACATACTTGCCATGAATTGCAGGTGCAAGTGTGCTCCTCCAGGTTCACCACCCACGATATGTCCTTCTTTGTATCAGAGACCGACCAAAGATGCTTAGTTGATGGTTGTTTAGTGAACTCGTGGCTGAAGTACAAACGCTTCTTCATGATATCTGTCACTCTAGGGACCACACCACCATCAGGCATTTGCTCACCCACTTGTTCTCTATCAAAGAAGATTCGCATCATAAGCAAATGAAAATTTTGCACCAACTTACATACAGGCATCTTCCTATAATCCAGAATCCATGAGTTGAAAGCTTCACAGAAGTTAGACGTAACATGCTCACACTTTGATGACCTATCAAAATAACATCTTGCCCATGTCTCAACTGGTTCTCTGTCAAACCACTCTGGTGCATAAGGCTTTGCCTCTTTAAGTCTGTCCATCCAAATTTTTATGACCTACTTCAGAGAATGACCTTGCTACTCTCCATACAATAAACTCTAGGTTCTTACCAGGATGTGATTTCTTAAAATTCTTGTAAAGATGTCTAAAGCAGTACCTATGACTGTGATTCACATCACTAAAATTTCTTGAAACACCTTCAATCAGCCCCTTTTGTCTATCACTAATGAAAGTCAGAGCCATTGGATGTTTCTTTAACTCTTCAGCCATTATACTCAGAAAATCTATCCAACTTTCTTTACACTCGATCGACAAATATATATCGCAATGGGAAATAAACCATTGTTGCCATCAAGAGATGTGATTGCCAACAATACACCACCATATTTACCATTTAGATGACATCCATCTAGTCCTAGTATAGGTCTATTTTTTCACAAACCCATCTAAAGGCACCCCGTATGCAATACATAATGACACAAATCTTCCGATTCTGTGGTCTGTTTTCAATTTAACTATGTTCCCGCTATTCTCTCCCTTAATTTGATCACATGGAGCAGAAGTAAAGAATAACCTTCTTCATAACTACCCATAATTTTCTCATTACACTAGTGGAAAGCATGCCATGCAGTAAAATAAGAAATATCAACTTTATGATTTTTCTTCACCTCAGTTATAAAGTCCCTGGGCTTGTAGTTAGGATGGGCCTTGTAGCATTCCAACATCACCTTGGCTACCCATCTTGCATTGGCTAATGGATGATTGAGCCCATGTGTAGACTCACAGGTGTGAATGAAATGACCTGAAATTTCAAACACCACAAAGTCAATCTCAAAAGTAGGACCATCTCCACTAGTAGTCAATTCAGGATACTCATAAAATTCAAAAACAACTACAAGTAATATGAAAAGTAGAGAATCCATTACAGTTCCACTAGAGACTGAACAAGATAATTAACATGAAATGAAGAAGTATGTCAAGCTTATAAATGTAAAAATGTAGAAATTTAAAAGAGAAGCAAATTCGAGTTACTAACCTGATTTGCATTCAAATGTTTGCCTATCAGGTAGTACAGAGCAGTAAATCTTCCATTCACAAGTTTCATCCTTGCATCTGTATGATTGAACCTTTTCCTTGTTCTTCTTTTGTACCATACAATAATTCATGTCAAGTGCTAGATCCTTCAAATAATCCCTGCAACGTTGTTTGCTCAACCATTGCTGCCCAACAAATAGCTTCTCCACAAACTCTTGCTTTTCAGATAACTTGAAGTCGCCATCAATCTTCTGTGTATCTTCAACGAACTCCTTGAATTCAAGGGTTGAATTTAACGTTTATTGAATCTTACCAGTGAGCTCAATCTCTTCATCATCATTTATCTCTGGTTCATGTAAGAGTTCCACATCTTCACTATCATAGTCTTCATCAGGTATATCTTGTTCCTCCATATTGACTGTCTCACTAGTATTGTATGTACTAGCAAATAGTTCATCATCATCAACCTCTGAAAAAACTTCACTACTTTGCAATGGGTCTACAACACCAGATGCTTGACTTCCAGTCGTGCTTGACTCAACTTGACAGTTGCCTTGTGTTGCAGTTTTATTCGGGTACAAAATAGGAAGGAAGTCCAAGTCCTCTTCAGGTCTATAGTCAGGCATTTTTTCCAAATTAGGATGCTCGGCTCTTTTATATTTTCCAACAAGATATCCACCTCTAGTGGGATAATATCTAAACGAGTCTTCCATGGTACCTGCATTTTTATACACACATACTTGCATTAGTTACCCAACAATGACTCAACACACACAATAATTGATCCAAATCACAACCACAGTACTTGCAGTACAACAACACATCAACTTCTATTTACAGTTCTCAGAAATTATTAAAGGCAAAACAAGGACCACAATAAAACTCTTCCATCAGTGAATTAACTATTCTATGTACCATTTTTTATGTAAACATCACTTGACAAAAGCAGAGAAATAATCTAAATAAATACTTGAACAGAACAAAACCCTTAAAGACAAAGTGAAAAACAAAAGTCATCAATTAAATTAGTATTCCTGTCATAAAATTCATAGACATCAATCACAACAACCCAAAAAAAAACCCAAATCAATGGGTCTACAAAACCCCCAAAATGTAACTTTTTACTTACCTCAAATTAGATTAATCAAACAAGGAATCAGCTTCAGAATCTTGTACAACGACAATAATAAGACCACTCTCAACTCAAATCAGGTTTAAACACTTATTTCTGTGATCGATTTTAGTAAATCACCATTTTTCGACGAAAATCGTCTCGGTGTTGAGCGCAATTTAAAAACCCTAGAAAAATGGTAAGTTTTCCTCTTCTCTTCAATATTTAGTTAGGTCAATTTTTTTTTATCTTGAACTGTCAATTCTAGGGAGTTCTCCTCCACACACGTGTGAACGGTAGGTATAGTTAGTAAATAAATAGAAACGTTAGATTTAGTTGGTCATTTCCTCTTTTAACCAGTTTCATAACTGTCAACGCGGTCAATGATGGTCCTAAGACCCAAACTCTAATTAAAATTTTCACAGGACCCAAACTCAAAGTTGGTCACAAAGTTGAGACCCAAAGTCTAAATAGCCCTATAAATTTCTACAGGAAAAGCTGAATTTTTGGTGGACATGGTAAGTTCCAAAATAATTTGGTGGGTGGGAGGGGGTTTAAGTGGTAATGGTTGTCTTGTTGTATTAGACAATTGTGGTCAGTAGAAGTGGTGTATTTTTCGGACTTTGAGTGTGGACATAGGATCTTATCCGGAGGCATGTCTAGGGGAAGGTGGATGTTTACTATGTGTTGTATAACAACAGGTGTGAGGTGATTCAATTGTTCATGATTCCAGTTATTGGTGAGAGGATCAATAAGATCAGTTACTGATTGGATTAGATAGCATTGGGCCGGGTCAAGGTTTTGAAATTGAGGTATTTAATTTGCTTATATAGGTGTGCCTAAACTGTTTCCGATGCGACGGAAGATGTGTTGTTGTGGTTTAGGTATGAGGGAAGCCATTTGTTTCCATTGTGGGCTAGAGGAGGAAGGAACGTGTGTGTTTTCCTGGAAGATCGTTTGATTTTGTAGATATGCCTCATTGTATAATCTGGTGCAAATGGAATTAGGTTGATCGTGTAAGTTCTAGAATCTTTTCATGAGAAAGACTTTATTATGATCACTAGTCCAGAAGGGGCTATTAATCACATTTTTAAATGACATATTAATTGCTTGATTAGGGTATTACAAACAAACCATGTCATATAATATGAAAATAGTGAGACCCATCATTTAACGCAAAAAAACTGTTATTCTCAAATGCGATAAATTTGTAGGTGCGTGATTTTTTATGAACCATTATATCACGGAATAAATTTGTCGGATATCATAAGTTTTGATACCCCCCCCACATTAATATTCTATTATGCACCACAAAATGGCTAACTAATGGCTTAGCGTAGACGTCGGCTTATGCCGACAGCCCCTTTTTCCTTATTCGAAGACCCTTTTTGTCATTGGTTTGTTTAGTTTGCTCCATCCTAATGGGTGGAGTTTTTTAACTGATGAATCACGACACAAAAAAATTCCTAGCGATCCGATCTATCTGTTTGTGAACATCGGTGGGAAATAATTGTGTTTGCTTAAGGTGGTTTGAGTTAGCTATTAAGGAAGTTTTAATAAGTACTAACCTTCTTGTCTGAGTAAGGCATTTGGTCATCCATCCTTGAGCCTTTCCCTCCAAACGTTGAAGCAATGGGTCGAAAATATGACTAGAGGATCTCTCGTGTTTAAATTGTACTCCCAGGTATATTGGTGGGGTTGACGATGTTGGCACGTCAAAGAATTATTGAATAGCGTCTTAACTGATATTGTTGCAGTCTTAGATGGTAAATTATTGTTGATTTTGTTGTATTGATTTCCTGGCCCGCTGAAGAGCTGTAGGATTGAAGTAGTCTCTTGAGGTGGTCATTGCTTTCTTTGGATACTACAGAACGAGATGGTGTTTAACTTTAGTCTATAGACGAACTAGTACTTTTCTTTCCTTCTTAATGCTTTTGCAATCTGTCAAATCCATCTGAGTCGAGGAGGAGCCAAAATTCTTGCTATGGTGAGGAAATTTTTTATTATAGTGGGCAGTTTTGTGGCTAAGTATTAACGGATTTGAAAGGCAAAAAGTTTTATTTTTTAAGAATATTAGGCTTAATCGGAAGTCAGCTAGGTTGAGTAGGCAATTGCCCACCCTTATTTTAAGCTAGATTTGACGCTGATCTGTGTACCCATGATTTTGTTATATTTATAAAGTCGACGAAAACTTATGGCAATGACTTATTACGGTCCTTAATTTGATTAAATACGACCCTCAGTCTTAAGAAAAGAATATAAATAACTAATACTAAAAAAATGTGCTCATAGTTAGACTTAAACACGAAAATTCAATTTTATAATTTCTTCTTCTTCCTGTTCATGATGACAAATTCTTTTATATCCTTTTCTTTCAATATTCTTCATTATTTAGGCTGAATATACGAATTAAATACCATATCTCTTGATTATTACAACTTCTTAATCTACTCCATGTCCAATCTTGAGAAATGGTAATAATTTTTTAAAATAAAAATAAATAAATTTTATTTTAAAACGAAACCCTAGTTTATATTAGAACCTATAATGTTCCTCCTAATCATGATTTTGGCAGGTATGATAGTTTTACATTTATTAGTTTGAAGGAAGTTAATTCGTTTTTGTTTTGTATCTACACTGTTAATTAATAGTAAGATCTATGAGAAAAAAATAGCAACTGATAATCTTATTCTCTCACATACAATAAAAATTATGAATTTTTTCAAAATCTTTTGATATACTAGTAATTAACCATATTACAAAGGTGGTATAAGAACAAGTTATAATCACGGAAAGAAGAAATCCATAGAAAAAACTTAGGTGACGATAAAGGTAAGTGTTGGTCACTTATATGAAGAGGATTTATAAACCTTTTGCTTTATTTTGGGAGTTGTATTGAACTTAAACAAAGGTTGTATTTAGTCACTGCTAAACTTATATATGAGTTTCTTGGAAGTTAAATATGTCAAAATCGCATATGTTTTGAAGGTAATCTTGTCAAGACTAGTTCTTGTTGATTTAAGATATGAATGTATTAATTGTATGAGGATTGTCTACATAGGTTCACGAAAAAAAAAGTTGGTGGTATACTATTACTAGTTACCCTCTCTTTTTCATTTATGAAGACTACTTTACTAACTAGTTGAATTACTAAATCCAATTCAATAATTCATCCTAAAAAACAACTAACTAACTAACTAGTTAAATAAAATTACAACACTAACAAAACAAAAACACGATTAATCTTGAGCATACAACGTACGATCCATTACACCTTCAGAAATCTATCCCTAAAATCGGAAAATCGGAAAATTGTAAGGTTTAACCCTAAAAACAACCAATAAGATTGTACTATTTTATTTTATTTCAGATTATCTTGGCTTCAAAAACAAAAATTTATAAAAGTAAAACACAATTAAATATTCGAATCATATAAACAAATGGTTTGATCTTCAAAATTAAATGAACTAATTTTTTTTTAACAAAAACCATGAAAATCAAGTAGTTCGTGGATATTGTAATATAAATAATCTACTAACCATATATATTAGACTGATGGATCAGAATAGATATGAGACATACAATTCGACCTAAGCATTTTTATATTAAAATTTTTTGAAAATTCCAGGTTCGTGATTGTTCTTCGTCAAATCTATCGGACTATCTGAAGTTGTTCTTCGCTGTCATGAACAAACCAGTTTCAACATATGGAAAAGTACCTATTTTTTCATTGGTGTTTGTATCATATCCCTCAACCATCATCTTCAAATTCATATATGACTGCATCTTCTTTTTCAAATTCAGTGTTGATATTATGGTGTACAAAAACTTATTTTCGAGCAAGGGCACTTCCAATGTTTGGATCAGTTGGTGTATATTTTTGAAAAGTTTATTTGGTTCTAAGCATGACTGAAACAAAATATTGAGCTTGGTTCGGAATGTTTTGGATATAACGAAATTTTCAAAAATAAATAGTAAAAATGAAGAAAAGTTTGTGTGTGTTATTATTTTATTTTATTTTTGTCAATTTAGGGGTTTCTTTGAGTTAGTTGATGGCAGCGACGGATACAGGATTTTATGTCTGGGTGGGCTAAAAAAATTTTTTTTTAGCCCATACTCTATTTAACTTTTTCGATTGCAATATTGATGGTCGTGCATTTATAATACAGTGCGACATGCTTTTTTCTTTTCTACATATCGGGTATCAGTTCGAGAGTTGTTTCCAAAGCAAAATACTCTTTTTGTCTTTCTAGAATGTTGCTTTCCGCTTATGCTATGTATATTTGTCGATATACTTACATTTGCCGAGAAAGAAAAGCAAAAATGAACCGATGCATCAATGATACATCTAGGAATTTATGTTATTCTTCACACCCTTTACTGTTTAATTTTCGTAGCATGGTGAAACATGAGGAGTAATAAGAAAAAGAAAAATGACCCATGTTTTAACCGACACATAGCAAACAACATAAATACGTGTTTAGTTGGTTAGCTTAATAATTTTAAAAAACAGTATGAATACGTGTTCTTTACTTTAGTTTTTAAATGTTTTTTAAAAGAAAAATAAAACTACTTTAGTCTTTGAACGACTGAGATGTAATGTTAAAGCTTATATCTTTCTAGTGGGACCGTGTTTCAATTTCGCTGAATTGATTTCATGGAGAATTATATCTTCCTAGTGGGCTAACTGAAATTTGTACCTGGGCTAAGTTCCACAAATGTTAAAAATTACATTCACTAAACAACTTTTTATGAATTTTGGGGTGGGCTTAAGCCTAGGTAAGCCACCCCTAATACCGTCCCTGGTTGATGGTGAATTAGGAGAGAATCAAAATGAAATTTACGTGAGTTAAAAAGATGTATAAATGTAACATACTAAGTACCGAGGGGTAAAAGTGGATTGGTGGGAGAATAATAGGGTGCTTGGATAGCAAAACTAGAAGTGTTTTTGCTTTTAAACTTCCTAGAAGTTCTTTCGAGAAGCAAAACATTTAAAAAGTTAGTTTGGTAATTGCTTGTTTTAAGTTTAAAAGCTAACCCGCAAAGTAGTTATCAACTTTGTATTAAAAAAACCACTGGCTTGTATGTTCTTAATGCATAAGTGAGATGTAATTGAAGAAAAAATGCCACAACAAAGTGATGTGTTTTAATGCATTATTTTCCTGCACCTTATATTAGAGCATCGCTCAGTCAAACTCACGAGTTTTGGTATGTCAAGCTGAAAAGGAGAGGGTGCCAAGTACACCACAAATTTTTCCGCTCGGCAACTTGTTTGGGAAAAAACTAATATAATCACAAGTAGGTCAAAGCAAATAACCTTAAATAAGATTTTATATTGACTTTTCATCTTTCTCTTCCACAATCAACATGTATACACCAAAGGTTCGTGTACCTGATTGTGTAGAAGATTTCTTGGACGGTCTTAAAAATCAATATCCAAGATCAATCTAGTTGTATCTGAATCATCAGGATCTGAATTCTAACAAGTACGAAACTTGTAATCTACTTTCCAAGATATGAATTCAACAAGAAAAAAATTTGTTTTTGATCTCAAACAATAAGAATTTGAACTATCGAGATTGATTACGTACTACTTGTATTATTCCTATTATAAAGATAAACAATATAATGTGGAAAAGGAATAACTCAAGACATCGGAATTTTGTTATCGAGGAAAACTGCATTGGCAGAAAAACCCAGGACCTCATTCAGCTCTGAACGCCACATTGTATTAAACCACTACATGCACTAGCCTATTATCAGGAACAGAATGTAGCTGAGACCGAATTAACACTCCGAGAAATTCAGCTGCAATTGTGTTTCTTATGTCTCTTGAACCTCGAAAGATTCTACGCACTTGATTCTCTTATCTGATGTCCTTTACAACATAAAAGTTGTTTCAACCTCATTTAAGTTTTTCGATACCTATATACCTCTAACAAACAATCCTATTTGATTTCCATTTTGATATGTCTCAATATAGGTTTGGAAATCTGTTTGCAGTAGATATATTCCAGCAAACCTCTCAAAAATAATCCAAACAAATCAAAGAAGAGTTTAGATATCTATCTTGAGGAATCACAAAGGCTGAGACAGAGAGAACTTTGTGATTTTTATATATCTTGTTCTTGACCTAAAGCTCGTGAAACTTAATAGCTAGTAGCTCAAGATTCGGATACAAGAACTATCACGTAAAAGAAGATAGTCTGACCGGGCTTCACAAATACCAAAGTGAAATTTTCAAATTCGTAACCTAGAATCAATTTCGTAAAGAAACCTAGCTTATAGATGAAGACTCTATCTTTGCAACTCGGAAACAAGAGTATCAGTGATTGAAAAATCTTGTTGCAAGAGTCTCTCTATTTATAGATTGTCAAGACTACTGATAGATTTGAATTCAAGCTAAGTTTACCTTGGAAATCAGGCAACCAATTTTTCAGTTTAGATGATATTCTTATTAGGAATTCATGTGCATTATGGTCCAGGGTTATCAAATTGTGCACAATGGTAGTCTGTAGCGGCAAGTAAGCCTTTGAACTTCGAAGCACTTAGTGGTGTTCAATAATACTTACGACTAAATATTTAGCCACAAACCTAAAGTGATTTTGTAAAAAAAATAATTTAGAAGTGTGTATGAGAGTTGTAGCAAAAGCGAAGATAGTCAGGTAAGAAAATTCGCGACGTTATGATATACGAGAAATGTACAGGTCTGCAAACCTTTAAAGTTATTCCATGAGGGTTTGTCAACATAGGCATTTCGTGAAGTCAGGTTATAGGGGCTTGCAAACCTTCCGTCATTCTAGAACTCAAACAAATTTACAGGGTTTTCAAACCTCTACAGTTCATGGAATTCAGACTCATTAGGTAATACATACAAGTATATGTACCTTGCACAAAGAAGTTTTGTATCTCTTATAGTTAAATTTGAAACATTTCCAATAGTCATAGATAGTATGCAATGTTTCTTGGGCAAATACCAAATGATCAACTTGAAACAAAAATACTTTGTGAACAATAAATTGTTCTGACTAAAATTACTAATTAAGGATATATGAACATCCATTGATTGAATCAGTTTAACGAAGACAAGCTTGAACTCGAAATTTCTTCTTTGAAATATTAAATTTACTAAAATCATACGATATAGTCTCATAAGATAGGTTTGTATATGCCACGAGTAAATAGGAAAGTTCAGCCTTCACATGCCTCTTTGTTGATGAAGTTCTCGCAAATTTTTTATTTGTTCTCCAGTCTTTAATCTTCAAGGGTTATTAGGTGATGTCTGATAATCAACTAACATACTTTAATTCTAGTCCGAGACTTGATTTCAGTAGAGTAGAAATCAAAATATAGTTTTGTACATCTAACATTGACTACAACTACAAGTTTGAGATAAATAAAACTCACGAGTTCGGCCGAGCGATGCTCTAACACAAGCTTGTTATCAAATTTTGTCGACCAAAACTATGTCTTAACATAGTCTACTAAGGTTAGTCTCGGACTTGAGATGAAGCATGGTAGTTGAGTATCAAAATTCACCAATTGACATTGAAGATGGAGACTGGAGAACAATGAAGGCGTCTAAAACTACAAAGGTATATAAATACTGATTATCATATTTACTCATATTATCTAACATTTTATCTACTGAGACATGTAGATCGTATGAATTTAAATATGATGAATATTGCCAAGAAGAATTCAAGAAATATATAATGTATCACATAATAGGTTGAGGCAAAGTTATTGTTCACACAATCACAATTGCGTGTTGAGTTCATAAAGAATCGTCAAGTTAGTTTTTATGTTCACAAACTGATTTGCTCAGTTCGCGAACTCGAACTTACAAATAATAAAGACTTGATGAACAATTCTCAATTAACTTCCGTACACGAACTTATTTCATCAGTTTGGGAAGCGGTCGATTTTGAGATGCTACTGGATAATTTTAGTATCGTTAGTACACGAACTGATTTTTTTTGTTTACGGACTGGTTGATTTTAAGAAATTTATGACGACTTTTTGTATTTGACGACACAAACTGTTTTGGGCAGTTTGTGAACTTTTCAATACCAAAGGATTATGAGGTACGAGACAACAAAATATTAGCGAACTGTTTTTGGTCTTATGATATTATATTGTAATTTATACTTTTCGGTTACGAAACAACTTAACCATTATTCTTCACTTGGTGCACAACGTGCATTTCGACCATTATACGGTTGTATATTTCTTCTTTGTGATTCAAGGAAAACTTCTCACATGCTTACAAGAAAAATATACATAGAGAATTTTTTTAGTAACAAACTAATTCGTAAACATGGAAATAAGTTCACGAACTCAGCTTTGTTTGTAATCTACCAACCCATGATCATTAATATAAATAGAAGACTATGTGTATATTAGAATCTCAGTCCTATCACTTATGTTTCCTAGTTGCAGCTAGAGTCTATAGAGAAACTGTATTAGGTTACGGCTTTTAAAATCTTCACTAAGGGATTTGTGAAACCCGATCACACTATTTTTTACGTGATAGATATTTGTTACACTACACCAAATTCTGGGATTAGAAACAGAACCAGGCCGTTACTAAAACGGGTTGTAACGGACCTCGCCTGTTACAAAAGTGGGTGTTACATTTTTTTGTAACGGCTTTGTGGCCATTTATTTTTTTTTGTAACGGCCCTCGTGAATGTGCTTGAGCCGTTACGAATTTGCCACGTGGTAACACCAGGGCCGTTACTTAATTTTTTTGCAACAGAGTACAGAATGACTTAGAGCCGTTACGAACTTTTTTGTAACGGCAAAAAAATTACTGCCGGTCAACCTTGACCTGGTCAAATGGTCAATTCAAGGCTGACCGGCAGTAATTTTTCTGCCGAAAATATACCGGAATTCAATTTTTTTAACCTGCATGAACCTTTCATTCAGTTTAATCATATAATATCACCCATTCAATAACAATAATTTCTTCTATTCTTTCTACATTCATTCAAGCAGTTTAGAACTTGGGAGAGTACCAAAATTCTTCTAAGTATCAAATTCTAAGTTACAAAATTTACTAAGTTCATTAAAACTTCCTACATAGAAACTTACAAATTTCATAGAAACTACCTACATAGAACTTGGGAGAGTACCACTAATGACTGTTTTATTCTCCAACCTTTCTGATCTCATAACAGAGCATCATTAAATTAACCTGCAAACCGAAAAATGACAAACAATGGTTATATACTATAAGGGAATGCACTCAAACATCATTCAGCTAGCTAGTTATAGTACTAATTATCCATGTTTAGACACTCCATCCAATAATAGTAAAATTTGTGTAAAAATAGAAGTAGATTCACCTGATTAGTTAAAGAATTAGAAGTAGTCCCACCAAAGCCTTCTAAATGGCCTGAAATACAAGCAGCCATGTAAAATTAGGTATCACATTAGTATCCTGTTATAAACATATCGAGATGTCCCCATCAGTTTCAAAACCAACAATATGGAATTTAAGCAAATTACAGGCAGAGAAGCCAGCTTTACCTCTTGTCCATCAGGGCCAACTTCTTTGACTTCACGTGTGAGGGAATCAAGAATGGTATCAGGATCAGCCACGATCAACTTGAATGCCTAGTAAACAATAAAATATCAGATTAAACTACACCAAATCTATATAGACTCCTGGATATATTGCATTGATAAAATTGAACACTTGAGCAGATAATTCGAAATATATAGAGATGCAATTCTAAGTAGACTCAACCATCTCATGTGTAAGGATTAACACAGAAAGGACACAAAGAGTATTATACAGATCTAAGTAGCCTCAAATTCTCTGTAAACTTTAGAGGGATAATAGGGTAAGTTATCACTTTCCATCGTTTGGAACAACAATATGGTCTGCACCTTGACTGAATGACAACGATTCTCTTGTGCCTGATACCTTGGGCAATTCGGAAATCTACAAAGCAATCTTCTCACCATTCATACTTGTTGCACCAGTCCTCATATTTGCCAGTCCCTGTATTACATATCCATGAACCTTACCTGCAACAAAATCACAACAAACAGTTATTAGATTCACATATGCGAAATAAAAAAAAGGGTGATAGAATTGAGAAATGAAACATGGTTCTCAGAACTTCATTATAATGCTCAAAAGACCCCAAACAAGCACAAGCACGTGCGAGCATAAAGTGACAAGTTAGCTGCTTAATTTAAACAGGCTCTGGCAGCTGCCATGTCTGTTTCTGACTTCATGGTCGTAGCTCGGTTGCTTACTTGTAAGTTTTTCTTCAGCACCTCCGCAGCCCTCCCCGCTTTACCAGTGAATCTGGTCATAAATAAAAAAGTTAAATGAAAAAATTATTCAGATGACTGAAAACCAGAAGATACAGTAATACAAGGAAAAACAATGCATGTACGAAGAGTTTATACATCCCTAATGGCAACATATAACCCAGAAGTTTCAACAGATCATATGTTGAGTGAGTTTCCGTAAAAACTTTATAGAAATTTGTATTATCAACGCTAAAATTATGGATACTTTGAGGCCTATACTTGATAGAAAAACACTTTAGACCGATGATTAAGCGGAACTAGGCAGACAATTAACAAAATCCACCATCAACCTTTATAAACTAGTATGACGGTAGAAGTAATCCACTGAACTAGTTAGGAAGCACATGTGAAATAAATGCTTACCGCTCTCGTGCAGAGGAATATTGTTAGTATCCTTACATTTTTCTGTAGAGGTTCTGGAGGTCCAATGTTCAAGGGGACGTATAACAAGAGCTCTTGGATTGTCCCTTGGAATAAAAATGTCTCTTTTGGTGTGCTAGGAGCTTCGTTATCATCACTGAAAAAATGGTACCTATAAAAAAAAACCAAAAAAAAAAAACTAATTGTTCGTAAGAAAATACAAGATTGGGTGCTCAAAATAAAACAAATGTTACAACTGATAGGAACCAAATCCAATCTTACCCTTGCGCCTTCGTTCTTAGGATTGGATCTCCTAGCAGGTAACCTAATCCTTCTCTGAGGGTTGTGTAGGTTAAAAACAATCAGATTTCTTCTATCTTCTGTTCCAACAACCATCAGAGGATAATTGACAGAGAGTGAGTAACAGCATTCTGGAATTTCCTTTGTGATGCTTCGCAGTAGCTATTGACATAGATTGTTGGGAAGGCCCTAATGGTCAATATAACTTTGGCATGTCTTTAATCTCCGAAAACAGCTGCCAAGAACAACGAAAAAAATAAATCGAGTGACTTGTAATGTTCAACAACTTATCTTTGGGTTAATAACATTAAACAAGATTGGTACCTACGAAATTTTCCAAGTTTCGGGTCTTTACATGTTGATACTTTAGCATATAACTTTGTTTAATGGAAAGCAACTTTGTGATGCAAATAAACAAAACTAAAATTAATTTTATTTACGACAGGAAAATATAGTTATCAGCTCATACAAGCCACATAATAATCCACACTTGTATAAACTTCACTAAAACATTTACTCACCAAAATCTCGAGCTTTGTATCATCACCTTCTCCTAGAATTTCCTTATCTTAAGAGCAAGGAACCTAATTTTATCCGAAAAGCCGTTTTAAGATCAATAGTAGAACTTAAAATTGACAACTACTCGACATTAACTAAAAGCAATACAGATGATAAATGGTAGCGTATTACATCAAAAATAGAACCTGAAGCGAAAGAGCTTACTGACAGTTGGAGAGCCAATTGTGTTACTTCCTTTGTCACTCACTCAAAATAAGTATTCCCACGCTCACAGTTCTGCAAAAGTGGTTGCAAGTATAAGAATCATATACAGTCCTACAAAACTAAAACAAAAGAACATGGTAAGAATAACTTACATGATTTTGAGTAGATTTGAATGAGACAACAGTCCCACCGATGAACCAACGTTGAACAAAAGACGCAACAATCTTAACTTTCAGTCCAAATTCCTGCATCATTTCCAAATACAAACAACAAGCACGAAGGCAGTTACACCATGAACTAGACTTACACCTTGACAAAATGACTTCATGAATCAAGCAAAATTTCTCATTTAACATGATATATTCTACAACAAATCCTATGACAGTTACTGTTTAGTTTGTACTGTAATGATAATCATCTTGGAAAGCTGTCAATGCAAATAGGCATTAGTTATAACAGCTTACTAAGGTGATTGACAACTAAGGTAAATTGAAGCTTCAAAATAGTCAGAAACAAGCTTTATGATAGTTAGAAACAAAAAGAAGTAACAAATAGTAGAAAGAAACTCAACACATTGAATCTACGGCACTCCATAGTTGTACCTTTGAAAGTCAACAACTAGTAGAAACAGAACATACCAAATAAAAGACAACATAAAAAAGCAAAAGAAAGTATGGAGAGAATGATCAGCAAAGGATAATTACCTAAGTAGTTATTTCGGCAATCAAACCAGTAGGGAAATTACCTAATCATCACCTCATACTCTCCAATACTTAGAATACCCTTATAACAATAAGGTGCACATGAGCTACAAAGATTCAAAAAATTCATATATGCGCAGGTAAGACAAATACAAATAAATGCTAGTGAAATCAGATGAGCATTACAAATCCAACATCAAAATCATCAAGAATACCCATACAACAACACAGTTCAAAAACAATAAAAACATTCAGACCCAAAAAACAACCAATTACTTAATTAACATACCCTAAAACATACCCATTAACACAAGAGTAATAACAAATGACTTCAAATAACTTCATTAACAACAAATCTGATCAAGTAGAAGTGAGGGATAACTTATGCATGGGCTGAATATCTTCAACAAATGCAAGTGAAGATGTTGAAAGTTCTTCTACTAATTGCTATAATAAAAAAATGAATGGTACTTAAAACCTGTCAACCAATTAAATTGCAAACCCTAAGTTTTCCTGATACAATTTGTACCCTAACTTCGAAATTGAAAAAATACACGTAACACCTGTACAAATCGATCGGAAAATCAAACCCAAACTTCAAACCCCATCTTTAATTGATAGAAGAAGAAGAAAACAAAACCCTAAATTTGTATAAATATTCTACAGAGGCGACTGAGAAGGAGAGACAACCGATGAAAACAAAAGTGAAAACCCAAATCAAAATGGATCGAAAATCGATTTTATTTTGGAGTTAAAAGAGGGATGGAAGAGTTACCATGAATTTAAACGGAGATCTGCAGAGGAGAAGTGGGTTTGATAAGAACTGAAACCAAGTCAGGGATTAGTGTAAGATAAAAAAGAGAAGAAAAGATGATGATGAACACTTACACAGATATATGATTGAATGTTATTGAAGATTATTGATGGTTTCTGCAATGAGTTTCACTAGGGTTTCTGTTCGAGGAATGAAGAGAGGCAGGAGCGGAAAAGAGAAAGAGAAAGAAAATGAAAAAGTGAAGATTCGATTCACTAAGGCATGGGATGAAAAGCAAACGCACTCATGTGAATGGCACACACATGGGAGGAAATATCCTCTAGTATTATTCATATTGGGTGGAAACAAAATAGCATGCATGTGAATGGCACACGCACAAATTCCAGGTGTTACCACCCAAGTGTGACCAAGCGTGTGACTGGCACGTGTATAAAAAAATTCGTAATGGTTGTCCTCTGTTACGAATTTTTAGAAAATTAGTAACGACTTCAGCCTGTTACAAATTTTTTGTAACGGGAAATTCGTAACGGCTCATAAGCCGTTACGAATTGCTGTTACGAATCCGGGAATTTGGTGTAGTGTTATCTGGATCTTATTCATATTGATTATTGTAGTTTCCAAATTATAGATTAGGAACAAGTTAAATAGCAATTGCAAAGTACTATTCGTCTTAGATTTTGTGATTCCACACGATAGATATATAAATTTTGCTCTGATTTGTTTGGTTTTTTCCTGTGAAATAGAATTGATTAGGCATTCCTATAAGTTTTGAAGAGAGTTAGATATCGTAATTGTTTTGAATTTTGCCTGATGTCTGTTTTACCTTAAATATCCCTCATAAGAAAATATATTTTCATTACCTTGGTTGAATATCTTTTTGAAGGAAATCAAATAAGCTATATGTTAGAGGCAGAATTGTTAATAATTTTTCATATAGGTTGAAGTAACTCATATTACTTCAATATACGTCATCTAGGGGGGTCGAGTTGCATAGGGTCTTGCATGATCCAAAAGACGTAAACGAGCACGAATGAAACTGAATTTCTCGTAAGGTCGATTCGGTCTCAGCAACATTCCATTACAAAGTTTATCGTAGGCTAGCGTTTATAGTGGATGAATAAAATGTGGTTTTCAGGTTTTAGATCAGGTCCTAAGGTTTTTTCTGCATATTGTAATTTTCCTCATTAACAAAATTCCCGGTGTCGTGTGTTATTTCATTTCTCCATTATATATTTTTTATCTTTATACTAGATATATCACAAGTAGTACGTTAAACAAGTTAAACCGTTTTCAAGCTCAAAACTGTACCAAATCTACAAGATTTATTCGTGATAATTCGTATCTCAAAATATAGATTACAAGACTTGTTCTTGTCGAAATTCGTTCTGTATACAGTTCGGACACATATATTGATTTTTGAGATCGACCAAGTAAACTTTTTTACATATCGGGTACATGATCTCATATGTTAATCAATACTGTTGTGACAAGTTTGTATGCAGGTTTCCGAACAAATAAGTTGGTGATGCACTTGAAACACCCTCTCCTTTTCACCTTCATTAATATAATTTCTTTTATCGTTTCTTAAGGAAAACAAAAAAAAAATGTATAATTTTGGGGGTATGATCGAAGACTGGAAATTAAGTAAATTAAATATACTTAGAACGAAGAAAATATAATTGGATTTTTATCAAAAAAGGATAAGTTTGTCACCAAGAATGAATCATATTATAATTACTTTATAATCATATTTTCAATGGTGGAGATATTTATTCAGAATGGGAAATTGATCTTGAGGACAAGATGGATAAGAACACTTCATGGTGGATAAGTGTTGGTGAAGGGTTCTTGAGTCGTAGCCTTTTTTGAAAAAAAAAAAAGTTAAAAATCAACCAATGGCTGATAATCACAAAACTTCATCAAGTTATAAGAATAGTTTCTCTCTCATGGGAGTAGAAATTTCGACTGGAAGCCGTGCAGAATCTCTACCACAAGGTGCTGGTGTTGAGAAAAGTGCATCCCGTTCTCCTTCCAGTGAAGAAGAAGACGTTGCAGATCCATCGAAAGGTAATGGTCCTGGTGTCTATTTCTTTCATTTGTCCATGTATGTGTCAGATTTCGTATTGCTCAAATATTCTAATGATGGTTTGGTTACTGGTGTATATGCATTTTGGTGTGATTTGGAAAGAGAATATGAGGGTTATTAAAAATCAATCAATTGTATGCGCAGTTGATAGTTCCCGTTTGTTGTATGCATTTGTGATTGGGAAAGGAAATTATTAAGTGACTCAAGAACTGCATGTTGGTTCAAAATATGCCTGATGACTTCCTTGTAACCTATCATCTTGAGGGGTTTACCCAAAATAGATACATCTTGAGGGTTAAACTATATGTTAGATCAAGAAGGTATATATTGTAACACAAAATGTATCTCTCAATAAATAAAAAGAAATTGTATTTTCACCCATAATATGTTTACTTTTTAGAAGGAAAAAAAATAGAAAAAAAGATAAGTGTTGTAAATGTTGCTTTATCATTTGAGGATGAACATTTTAAGGTAAATCATCTAAAGCTATGCATTTCCGTCATCCACGCATCTTGTTTAGATATATCTAGTATGTTAGTTGTCGTTTACTTGGATCGATGCTACTCACAATCTTTTAAGGTCTCTTTTTTCTCTCTCTCTTTCTCATTTGCGTGATGTTGCTTAATGGTTCCTTGATACAGACGAACGACTATGAGATGGATCTCAAACAATATCGAAAATGCTCGCGCTTTTTGGATATATGCCGGGATAGAGATGGTATCGATGAATTAATTTGATCAAGGGATTCAATACTAAGATACCTTTTGAAATCTTACTTTCCTCTAGGATTATAATCTAATGATAAACTTGAATTTTGTCTACACATTGATTTAATAAAAACAATTGGGAAAGAAAATAAACGCAACTAAAAAAAATCGAAATGCCAAAAGTGGACATCATAAACCCTTTCGTATTGATCTTACCTTTGATTTTCTTTTTTCGTTTCATCGGACGAAATTAGCAAAAGAATTTTGTATATAGAAAAAAAAGAGAGAAATAACAAACTGAAACGTACCTAAGAATGTGTTGCGAATTTATTTATGTAAGTCGAGATGACAATCAAGTGGCAGATGCTATAGCTAAGAATGTTAGGCAAACAACTATGCCTCTTGAATCTTTTGGAAACTTTGATCTAGGTATTTGTGGCCTTCTGGCAAAAGACCACAACTTCTCCTGATACTCAATAAAATTTCTTTTATCAAAAAAAAAATAAAAAAAAATGAAGTTATTATTTTAACTTGCAAAATTCATTTTAAAACTTGGTAACATAACTTACTGGCACCCAAATGCTCTATAACATCGGCCGTTCAAAATGCTAAGACATCTTTTTTTTTTTTTTTTTTTTGAAACAAGAAATGATGTATTGATAGAAAAGTTAACTCAATACAAAAGATTTGTCCATAGCAAGCTGTGCTCTAACTTCTGATGGTGGATAATTAGACCACGCTATAGATAAAGCATCCTCTCTAGCTAGTTTAGAAAGGATTTCTGCTACCTTATTTCCTTCTTTGGGAATGTAAGAACATTTCCAAGAACAGAATCTACTGAAAAAACTCTGAATATCCTTTATGTAGTTAAGTAATTGCCAATCGATGGAGGCATTTTTATTGACTGCTTCCACCATGTCTTTGCGTCAAGCTCAAAGTGCACCTTCTCCAGCTCCAGTCTTTGCGCCAGATTCACCGCTTCCCATAGACCTAAGCACTCTTCTTGCGCTGCATCTTTGTTGAAACGTTTAATATCATGACATCTTTGTTGAAACGTTTAATATCATGACATATAAAATGAATCAATCTTAATTTACACATACATAAAATTCGTCTTATTGTTCAACAATAACGGCAAGACAATTTATTTTGGTATACCTTATAAGAAAAACTCACTTTAATTGTCCAATCATTGTTTTTTTTTAGTCGTTTTATATTTGTTTATTTGAGAAGAACCGGTTCTTTTTGTTGACTCTTATCATTTCCTTTTTTGAGATTTTTATTTTGTATAGTTTTTTCGTCTCCAGATCCTCTATTACCAAATCCCTCTATTCCATTGTTCCATCCAATCTCCAACAGCCACTTGTCTCCAATTCTAACTACCTCCGTTAATAGATTCGGGCGTGATTACTTGCCCAATTTAACGGATTTTGTAACAGAAAAAAAAGGAAAGGAAATATTTGATTCCTCCCTTAATTATCCAACATCCACTTGTCTTCCTTCCATAGCATACTCCAACATACTCCCGAATTGTATCTCTTGTTATTTTTTAAGGCCCGCTCTTATTGTATCTAGCCGTCTTGTTCTTGGGAAGCAGTAAGCGTATGCCCACAGAACTAGCTGTCCTTGGTGTCTCTTGCGAGTGAGTATCTAGCCGTCTCCTGTTGTACCAAGTTTTTCCATTGCTTTTTGTCATACCAAACTCCGGTCTGTTTTTTCAGTCTTACGTATGGGCACAAATTGAGTCTAGAACCGTAAAATGGAAGAATTGCAGAAACAAAAAGATTGATTTCTAGAAAATCCTGAAGAATCGGGTGCAATAATATTTTCCATGGTACTGTAAGTTTAATTACCATAGGACTCAAACTACAACCATGACAGGTCTCTGTCTTTCTCAAATATATATATATGCTTGCAGACATAGGCAGAGGCTTACTGCCATCACACTATTTACATATAGCAACAACTCAAGTTAATTCCATAAAAAAAAAACAACTCAAGTCAAAGCGTTCACAATTCCCTACATATATCAGTTGCTAATGATGAAAAAAGATTCACAATCTTGGTGCTATAATGTTTTTATGAGGAAAAAAAAGGACAATCAACGTTTCACATTTAGAATTCTGCCCTGAGTTATAGTGATGTATCATTGGCATTTATATATCCACAGTGAAGTTTGATTAAACCACCACCAACTAGGATTCACTCACCAAAAAAAAAAAAAAAAAAGGAACCACAAGTACATATAAAAACTGAATCAAGTTTCTTATCAAATGATCTTCTATGTCTATATATTGATAACAGAAGAATTCTTTATGCTAAAATAGAGAACTTCATCTATAATGTAACTCCCATGGATTCTCTTGAGGATCTGAGTTATGTAAAGTTTGTGCTCCTTGGAACTGTGCTTGTTCCTACAATTAAAGTATGCACATGAAAAGGGTGAAAACCATTAATTATTTATTTCAAATGCAAGAACATTAGAAGATGAATCAAGTTCTCTACCTGGAAGATTCCAACCAAGCCAGTTGGGCGTTGTTGATGACCACTAAAAACTAGGCGTTGTTGATAGCCGCTAAAAACTGGACGTTGCTGATAATTGTTCAAAGAAGCATAGCTACCCATATAGTATTTCTAGTATAGTTAATCACAAGCAATCAGGTAGTAAGTTTTTACTAGAAATAAGAAAACTAAAAAGTTGATTTAAGAATTAATAACGAACACTAGTTACAGTTGAAAAAACTATACAGTACCGGCATAGCATGTAGAGGTATGGGTGCTGGTAATAGATCAGTACTGCTCATGCCCATGGTTCCAAATAAAGCTTTAGGTACCTGGTATTTGAACGGGTGAGAGATTAAACAAACACCTCAAAATATCTTAGTCTTTTAGCAATATATAGCAGTTGATACCAAGGAAAATTAAATACCTGAACAACTTGAGGTACATTCAACATTTGTCTTTGGACTTCAGTAGCGGGTACAATCTCAATATTACTCTGAGGTTGCACCATTTTTCTAGTCCTTTTCTTTGCTAAAGTTGTTTCCAAAGCATTCTTAGGTCTGAGAGAGCTAGTATCAATTGCAGTTTTTTGTCGGATCTTAATTCCTCTTACATTGCAGTAATCATCTTTAATAGATGCAATGAGATTCGACTCTTTGTCAATTGTTGGTTGGATGTTTTGATCTTCTGAATTTTCTTGTACTTTTAGTCCCCTCAAGCTTGCATCAACCTCTTTTAACACGTTACTCAGTGCTAACAAAGCAATTTCATAAGCTTCTTCATATTTTGATGCCCTTGTTGCTAGTTGAATATGTAGTCTGCATAAGTCTTTGTACCGCCTAGCAATTTCTACTTTTTTGTCAGTTCTGCCAACTGAATTTGAACCACCTCTTGTACTCCCAGACTTGATGTCCTTTGTCCATCTCTTCAGAATGTATTGAGTAGGAATACTCTTGATGTTCTTTTCAGAGAGAACCTTGAGAGCATGTGAACATAAGTAACCTACAAATACAAATTTCCTACAACTACATGAAACACCATTATCAAGTGAATCAAAGATGACTGTACGATGGTAATTTTTTCCATGAGGAGTGACTGCATATTTAGTCAATGTCTCATTCTCACTGATAATCTTCAAAGCACAATCATGTGCCCTTCATAATTCTTTCTGAAATAATTCGAACACTGACGGTGTATAAATGGCCGCAGCATGCTTCAAAATTTTCACCGGCAACGTCATTGCAGGATAACTTTGACTTGCTTTAAAGTCCATTTTAAATTCTTCGTAACGATGAGCTTCAACCACTCTTTCAAAATTATCAAAAAATCGCACTAAATCATAATTGTAACTAATATATTTTCTTATAACACTATTCAAGCTTTCACTACGTTGAGTGGTTGTGATTTATGCGCAAAAAGTATCTCTCCCATAAACCAATGCCCATTTTTCTCTTAAACTAAACAAATCTTTTAACCACTTATTGTTGTTGAAGCCATATTTTGCAAGCATCTTCTTCCAAGCATCTGTGAATTCCTCTTCATCTTCATAATTATATGCACAATTAGTAAAATCTTTTGTGAAATCATTAAATTTGTGAAACTGATGGCTTAGGTGTTTTGCAGCATTTCGAAACATGTGCCAAATACATAACCTATGGCATGATTTAGGCCACTGTGAAGCCAGTGCTGCATCTTGGTCAGTAAAAATACACTTCGATTTCTTCCCAGACATAGTTTCAGCGAAAGTGTCAAACAACCACATGAAAGTTTCTGTTGTCTCATCATATAATAAAGCAGCACCATATATAATGGTTTGCCTGTGATTATTTACTCCGACGAACATGGAAAACGGTCTTCCATCTTTGTTTTTTCTATGGGTAGTGTCGAAACTTACCACATCACCAAAGTAATCATAGTCTACCATCATTCTTGCATCAGCCCAAAAAATGTTTGTTATTAAATCATGTTCATCAAATTGAATAGCATAAACAAAATTAGGATCATCTGATTGCATTCTCTGCAGATATTCTAACACACCACCTGTATCCCCTATTTTCATTCTAATCATTCTCTTAGAGCGTAAATAGTTCCTATAATCCACAGGTATAAATCCAACATTTTCACGACCGCCACATTGTCTACTAAAAAATTTCATAGTTTCTCTAGGAGCAATTCCTGATGCTTCGGCCATATCTGCTTGTACGGTATCGGCAATACTCATGCACCGTTGAGATCTAAATAAATGAGACTTACTAGGTGTAGTAGTGATATGTGTGTGATAAGCAAAAAAATCGACGATGATGTGCTTATTATTTTGTGTAAAACGAATTTTCATCCTTGCTAGGCAATCAAATCTCTTCCCTGCACGATGTTTCTTGACATTAACATCACGTTTATCTTTGCTACGTGTACCTTGAGCAAAACAAACATAAAGCCGGTCTTTTAATTTGCCATCACCGAAACAATGTAATGTACTTCTTCGAATGCTGAAACCAAAATTGTACGCATATGCGTTGTAAAACCTAAATGCTTCATCTTCAGTCTCAAATTCCATCCCAATTACTGGAAGTTGTTCCTTCCGGATTTTAGAGTGAACAAAATTAACACGCTCGCTAAAATTTACTGGACCAACCATTTCTCGTAAGTTTCTTCTTGTGCAGAAAATTTTAGATATATATCATTATCAAAATCCAATCTACGGCGTATGCGAGATCCAACTTCAACACATTCATCATCAGATATCGAGGTCTACAACAACAAAAATTGGTGCAACACATATTAAGTTAATCAAGATATATATAGTTTTCCTATCACTTTTATATATGTAAGAGTTACGACAATTCAGTATATTACTACTGTTTGATATACTTGAAAAAGAAAAGAGACAACACAACTGGATCCCAAAATTTACCTATATTTGTATTTACGAATAGTAGATATATTTCTATACAGATAATCTTTCAAAAAAAAAAATATTCTATACAAGTAGGAAATTAAGAAAATAAAATTGTACAGAAGAAAGTTATCTGCTCCATGATGAACAAAACTAAACACAACTTCTTCTTCTTCTTCTTTTTTACGGGTTTGTTAGAATCCGATGATAAGGATTTTGGTAGTGGTAGATGAAAAAAATATAAATGGAAAATCAAATATTTCCTTTCCTTTTTTTTTCTGTTACAAAATCCGTTAAATTGGGCAAGTAATCACGCCCGAATCTGTTAATGGAGGTAGTTAGAATTGGAGACAAGTGGCTGTTGGAGATTGGCTGGAACAGTGGAATAGAGGGATTTGGTAACAGAGGATCTGGAGCCAGTTTTTTCCTATTTGTGGGATTTGTTTCTCTTTCACTTTAATAATCCAATCATTGTTGGTGTACATTTAGGAGTAGACTCATGAATTTTTCTTAATTCTCATGTAAGAAAGAAACTAGACCTTTATATTCTAAATACTTGAACAAGCGCATGTGTTATGCTTATGTTTAAGTTGGATCTTGAAATATCAGTGCTAGTGATAAGCCTAAATAATGGGGTTCTCAGAGCCTTGACATTAGTTGATCCTATGTGGAAAGAAATTTTTTTGACGTGAAATTTTGTCGTTTATGAATTTTTCAATTAGTTATGTTATCTGGATTTACTTGGATATTTGCCACAAACAAAATTTTATGCACATCTAATACGTAATATATTAACCCTTGGTGAAATTGATTACATGGTTCTTTATCTAATTAATCTATTATATATATATTAACATAATTGAAAAAAACGGGGTCTAACAACCATTCCCAATATTTCTTTCGGCAATCTGTATAGACTAATTCCAATATAATTCCAAGAGAATCAACTAGACAGTCAGACTCAATCAAGGAAAGATATCCAAGAGTTATATCTCTTTCTCAAATCAATCAGCAAATCAACAGGATGGAATCTGTGAACTGATTGGTATGAGAAATACTTGAACGGTACCAAAGACCAATGTTCAAGTGTCAATCAATTTCTATCAACAACCAAAGGTTGGATTTACCAATTGATTGAACTACGCACAACCTATGATAATTCAATTATATAAACAAATATAATGCGGAAAAGAAATAACACAGACACTAAAAGTTTTGTCAACGAGGAAACCGCAAATGCAGAAAAACCCCTAGACCTAGTCCAGTTTTGAAAACCACACTGTATTAAGCTGCTACAGACACTAGCCCACTACAAGTTAACTTCGGACTGGAATGTAATTGAGCCCTGACCAAGTCTCACACCGATTAAGGTACAGGCGCGTTCCTTACGTCTCTAAATCCAAGCATGACTCTAGCACTTGATTCCCTTAGCTGATCTCACCCACAACTAAGAGTTTCCACGACCCAAAGTCGAAGACTTATAAACAAATCTGTCTCACACAGATAATTCTATTATGATAGATAAATCTGTCTCCCACATAAGTACCTATGAAGTTTTGTTCCATCTTTTGATAAATCAAGGTGAACAGGAACTAATTGATAATCCGGTCTTATATTCCCGAAGAACAATCTAGAAATATCAATCACCTCATAATAACTTAACTATATGGTAGTAGAAGAAGTTATTGTGGAATCACAAAGAATAATACGAAGATCTTTGCGATTACTTTTTATATCTTACCTATCGGAGATAAATATCGAGAAAACCTTAGAGAAGATAATACTCAATATGGTAGTAGAAGTAAGATCAGAACACACAACTACATAGAAAATAGTTGGGTCTGGCTTCAGAATCCCAATGAAGTATTAAGTCGTTAACCTATAATGGTTTTAGAAAAATCCTAGGTTAAAGGAGAATCGACTCTAGTCGCAACTAGTATCACGCAGAAGTATGGGAATTAGGTTTTCCAGTTGCTAAAGTTCTCCCTTATATAGTCTTAAAATCAAGGTTTGATAGCTTAAAAATAAAGCAATCAATATTCACAGTTAGATGAAAACCTGATTTAAGATTCAAGCTAAGTTTGCTTAATTAAAACCAACACAATATCTCTCAATCGTTAGATGGTCTTAGCTTGTTACGCACAAATTAAACATACCTTCATTTAGATATGGGTAACCGTACCTAAACGTGTATATTGAGTTGGCTCAACACTAGTTAACCGAAGTTAGCCATATGAACACTTTTGTATTAACCACATTCATCTAACACTTCTGGATCAAATATGATGATCAACCAAACATGAAAGATAATCCAATAAATCTAATTGTGTTACTCATAGAGTTCTTCAATTGTTTATATTCTCATAGAAGTATACAAGACACAATTGAAGCAAAATCGGATTTGATTCATGATTGTAAAAAATACTTATGCAAGAATAAATTCATGAACATCAATCCACGGTTTGCAAAGATTGCATTCCTTAATTTATAAATGTATTTGTTCATGAGTATGAAATCATACTAAACCGATTTTAGAACTTTAACCACTTAGTTTGCAAACGGGTACGCAAACATAAGTTTCGGACTTTGGTATTGTCCAGCAGTTTGCAAACCGGTATGCATACTGCCGTCCCGGACCGTAACTCAGGTAGAACCGTTCGCATACTGGTATGCATACTTGGTTCCCGGAGTAACAGTTAAAACCGTTCACATACTGGTATGCAAACTTGGTTTCCGGACCTGAATCATACCACAACAGTTTGCATACTAGTATGCATATTTTGATGTATCCATACAAAGGTTAATTGTTCTAAACTCCCATTTCAACCATTGAAACATCCTTAGAAGACGCCAATAGTTGTCTCACACAAAATATTAGCTTATAAGTAATTTTCAAGTGATCGAATGATCAATGCGAAATATTTGGAGTTGACATCAAATGACTGTCTCACACAAATCATGTAAGATGTCTCAAGGCAATTTTCACGTGATCATCTTTTGACTTATTTTTTATTTTCCAACAAATAAATTGTTTCCAACTAAACTCGTCAAGAATAATGATGAACGTAGCTAAATCATAAAGCTTCCGGCATATATTTCGAGAAATATATAAGCGAGTTAAACTCATCTCGCAATATCAAATGTGTATAATGTAAAAGTCTATATAGCTATACGACTTAGTCTCAATAGGAGATACAATAGAATAGACTTCTGAGTGATAGATAAGTTTTAGTTTCCACATACCTTTTGTTGATGAAGTTCCTCCAAGCTCTCCTCAGTAGATCTTCGTCTTCAATCGATGAAACCCGTGAAGTCTAAAGCTCAACTACACATTTTATCCTAATCCAAGACATAACTATAAGTAGACTAGAAATCAAGACTTGTAGTTTTGATCATGTAAACTTGACAAACAAGCTGGAGATAGCAACTTGCGAGTTCAACCGAGCAGTGCTCTAACAATCTCCCCCTTTGTCAATTTTAGTGACAAAACTATTAATACATATGGATTACAAAATAAATAAACTTCGTAGCTTCTCATCCAACATGCATGATTTCCTTAGTTCTTCAACATTCCTTGAATTATTCGTCACTCTAAGTACTCCAGTGATTCTGAACGCGTTTAACTCAGCATCATTGTTGTTCAAGATCCGTAGCCATAACTATAAGAAAACAGTTGTTCTCAATTATTGTTATACAGTGTCATAGTATTATTGCACATCATCAAAGTTCAATTGTATCACAACTTTGAAAATAATACTACGGTGATATGTATCACTCACCCTTAGTCAATACTTCATCTCACAATGAAAACCACTCCCCCTTACATAATGATCCGTAAACCATATGTATGTAGTGTGAATTACAAAATAATTCTCCCCTTTTTTGTCAATATAAATTGGCAAAGGTACGAAAACTAGCGGGATCATAATGAAATTCTCAAAGAGATTATTCATGACTAAAAGAGAACATATCAACTTGGTTTTGATGATTTCACATAGTCGAAACTTAGTGTATTCATCAAGGAGTTTATAAAGATACAAGTTAACTCCTACAATATTCCACAGCCGCACTCCCCACAAAGATTAGGCAATTAAGCACAAGTTCAATTAAGAACTCTCCCCCATAAAATGTCACTCGAAAGAACAACAAGAGAAACCTTATTTTTACGAGAAAAGAAGGGTTTCTTTGGACATTAACAAATTACATGAAAGCTCAAATAAATTAACAACAAGAGGACCTTAATGATTAATTTAATCTAAAATGCTCAACATAAGAAAACTTACAGAGCCATACATTATTTTCACATAAAAGCGGATCAGGGAAAGATCAATACTGGGGAATATTCAAAAGTTCATTCTATCTTTTATCAATATTTGCATAATGACATAATAGACTTAACTTTTGACATATATGAGATAATCACAGTTCACGGACGTAAACACACATATCACATACAATATTTTTGCAATATATAAAACCAATAAAGATTAATATTTCAAAATCATCTTCCAAATAACTTAGAATTTAAATAAATAAATTTAGAACATTGCAAGATGAAAATCGTTGACAATAGCTATGTGTAATCACAATATTTGCTATTCCAAACCCTAGTTATCCTTCTTAAAACACAAGAATAAATTCTCATAAGAAGTTTCCAAGACAAAATAAAATCAACTCTAAAAACAAAAGCAAACTCAACTAAAGTGAAAGAACGCTTTCGGAACTCTCACGAGTCTTGAGACCTTCGATCTTGTAATTGACAACATCTACTGCTTCTTCGGAGAAGATATCCTCATTGAGAAGATCCTCAACGTTTATTTTCATGAGAAAAAGTTCAGAGTTAACCTTTTTCAACTCAGTTCGTAGCACGTCGAGGCCCTTCATAGTATCAACGAGTTGCAGTTTTGCTTCCTCAAAGTATTTAAGAAAATCATGAACCACTTCAGCAGAAACCATTTCATCATGCTCTACATCTTGATGAGTATATGCATAATAGCATAAAACAACAGTTAAATCATCAGGGGTTTGAGCTTTGAAATCGTCAGCATCTACTAGGGTTCTTTTCTTCTTCCCTTTGAAACCGTAACCCATACTTTTATCAAGAAAAACTTTCGTAAAATCACAAGAGCGAGAAGGAGATGACATTCTTGATAAAAAAATCTAGAGTGAGATAACTCAACATCAATAGGTTAGGTAAGTCCTCTAAACATTCAAGTCAGTAAAGTAAAGTCTAATGAAAATATGACGGACTAGCTTATTTACTAAGTCATTACCTAAGTCCACATTTGAAAAACTTGTGCGAAGTATAGGACTAAAGAGATTGTACGAACTGCCGTGATTGCATGTTAGAGATATACATGACTAAAGGAATTGTTTGAAGCTTGTGATTGCATCCGTAAGACTAAAGGATTTGTCTAAACTCCCATGACTGCTTTGGACTAAAGAAACTGTCCTACATCATGGGGTGCATCTAATGATATGTTGAACATTTTTTTCCTCCATCGAGGTTATCTTTTACCACATGGTTTTGTTAATCGACAAGTTTTTTAATGAGATAATATACCTTAAATGCAAATCATGGGGTGATGTCGACATGAAGGAGAGCATCAAATGATAAGATGATTGGCATAAAGGCTGTTGGACTCTTTTCCTTCACCGAGGTTACTTTTTCACGTAGGATTTTGGTATTCGGTAAGGTTTTTAATGAGCCAACAGTAGCACCAAAATATAACTTATTGGTTGGGATTATTCTTCACCTTTTAAATGTTCGGGTCTTTCTGCAAATATTTATCCTGACACAATTCCACAAAGGAAAAAAGACTTAACAATCGACGCCATTCCAGAAGCTCAGAGAAGTCTCAACAATCGACGCCATTCTAGAAGCTCAAATATTGTACTCCCCCCGTTTCTGGAAAAGGGATACTTTCACTTTTTCAATTTGGCCTATTTTTAGGCTAAAATGAAAAAGTGAAAGTATCTCTTTTCCAAAAACAGAAGGAGTATTTTTCTTTCTGTCAAGATTTTGACAAAACAATGAGTTTGTAATGGACAGATACAAAGTACAACTGGGGCTCGCAAATCGGGCGATCATTGAGTTAACTCAGTAGAATTTTTTCTATGATTTTTTTGATATCAAAATGATTGATCTGTTTTCTTTTACACTTTATTCATCACAATCTTTTGCATTATCATGATAAGATATGAGAGTACTCTAGTTTAGTTAATCTGTTTCCTTTCTTTCTTTTCTTTTGTAGATCTATTTTCTGTTTTTATTTTCTTCTTTTCATTTTCTACTTTTTCATACATCATCTCTTATCTATCTCTTAAGCACTAATTCCCACAATGTGTTGTTAATTTTTCAGGCATGTTAGGTTCATCAAATCATGGGAATCATTCAGTATTGGATTTCTCTTTGCAATGGTCTCCTCCTTATAACATTATTGTTACAACCAACAAACAGTTTTTCATCAAAGTATTCAGCAGTATTGTAAGCCTCAAATGTTGAAGAGGAATTTATCAGTATGCATCAGTATTATCTTCTATATCATGTTTATGATTTAAATGTTGTTTTCAATCCAAGATTGTTCAACTCGGAAGCATCAACTCAGTTCTTGCGTCTGGAAAATTTGAAATTCAAAATTTTCAACTTTCCCCCGATTACTCTCCGTAATGCTAGCACAATTAAAACGGAAACGCAAATTTCTCCGCAAGAAGTCAACTTTCCTTATAAAAGATATTCATCATATTTTTTCAGAATTATCTTCTTTAATTTCATTAAAGTAAAAAATAATTCGGTTGCAACTAATTATAGTTATATCGGCTGTGATTGGTATCTTTATATTGAAACCTTATCACCCAAAGAAACCACTTCTAATCCTATTGAAAGCTCTTACAAAAGTCTTAACCTAAGAATTTTCATGGCTTCATCTTCCAAAAACCAGATCTCTGAAGTTACTGGCAAGATGCAGAATACACAGATAAAAGATATATATGCTAGACAGATGAGAAGAGCAGTAGGTACGAAAACAACTATCAAGAAATTTACTGAGGATTGGAGCACTACTCTCATTGGCAAACTTTTTACTGAGGATACTTTCGATACAGATGAGATCAGAAAATAGGTCAACAAAGTATGGAACAAGTATAGAACAAAGGAGGTGAGAGTTGGGAAAAATATTTATCTGTTTAAGTTTTTCACTACTGAAGTTATGAATGTTGTTCTCGAAAGGTCTCCATGGAATGCAAAAAAGTGTCATCTTAATCTCCAAAAATACGATGCTACTATTCCAGTGGAGCAATGGGTATTCTCTCATCAAGAATGGAATGTTCAATTCAAAAATCTCCTTCTTGAGCACCATTCCAAGGAAATTGTGGATGAAGCTATTGAAGAATTGGGAACCAAAATCTAGACAGATCCTAAAGATTGCACTCAAGTGTATGCCAGTATGATAACAACTAGAATTAAGATTGATCTCTCCAAACCTCTCCACAGTGGAGGATGGTAGAATACGGCTGCTGGAGGAGTTACTTGGATTCGATTCATTGGGAAAGATAACCCCATAATCTTTGTCCCAAATGTTATACTATCGACCACAATGAGGCAGAATGTGATTTTGTAGCAGATCAGCTCATGATAAGAAGATATACGAATGAGGAATACATTGCTTATGTTCATGAATTGGCAAAAACATATGGAGTTGAGATTATAGATGATTTGGATATTTTATTGCAAAAAAATCTGTGAAGCTAGTCAAAAACAAATTGAAGAAGCCAAAGAAGAAGAAGAAAATAGAGGAAACAAAAGATCCAGAACTGACGATCTAGACTCATCTAGCTTGGAAAATAACAACATGGAAAATAATACTGATAATTTTCCTCCTGCAATAGAGGCTGATGAAATGGAACATGATCTGGTTAAGGAGGGTGCTAAAGAAAAGGGGGAGAATTCTCATGAGATGGACGAGGCCCCTACAAAACTGGTAACCCAAATTTTAAACTCAGTAATTCTCTAACATTATCATACCTTTTCATATTGCTCGTTAAATAGTTTTGGTAAACTTAAAACTAGCTGCATTAATTATCTGCATTTTTTCTTTCCGTACATAAACTTGGGTATAAAGTTTAGTTCTTTATTTACTTCCCTCAACATGAAAATCTTGAGTTGGAATTGTCAAGGTTTTTTAGGAAAAGAAACTAGAGAGTATCTTTTGCATCTAAACAATGTGCATTCACCTGACATAATTTTCTTTTCTGAGACAAAAATTAATGACAATAGGATCTTAAATCTCACCAAATTTCTTAAGATGCCTAACAGTTCTTTTGTTTTTTCGATTGGCCAAGCTGGAGGTATAGCTCTCTTGTGGAAAGATGGTTTTTCCTTAGAAATTGTTAACTCATCCTCAAACATGTTTCATGCTTTAATTACTAATGATCATGCTAGAGGAGAATGGTTCCTTTCTTGTGTCTATGGCACTCCTTACAGGAATGATCAACCAGCTCAATGGGAGTACATTAAAAACCTTAGTAAAGTAGTCAAAATTCCCTGGGTTCTCTTAGGGGACCTTAATATTACTATGGATATATCTGAAAGAAACACTAATACAAATCCAACTTCTGATGAAGTCATTGAACATATTAAAGAAGCTGAACTTCATGATTTAGGATTTAGTGGTAATCCTTATACTTGAACTATTAATAGTCATGGTACTGGTAGGATTAAATCTAGACTAGATAGATCCTTGGTTAATAGTGATTGGCTTTTGACTTATCCTGACTCAAAACTCCTTCATCTTCCCATAAAAGGCTTTGATCATGCTCCCATACTCTTATCATTATATACAAACTTCTCTAGGTCAGGAAAAACTTGGAAATTCTTTGAGCACTGGCTTCTAAATGATACTTGTATTAATGAAATATGGAATGCTTGGGTTTCTAACTCTGTTGGTTCTGCTGCTTTTATCATGAATGATAAATTGTCTAATACTAGACATATCTTATCTAAATGGAGTAAAAATATGTTTGGTCAGATACAAGGCAAAATTACTACGCTTCAAGAACAATTAGCATTCTTACAATCTGCAGATATACAATACAAAGCAACATCGAAGAGGTTCTTCAACTTGAAAAACAAATTGATACTTTAAATGAAATTCAAGCTTCTTCAAATAGACAAAAATCCAAGGACCATTTCTACAATGATATGGATAAAAACTACAAATTTTTTCATATCAGAGCTAATCAAAGAAGAGTTGGAAATAGAATTGATTCCTTACAAGCTCCAGATGGATCATTGTGCCAAGATAAGAATGCCATTGAAGACCTTCTTGTTACTCATTTCAAGAACATTAGTACTACTTCTAATCTAGCAGATTGTGAAATTTTTCTTCAGTACATTCCTTCATGTATCTTTGATCAAGACAATGCTGAATTGGTGGACATTTCTTCTAATCAAGAGATTTATCAAGCATTGAAATTAATGGATCCTTGGACTTCACCAGGACCTGATGGATTCCCTCCTGGATCCTACCAATCTCAGTGGCAATTAGTTCAAGAAGATGTGTGTAAAACTGTTCAATCCTTCTTCAGTTCTGGTTTTCTTTTAAAAAATCTCAATAACACAAGAGTTACTTTGATCCCTAAGACTACTTCAGCTCACAAGCCAGAGGATTACATGCCAATAGATCTTTGTAACACAATCTACAATCTTATCTCTAAAATAATTTCTTTGAGACTGAAAAAACACATGGTAAATATTATATCTCCTATGCAGTCTGCATATGTGCCTGGCAGATTGATTTTTGAGAATGTGTGTTTGGTTCAAGAACTAGTAAAAGCAATGAAAAGGAAAAGAGGTAGAACTGGTCATCTTACTCTTAAGATGGATATGTCAAAAGCTTTTGACAAGCTTGAATGGTCTTTTCTTATGGAGGTGCTCAAGAAATTTGGTTTTTGAGACAAATTGTCATCTTATCTTGCAGTGTATAAGTACTACTCTAGTTGAAATCATGGTTAATGGTACTCCTTCTACTGCTTTCAAACCCACAAGAGGAATTAGGCAAGGAGATCCCTTATCTCCTTACCTATTTATTCTTGCAATGGAGGCTTTTTCAAGGAAAATGAATCATCTTGAAAACATGAATATGTTAACAGGTATGAAGATTTCAAGAAATTCTCCTAAAATTAACCACTTGTTATTTGCAGATGATTGCTTACTCTTTTGTAAAGCTAATCAAGTGGAGATAAACATGTTACTTCAGTTGATTGATGAATTTAGTGCTTGTTCATGACAACTTATCAACTTTCATAAGTCTGCAGTTCATTTCAGTAATAATATGAATCCTCATTCTTGTTAACTCATGAGCAGTATTCTCCAAGTCAGACAAATGAATATTGAAGAGGAAAAATATCTTGGTCTTCCTTTCTTTATAGGTAGAAACAAAAAGATTCCTTTTTCTTCTCTCATTACCAAAATGGAAAACAGATTCTCAAGATGGAGTGGTTCTAATTTTTCAGAGGCTGGAAGATCTGTAATGATCAAAAATGTGACAAATGCAGTCCCAATTCATCACATGATCAGCTTCAAGTTACCTGACAAGACCATTAATCATCTAAATTCAATCCAACAAAAAATTTGGAGGAATAAGAAGTCAAATAAAGGAAAACATCTAATCAGTTGGAGAAATGTCAACAACTCTAAGGAAGAAGGATGAATGGGTTTTAGATCTCCATTTATTCAATATAGCTCTTCTTGCAAAATCTGCATGGAGATTATGCTCTGACAATACTTCTATATGTGCTGCCTCACTACAAGCTAAGTACTTTCAAGATGGACAAGCTTTCAATGCTTCAGATAGTGATAATTCCACATGGTTATGGAAGAGCATCAGTTCTGAATTTCATTTCATCAAGAAGTATAGTTGTTGGAGTGTAGGTAATGGGCAAAAAATAATGATATGGCATTTCAGATGGATCCCTGAACTGGATAATCCTCCTTCTCCTAAGATTGGTTCTACAAATTCTCAAGAGTATATCTATCTTCATCAACTGTTTTCTCCAGATAATAGTGGTTGGAATATAAGTCTAATCTTTGCTTTATTTGATTCTCATATTGTTGATTTAATCCTAAAAATATCTATTCATTCTCAACATGAAGATAAGATGGTCTGGGTTCTTGAGAAAAATGGAAAATTCACAGTGAAGTCAGCGTATAATAAGATGCTAAAAGAGAGAAATGGGAATCATTCAGTAGATATGAGAATGCAAGGAATCTTCAAAAGACTTTGGAAATTCCTATACTTCATAGAACAAATCAGTTCTTATGGAAATGTGTGAAAAATATTTTACTAACTAGAGATAAATTGGCTGATGTTATTCAAGATGAAGATTTTGGGTGTCCTTTTTGCTCTCACACTCTTGAAACTGCAAGTCATGTGATACTAGAATGTCCCTTATCTAAAGCAGTTTGGTTTGGAGTACTTGGAATTCATATTTCTCAGGGCAGCAATCTTATGAACTGGTTGTGCAGTTGGTTTGACAAGCTCATTGCCAGACAAGTTCAAGAATCAGAAGTTTGTAAAATCAGCATAGTGGCCTGGTGTATTTGGAATGTGAGATGTGACAAAGTTTTCAAAGGGATTGTTTCTTCACCAGAAGCTATCATTCACAAATGCAAGAGAGAGTTTGTAGTTCTAGAAAAGAAGCACAACACTAATTACAGGATTACATTACCCCAAAATAGAATACATTTATACTGGCAACCCCCTCTTGTTGAATATCATAAAATTAATTTCGATGGCTCTTATTATGTCGACAATAATTCGGGTAGAATTGGACTAATCTGTCGTGATTTTGCGGTGTCCGCACCGGGGGTTCAAAGTGCATCTACTTAGCTGCTGCAACAAGTCCGAACAGCCGAGAGTAAAGCTTTATGGGAACCAGAGAAGGGACTAGAGAATGTGGTTTTTGAGCTAGATGCAAAGCTTGTAGTGGACGCAGTTCAAGGTGTTTCTCTGAATATAGATTGGAGATTACACAATTTAGTCTTAGATATTAAAAACTTATTAAGTAGTCATCTCTTTTGGCAATGTTCTTATGTCCCAAAAGAAAAAAATAAAGTAGCGGATAGTTTATCGAAACTAGCTAGAACTCAAAGAATGAGTGGTGTTTGTTTATTAGATCCTCCTGATGAAATTCTCAATCAATGGTGGTCATCCAAACAAAAAGTGTTGCAGTAAAGTGGCACATGGTCAAAGTGGTCCTTGGTATGAATGACCACTCGATCTGTTCAAGTATATGTGCAGTAGACATGTGTCTTATAAGAACCATCACTCGTAATTTCATGTTGAGGGAGGATCCCCTCACACTTTTATTATCACACTATCTCACACGTTGGGCGTCATTTCGTGAATAAAAACAAATGTAACGATTTGAAGCTAATATTTTGGGGATATGTTCCTCTTACCAAGTTCTACATGCCTACCAAAAATGAGCACATTCCGAAATATGAAACCTCACAATCTACCGGTCTTAATTTCGACGGCCAGAAATCCGTTGATTTTCAACGGCTTATTTTCAAAGTAGTAGATGGTGGTGTTATATGTCTCGGAATATGCTCATTTTTGGTAGGTATGTAGAACTTGGTAAGAGGAATATATCCCCAAAATATTAACTTCAAATCCGTTACGGTTTGGTTTTTGTTCACAAAAATAACGCTTAATGTGTGAGATAGTGTGATAATAAAAATGCGAGGGGATCCCTCCTCTTTCATGTTTATTCATTCTTCTCTTTACATATTGTCTCTACTACATTATCTCCTCTTTCCAAATAACTATATCACAATTTATTCTACGAAGTTATAACAATTCAATTCTAATTGTACTTTATCATTTCATTACAAAACATAAAAACCTCTCCAACGATCCCCAAATCAGGAAGAGTATTATTCTCACCAGTCTTTGCAATACCTGTGACCCAAATGCAAAATACCCTAAACCATGCCCAAGAACAGCAACAATGAAAATACTGAACAACTTCAAGTGGAGGTTGTTTCAGTAAAAAGGGTGTCCACGACTCCATGGTCCATAGACGGACCTTTTCGTTATAATAGTACGACGGAATCGACATAAAATGTGTCGTACAAAAAAGTCCATAGCTCAACAAATAAGCATAGACTAGCTTTCAGAGCCTGCTTTGTTGTTCTTTAGCCCATGTAGGCGGGATGATTCTGTGATCTTCACTGTGTTCTTCCTCTTCCTTACTGCTATCATCTTCGTTTAAAACGTCCTTCGCAAATGCATTAGGATTTGCTTTGATACAGTCTTGTAAAGCAATAAATGGATTGACACAATCCGAGCCCTGCAAAAGAACAGTAGAAGAACATCGTTTCAGTACAACACCAACCAGAAGTTCATGGGTCTCGGTATCAGCATCCAAAAGTCATCACAGGATGACTGTCAATGAAGTGCAATTCCAAAGGCCCGTGTGTAACATGTCTCTAGAAAACCTACAATACCTCATATATAACCAAAAACAATTATGCCGATCCTTTTCTAAAAACAATTATGCCGATCCTTTTCTAAAAACAATCAAGGAACACATCATGTTTTGTAATAACACAAACACAAAAGTTTTTACTACCAACTCCAATGATATCAAATATGGAACATGAATCCATTTAGGAGCTCATCCGGATATACAAAATGCATCAGGAATATACAGATAGTTTACCAATATTTACCTTTTCTTCAGCGGTACTTTTCAAGAAACAGAGAAAGGCCTCCGAGAATGAGGTCCCACAAGGACCACTCCGCAGTTCAGCTACACAAGGGCATTCCAGTGCTTTCTGTGCCTTTGCCTCTAGAGACTGAGAAAACAAGTCAACATACTGTCAAGAGATGAAATAGAAATGTGTACTTTTACTGCAAAGAGAAAATGGGACATCGACTCTAAAGTGCTTACAGACCTCATTCTCATCGTCGCCAAAAGCAGTTGCTTCTGTAACAAGACAGTAATGAGAAGGTTAAACTTTATAAACAACATCAATTTCAAACAAAAAAGAGTAATGAAGAATCCATTGTGTTTTACTTAGAAGAAACTATCTGATTGGACAATAAAGAAAGCAGTTTAGATTAAAACTATTTAATTGATTGGTAAAGAAAGCATCTTTTCCTCATTCAAATATACGAGCCCACTGAGTGGAATACGACACATCGTTTTACGCACTGCCCTCGATATTTCATTTGTTAAAAAAGCAGAACCAGGGTCCAGGAATTTGGAAAAACATTTCATGAATAACTGTTAGGGCTAGATAAGACCTGCACATTTCATCATAGACATATACGCGGTTACCTTAAAACGCAGTTAAAACTTGTGCCTCATAGAGTTATACCCAAAGTGGGTTCTAAATATAAGAAACCTAACTAATTGCTAATGTTGTTTCCCAACTTTCTCTTACACCGCAACTTCGAAAAAGTTGTCATATCAAACCCATGTTACTTCTCTTTCGATGTACAGAATCTACAGACTTCTGCTACTGTTAAATGCTGGACATACCTATGCATTCATGTGCAATGCTATCGCAGAATTCTACAGTCATCTCAATATCGACCATTCGAGAATGCTAGGAGTTGTAGAGTACTTTGTCTATCCCTCATTTATTGCACAATTGATCTTTGAGTGCAGGCATAGGCCTTTCTAATTTAAAAGAAAGATATTTCCACACCCTTTGTTCCACATACCATCTACTGTAATACCTAGACTACTTAGGTATAAGGAACAGACCGATGTTTACAGTGAAGGAAAAGAAAGATATTCTCACGCCCTTTGTTCCATATACCATCTACTGTAAGATCATTTCTTCTCTACGGTGTTTTATCTTCGATAACTCTCACTAAATCACTAGTCTTTCTAAGAGAACTATGGTGTGCCTCACAGATATAGGAATTACATGCTGATAAAATGAGGTTTGGTCATCTACATCATTCTTTAAATCAGCTATTAGTTCCTATTTATCTCCGAAATCCTTACAATGGTGCGCAACAGAACAACTTAAACAGCTTATCAATCAGAAGTTTGACAACAAAAGATTAGAAACAAGGTATTCCAATATCTAGGTTTCACTATTCTCCTTTATCATCTTATAAGGGCATACTCATCCCTAATACTGCCTCTCGAAATCCATTACTACACAGGGTGCTTTTAGATTTTGTCCAGATAAAAGAAAAAATCAATAAATAAGAGAACTTAGAGAGAAAAATATTCACTAACCTGCAATTAAATCTTCAAGACTTGATGAACCATTACTGCTCTCAGTATTTTCTTCTGGTTTGCTCTGATTCACATCAGATTCATTACTCTGAACTTGACCCATTGTAGAGTTTTCAGTAAGAATTTAAAAAATCTAGGGCAAAATTATTAGAATGGACATAATGGGTGCTTTTTAACTGAAAAAAAATTGAAAAGTCAAAAGTCTGTACGGAGCGGATAGATGGGTGCCCTTATCAAAATATTAAAACATTCGCGTATTTTGACAGACGAATCTTGTATATTCGCGTATTTTTATAGAGTTATAAACGTTATCTTACTACCTACCAATACCAAAATTCAGAGGAAGAAGAAATGGCTGTCTCACTCTGCAATTTATCTCTCTCCTCTCCAGTAATGGTAAGGATAAAATGAATTTTTATATTTTACACTTTTTTTTTTTTAAAGATTTAAACATTCTCTTTAATCACTTTTTATTTGTTTGATTTAATTGTAATTATTTTTGGGCTGAATTAATGTATGAATTTTCTGAAAATTGTAGTGGAAGAAATCAAACCCAGTGGGAGTATTTTCGAATTCGTCATTGCTGAGAATGAAAGATTATAGAGTTTTTCAAGTGAAAGCTTTCTTTTTAAATCCAATGGATGAACCCCTTATTAAAGAAGCTCTTAAGGTAAAAGTAAACCCTATCTTCTTTCATTCTAGCTTAATTTTAGGTAATTAGTCTATGAATTTATAAAGACATTTATTTCATTTACGGGTAGAATTTCTTGATAAAGTATTTCTGTGTAGAAGTCATTTCTGTAATGTGTTGGAAACAAAATGGAGTACTTGAGAATTTGAGGAAGTGGTGGGAATTTTGGAGTTCCGTTTATCGTTTGTACTGAATTGCACTTATATTACCTGGATAATATTAAGTTCCCGGGAAACAGGCCACCTAAAACCTAGCAAAAAAAAAAAAAAAAAGGCCACCTAAACCAGTGAATTGTGAAATTTATAACACAATGATGAATGAGAGAGACAGTTGTTTGAGGAGTGTAAGAACTTTGGAGCTCCGATTACTGTGAAATCCATAACACAATGGGATATTTTAGCTGTTTGAGGAGTGTAAGAACTAACAGAATTATGTAAATCTAAGAAAGTTCACAAGTTGTGTGATTTGGGTAATTCGTATCAAAGATAGTTCATCTCGCGTTGGTTTTTGTTACTGATATAAAACTTGTGGCCAATGTGACATAAAGAGAATAGGAAAGAGGAGAAAGGATGGATATAGAGTGAAGGGAAAAAAGGAGGAGGAAGCTTGTGTGATGATGTGACAAGTATTTGAAAGATAAAATATGGTTTTGCTTTAAGCTAGCAGAAGTAAAAGCTAGGAGTATTTATGTTGTTGGTTGACTCTTTCGATCAGCTTAATTTCCCTCGTTCAACTGAATGAGAAGTTAGCCTCTGCATTACTACCCTTGTTAACTACAACAGACAGAAATTTATGTTTGTCTAGTGAGTTCCTTATAACTGCATTATGTGATTATTAGTTCAGTTGTCATGTGAGTCGTGCGTTGTTTCTGCGGGTACTGTCTTTTAAGCCGAAGTTTGGTAAGATTAGTGAAATTATCTTGAGGATAAAGTCTCTAATCTTGTATTAAGCGTTTTCTTCTATATTTCCATTATATATGTACGAGTTAGTATTGTTGGTGCAAAGGATTAAATAGTCTGATATTTCTTTTCATCGGATTGGCTCTTTAAAGGTTTTCAAAAACACCATAATGTCGGTAAGCTTTCTTCTTAATCGATACATTACTCAGACTAGACATATCTGCTGGTGCAATCAATACACACCAGAGTTTCCTCAATCATTTGTGTAAATCTTTTCATATTTATGAATGAGCTTGTTCTGCACCTAGAAAATTATAAGGTAATGGATAAGTTCCTGCAGTCACGATGAAATATAAGTGACAACTCTGTCTTTCCACCACCCTTATTCTATACTTTCACGGCATTAGAGCTCTAAAGTTAAGTGTGTGAAGAGCTCTTGTCCTTTAAAGTGAAACATTAGCATTCTTGTTCTTTTTTATCATTTTTTTTTTAACTCGAAGATTAATGTTGATACATCTAATTCCTTTAGGAACCTGTTGCATTCATGGGAGGGATGTTTGCTGGTCTATTAAGGCTTGATTTGAACGAAGATCCACTTAAAGAATGGGTTTCAAGGACAGTGGAAGCAACAGGGATGACCGAGGAAGAAATTGATTCAGAAGGGTCAAATTCAGACGAAGAAGCTCCTCAAGAGATTGTTATTGAGTGATGGGTGGTATCTCACATATCAACTATACAGGTTAAGTATTTAGACTGTTGGGAGTTATTCACTTGAAATGTTATGTAAATACAATATATATAGATGTAATCCTAGTAAAACCCATTTGGATGAAAAGAATATTTTTTTTTTTGGCCATCAAGATGTGTATAAGCTAGTTTTGTTGCGGTTTGGTTCGGTGCATCAATGTTTATTCTCAGTACTCTTTTTTCCCTTCGTCTCCTTGAAGCTTCAAGGGTAAAGGAAGTTATGTAGGAAGTTTTTAGCGCTACCCTTGTGCTTATTGAGTGATGCTCTTCAGCTCGTGGTTGCATGCAGCAGCACATCTCCCATTTATTCTTTTTTTTTTTTGACACAAACAGATTAATTATATTAAGCAGAAAACAAAAAGATACAGGATATATATCTACAACATTAAATATCCCTTAACATATCTGATAATTCATCTGGGATATTACCAAAATATTGAAATGAAGTTCTAGATCTTCTAGCTTTAGTTGCTAGCTGTTCTTCTGATATTACCCAGGAAGTACTTTATTTCTATAAGTAGACCCTGATTTTCCCACTGTACATACAGGGTTGCACCATTCATAGAGTTTACAACATTTATACAGTCTGATTGCGCAGTTGATAGCTTCTTTAAGTGCCAGACATTCAGTGTATTCTGCATTTAGTCCTCCATTGCGGTGTCTGTCTCTGATTCCCTTGCAGGTACCTGTAGAATCTCTAATAATTGGCCTGATACCATATACATTGTTTTCTGTATCAAAGGAAGCATCAATGTTGATCTTAAGATGATTATTAGGAGGTGACTGCCATGTTGGAGAATTTCTGATTGATTGATTAAAGTTAGACTGATGTTGAATTGAATCCCTACTGTTAAGACTTTGAGTGATTAAGAAGTTTATGGTTTGCAGTGATCTCGAAACATTTGGAGTTGTGTTTCGAGACACCTTGTTGCACCTACTCTTCCAGATCTCCCAAGTAGTAGCCATAACTCTAATTATCCAGTTGTTCCAAGAGTCATGTTCCATGATGGTAGAATCAGAAAACCAGCTAATAATCCAATTTGCAACTGTGATATTGGATGGCTGCATGTTGCAGACATTTATGTTCACAGAAAACCAAATTTCTCTAGCAGAGTCACAACCTAAGATGAGGTGATCTAAAGTTTCTGGAAAATTGTTACACATCGGACAGATGGTAGATATATCCTCTTTATAAAAACTTAGCTTGACCAATGTTGGTACTATGTTTCTTAGACATTTCCAGATGAAATGTTTAATTCTATGTAGGGTGTTCACCTTCCATAGTTGTCTCCACACTGTTTTTGGAACTAGCTAATGCCCCGAAGCTGATATACAAATTGATGCCCATGTACATGGCTTTATATAAATCGTAGATTATTTGATTAACACCTAATGATCAAAAAATGATTATAAGCCTAATGAAATCAAAAAATGAACTCTAATGATCTATTAAATTTACTGATTAGGTGTAAAAATTTGTGTTAGGATATGTTTTCCGCAACAAAGTCTCCAATAATAAATTATAACCAAATACTTCGACTATTTCTCTTTCAAAAACTATCATAGGCAATCCATCAAACGTCTTTTATAATATTGTAGATCAAAAACCTAGCAAGGTATTTTGCTAATTGACCATTTTTTGCTTCTTTTTTTTGTTCTTTTTTTCCTATTTTGAGATCCCGAATAGATTATTAGTGAAAGAATTAATGATTTACATTTTATCAAAAGTGCACTCCATCTTCCACGCTGGAAATATATCTAAGGAATTCATTTTTGCTTCCTTAATATTTCGAAATGTTGTTGACTTTTCTACTCAAGAACGGACAAAAAAAAAATCTTTTTTGATGCCCCAAAATATTTGCTGCCCAAAGCGGTGCTTTGGGTGCTTTTCCCCAGGGCCGACCCTGGTCGACTCCTTGGAGTCAGAGCGTTATATGTGGATTTTACTGTGAATACTCCTCTTCTATTTGGCTCCCATATCATATATAGTATCCTGGCCATGCTGAACTAACTGCATTTTCAGTATGAGATTTGCAGTGTCTTCATCAAACTGAGCTCTAACTAGATTAATATTCCATCTTTTTGGATTTTGCAACATAAGATCACAGACATATACAATCTAGCAGGTTCTGCAAAGGAGTTATTTGGCGTAGGTGGTTGATCTAAACCCTTAACCCATTTGTCGTACCAGACTAGAACCTTAGTGCCACATCTAACATCCCATCTATGAAACCTTCTAACTATTTGGAGGCCCTATTCCATCCCTTTCCAGATCCATGATGAATTAGAGTGTTCCTCTTGAAGATGGAGAAAATCACAATATGGCTAGTATTTGGGATTTAAAAGTTTAACCCACAGCTGTTCTGATTTTGTACAGAGTCTCCACTCTAATTTTGTCAGTAAAGCTATGTTAAATTGTTCCAAGCTCCTAAAAGCTAAGCTTGTAACACCCCGAGTTCCGGACCAGAGTCAAACCCATATGGAGATCCGAACTCGAAGCGTTACGGGTCGGAAAGAGACTTAAAAGTTTATTTTTATGCTAAACATAATTAAATCTTTATATACATGAGTTGGTTCATATGAATTTACTAAATATCTTTAACAACATTTCAGTTGCGATTTACATTTCAAGCAATACAATATAATCACTAAGCTACTCATTCTTAGCTTTCGCTGCGCCACTCTGATAAATCTGCAAGGATGTCAATTGGGGTGATATGACAGCTCAATAGAATTCATTCCCAATTCTCCAAAGATGCGCAAACATAATCATTTTATCAAGCAAAAACATATACTAAGAAACACATTACGACTTCAGCGAATCAATGTTATATTCGACAATCACATTACCAATAATGTTTCTAATAAATTATCTTATTTAGATTCCAATCATGAATTCACAAAGCTACAACTTTTGTTAAGGACTCAAATCATTTTAACATCATTAAGACTTCCTAAGAATGTCAAAAACACAACAAAATGGAACTGTCCAGAATTTCAGAAAGTATCACCCAAATTCAAACAAACATTCAACATTGAATTTACGGTGGATTATTCTCAAATTTTAACTATTGATACCCAATTATGTTCTCTACCAATAATCAAAGTCTGATCAGCAATCAAACGCATCTAATTATACTGATAAATTTCAGAACCCTAATGATATAAGATTAAACAAAATAAAAATCAAAGTATAACAAAAGAAACACAAAGAGAAAGGGATTAAACATTCTACCTCTCAATTGCTACAAACTCCTCTTGATTTTTCTTTATCCTTATTCTCTAAAAATCTCTAGCTCCATGTCTTTCTTCTTCTCTAGCCTTATGTTTTCCAACTTATAAAATTTCTTTTCTAAACTATTTTATTTATCTTTTTATTTTCCCTTAATTTTATTTATTATTGATTATTCTATTTCCGCCCTAAATTGTAGCCTTTCTAATCCAATCCACCCACCTAGGCTAAGGCTAAGGGACAACAAACTAAGCCACAAGGTTAACTAATCCGAGTATAACCCGACCCGAAACAATAGCTAAAAATACAGGGTATTACAAAGCCACCTTCATTTATTGAATTGCACAGAGAATTCCGAGCTATGAAGTTGATGCCTTTATTTGTTCTATGACCCCATCAAAACTTTCTTTGGATAACATCAAGTTACTTCAAAGTATGTTTTGGTAATCTAAAGTTACTCATGTAGTGCGATGGGATTGAGTTTAACACTGACTTTACCATGGTAGTTCTGGCTGGTTGATTCAAAAGTTTTGAATTCTAGCCACTCAATTTGTTGTGGAAAGCGTCACTAATTGACTTGAAGGAAGAAGTCTTAGATTTTGCAAGCAAAATAGGCAGGCCCAAATACTTATCAGATTTACATAGCTGTTCAACTCCTAATTTATTGGTAATTTCTATTTTTTGCTGATGAGATAAGTCACATGTAATGAAGGCCGCAAATTTGGAAACGTTTACCATCTGACCTGATAAAGCTCCAAAATTACTTAGTATATCAAGGACCGAAGAAATACTTTTTTGATCATCTTTAAAGAAGATCAGACAATCATCTGCGAAAAGTAAATGATTAACTGGAGGAGCTTCTTTTACCACATTGATGCCCTTAATTAAGTTGTTATGCTCAGCTAAAAAGAGACTTCTTGATAGAAATTCCATAGCTATAATAAACAAGTAGGGGGGGATAATGGACCCCCCTGTCGTAGACCTCGTGAAGGGTGATACTAATCACAGAGACTACCATTCAACTTTATTGAAATTTGAACTGTGGATATGCACCGATGAATGAGTTCTCTCCACTCTGCACAGAAGCCTAAAGATTGAAGCATATGATCTAAAAAAGTCCATTCCGGTCGATCTAAGGCTTTCGACATATCTAGTTTTAGAGCTATGTATCCTTTCTTTGATTTCGACTTCTTCATTGAATGGATTAACTCATAAGCTATGATAATGTTATCATTTATGAATCTTTTAGGAACATAAGCAACCTGAGTATGGGAGATGACTTTATCTATAAGTGTCTTCATCCTATTAACCAGAAATTTTGATATGATTTTGTAAGAGTTATTACACAGCCATTGGCCTATAGTCATTTGGTGTTGAAGGGTATTGGGTTTTCGGTATGAGACATATAGATGTATGATTCAGATGAGATGGTAGTTTCTTAGTTGTAAAGAATTCTTGAACCATACTGGTGATATCATCCCCTATTGTACTCCATTGGGTTTGAAAGATGCGCGCTGGAAAACCATCTGGACCCGGAGAGTTCCAACTAGGCATGCTTTTACTTGCATTGTAGATTTCATCTTTAGTAGGAACTAGCATAAGACTCTCATTATCTTCTGAAGTAATTAACTTTGTATATGATCAAATGAAGAAGGCTGAAATGAAGGATTAGTGGTGGTAGCTATTTGTGAAAAGTGACTGGTTAGAAGGTTTGCTAGATCATCTCTTGTATGATACCATCTACCATTTGAGTCTTTTAAAGAAACAATATTATTTCTGGCTCTCCTTCTGTTAGCAAAAGCATGAAAATAAGAAGTATTATTGTCAACTTCCTTGACCCAATGATTACAGGACTTTTGGTGCCAGAATTCTGCCTCAATACCTTTCCAATAATTTATTTTATTGATGGTATCATCAATATGGGAATTGATCTGTTCGGCAAATGGCAATGACTGCAAATGAGAAGGTTGTCCTCTTAGCTGTTGTAATTGATTTTCTGTGTACCAAATTTCTATTTTTTCCATTTAGACAAATTCTTCCCTGTAAAGGAGAACTTTTGTTGAATATTTTGTTGTGAACATTGTACATCTTGAGAGTCCCAAGAGCAAAGTAATTAGTTTTGAACATGAAGGATCTTTAAGCCAACACTTGTAGAATTTCCAACAGTTTCTGGGTTTACTGCGATCAACTTGTGTTACTAAGAGGATTGGACAATGGTCTGATCCTAAGAAGGGTAAATGATACAAAGCAGAATCAGGATACTCAATCTGCCATTGAGAATTGTGTAGAGCCATATCTAGTCTTGATCTTTTGTAACCCTTTCCATTTGTCTATTGGACCAGGTAAATTTGCTACCAACATAACCTAAATCCATAAGACCAGCTGCATCAATAGTGGAGGAGACCCAATTATTGATTCAAGATGGATCCGAGGGTTGACCTTAGATCCAATGTGTACATTTAGATCACCTAAAAGCACCCATTACTGAAACACATTATGACTAAGATCTTTGATGAAATTCCATAGGACTTTCTTCAAATCATTGTAAGTGGAGCCGTAAATGCATGAAAGAAGCCATTCCTCTTTAAAAAGATTAGACTTGACTAATAAATGTATCATGTTGTCTTGTGAGGAAACATCATCGCATGGAAAACCATTTTTCCAAAAAAGGATGATACCACCTGAAAAAATTATTGAGTTTACAAACAAGGAATTTGGATAACAGTATTGCCTTGTTAAAATTTTTGCTCTATCTTCCTTAATTTTGGTTTCAACTAGAAAAATTATATCTGGGTTATATTGAAATATGATGTCTCATAGGTGATCTCTAGTTTCTTTAGAAGCAAATCCTTGAACATTCCAACTAAGAATTTTCATTGTGACAAGAAAGACAAAATTGAAGTGATAAAAATTATGAAATAGGAGAATGCCAGCAAACTGTGTTGTTTATGGGTAAAAACTGTTTCTGCTGATTTTGGTAAATTTGGGTGTGGGGATGAGAAACGAGTCTAAACCTAAAACAAATGCACTGCACGGGAGTACTTTTAGATTCGAGAGATCAATCTGTACAATCCTGGCCTAAACCAAGAAATGGTCATTCCAATCTTGCTTCGGTCACAAAGTGAAGGAGAAGGGTTGGGCTTAGGGAGGGAAGCGAAGAAGGTGTTGAGACCAGAATTGATATGGCACAGCGGAAACGATTTAAAAACAATCGACACGCGGAGAATCCACTCCGGTAAATAGGACCCAAATATGATAATCAACTCCAATCCAGGAGCAAAGACGACGATAATGACTCTAATTCAAGAGTTAATCAACAATCAATGGTATTAACCAAATAACTTAACAAATTCATTAATCAATATAAGCGAGCTAATCCAAGCTAAATTACAATGATAATGGAAACAGCTATTTATAGCCTCTAAACATAAAACCCAGGAAACTCTAAAATTACTAAACAAGCCTAGGAGAATATTTATTCTCATAAAAACAGGATAAATCTAAGAAAGAAACTAATTATCCTAATAACTTAAATACCAAAACTAATAAATATCCAAGATTTAACTAAATCTTGGAATATATGAGACTTGCCAAAATACGTCCCGTATCAGGCTCCCCTACTGCGACGAAACTCGGCTCGAGTTTATACTGAAAATGGCAAGTTGAAGAAAGAACTTTGGCGCTCCCCCTAGATACACAACCCGACTTCTAATTATGCATTGGAATAACCAAGTGTTCGCAAAACGAACTAAGGTTCAGGTAAGAAATTGACTTATGTTCCCCATGTAGCTTGATTTCTTGTTTAGGATGTATAAACCCCCATAAAGAAAATGGTTGCACTACAAAATATTTAGCAAATTTATCCACATAATGATTGAGAACAGATAAAGCAACAACCAATGACTCCTTTTCCTCGATCATCCGATCTTGCAAGCCCTTTTTGTTAACCGCTGGGTACAAGGTCTTGTGCTCCACATCTTCCTCTTCTCTCGATGGTCTAAGTCGTGGTATAAGAATTACCTTTTTCTTCCCCCACATAAACTCATAAGCATTGTTGTCTCGGATGCTAGGAGAGGCATGCACATCAAACAACCAAGGCCTACCCAATACGATATCACAAACGTCCATGTCAACTACTTCACAAATAATTGAATCAGAATATACATTACCGAATGACAATGGAAATCTGCAAACACCGAGACAAGTAATCGCTCCCATGTTGATACATTCTATTTGATCCGGATGTGGATACCAATCCATTTCAAAATCCATGGTCTCCACCATTTTTCTTGACACCAAATTATCAATACAGTCACCATCGATCATAAAACGACATATGCTTCCATCAACTATTCCATGGAACAGATGAATCCTCTCGTTCTTAGTATCAGGAAACCCATCCATTAAGTATATACTGAGTAGAAGAATCAGGTGCTACCAGAGCAGGCTTTTCCTGTGATGTTCATCTGTGGGTTTCCTAGAAGAATCAGTTGAGGAGTCCTGTGATATCTAGGTATTTTATCTAAAAAAAAAAGGTTTGATCTCTGTTTAAAAAGTTGAATCCAGGAGCAAAGACGATGATAATGACTCTAATCCAAGAGTTAATCAACAATCAATGGTATTAACTAAATAACTTAACAAATTCATTAATCAATATAAGCGAGTCAATCCAAGCTAAATTACAATGATAATGGAAATGGCTATTTATAGCCTACAATGATAAAACCTAGGAAACTCTAAAGTTACTAAACTAATCTAGGAGAATATTTATTCTCATAAAAACAGGATAAATCTAAGAAAAAAACTAATTATCCTAATAACTTAAATACCAAAACTAATAAATATCCAAGATTTAGTTAAATCTTGGAATATATGAGACTTGCCAAAATACGTCACGTATCAAGAATGGTTAATTCTGAAAGTGTGTGATGCAGGGGCATATTGTCCTTTAGGGATATTGTCTAATTGGGAATGTCTTGTGATTTTAGGGATATTTTTAGTTGTTTCCTTATTTAATTTAGGTTTCTTTTCGAAGAGGTTATCTTTATAGTATAAATAGGCTATTAGGTTTTCTTTAGGTGGAGACTTTATTATGATATTTTGTTAAACTTTAATCTGCGGATTATAGAAGAGTAATGGTTTTTAACCTAGACTCAATTATTACGTTCTATTGTTATCAATCCTATGTTCTATTCAATGATCTTTGTTCTGTTTGCCCTAGTTTAGTGTTCTTATTTCTAGTTCTGCATAATTGGCGCTAGAACAAAACACACCAGCAAACCCTAGTTTCTACAATGGTAGGTAGAGATAGAGGTGGTGGTAGAGGTATTAGATACATAGATTCTACTGAGTCAAGAACCTTGATTGAGGACATGTTGCGACGGAAGTTGTTGCGACGAGGACGTGTGAAAGCTCGAATGGAGATACTGGAGAGCCGACGCAAGCCTTTAGATTCATAGGAAGGAGTTTCGAAGAAGATGAACACACAAAGGTCGATGTGAATCGTTGTTATGTTGTTCATGAGAATCCAGTATTCTCACAACACACCCCTTTGTTTTCACCTAAGGAGGATCGAGGATGATGAATACACGTTTAATGAAAAACCTTTTCATAACCGTGTTGTTCATGAATCACATCATGGAAGGTTGAGGAACAGATTAATCAAATCCCTTGACTTGAACACCGAGACGGGAAGTCGAAGTGGATGATATGTGTGGAAAGATGCATGTCAAGATTTTCTACATTGGGAGACCAAAGATAGAGAAATATTTTGAATGGCGCCCGATGATTGAAGCTCGCAAAGTGCGGTTTGTCAAGTTAAAATTGAAGGGGGTCGGACTACAATGGTGGAAAAGACTACAGGAAAGGCGTATGAGGCAAGACAAAGAGAAAATCAATACTTGGGTTCATATGAAATGAAGTTGCGCAAACAATTTCGCCATCCGATTATATGGTGAGGATGCATAAGAAGTTTCCTTGAGTCAACGTGACCTTAGTAAGAGCACAAAGTGACCAGCACATCAGTAAAAACAACCTGATCGGAGTACAAGTGGAGTGCACAAGAAACGCGTTAACTTCATTGAAGATGAGTTTGTCGGAAAGAGCTGAAATTTGATGAGTTTGTCGGTGGAGAGCCGATACATGATGAACTCGTGAGTCAAAAGTTGAAATATGATGAATTGGTCCCGAAGAGCTAAAATTTGATGACTTTATCATTGAAGAGCTGCATTATGATGAACTTGTCGGTGAAGAGACGAAATACGATGGACCCGAGAGTGAAGACAGTCGTTATTGATTGGGACTTACCACCGATGTACATCGCTTTGTCCGAAGTTGAAGACACAGTTTTGTTTACTTGTTGGTATTGATCCTTCTATCAAGGAAGACAGTTCCCCTGGAAGCGGAAGTCAAGTTTTCTTTCAATCGGTTATATCGATCATGTTACGCTAAAGAACATACGAAAATTGTAAGTATTCTGTCAACCCAACTCACTCGGTTTATGAGAATCAAGCTACACATCCAAGTACATGATTTTAGTTTGGGTTTAAGAAGCTTTACATACAAGACAAACTATATGTACTGTTGATGATCCTAACTTGAGATCAAACTATCACAAGGGAGAGGTTAGCCATAAAGAAGATTGTAGAGAAAATTATCTCAAGTAAAATTCGTGGGTGAATTCTCTTAAACGAGGGGAGGAGTGTTATGATGGAAGATTTAATAGGAAAGCTTGGAACAGACGTGTACTACTCAAGCACAACGTATGACAAAAATGGTGCTCAAGCTGAAATAGTTGAGGACAGAGAAGCTTGCGCTTATGACATAACATGTATCCATCACAAAGAGTGCGATCACCAACAAGAAGAAATCCTTGGAGTGGACACGTGTTTCTCCTCAAGCATGGAAAGACTTGTGGCAGTTCGTACTACAAGGTGAGACTTTCGGTACTAGAAGGAAGTGCTTACTCTGTGACGGAGGAAGCGTTTTCAACCGTTTCGTAAATCTGATCATTGAGGTACTAGAAGCATTGGAGAATGACTCTCTTTCGGATGAATCGTTTTATAATCGGAACTGTTGTAAGATGTTTGCTAGTTGGGATATGTTGACAATGCGTCGGTGGAGAAAGAGACAACAATGAAGACTATTGTCCTTGCCGCAAGACTTACTCTGGTCCATCTTGTTCATCATGAACGACTTGTGTATACGACCATCGACAACAACTAAAGTTAGAAAGTATCTCGACCGACTTGATCTACAAATCGGCCAGGGATTATGGGTAGTCTCTATCTTTTTGGTGATTATGCTTGCTGTTTGGCTAGAATATTTGGTTCCGACCTTAAGGAATTCATTGGTCGATATTATTTTAGGATAGTAGATGCGAACGAATGTTTATCGAGTAGCGGGACTTACATTTGCATCATTTATCCTGTTTTAATTGAAACGATCAACGAGAATGGGCAAGTACATAGATACATCTAATGTTAATCAAAGGTGTACTGAGAATGGCTACGTGGAGATAAAGTTATGGTTCTTGTCTTTGACCAAGGGAAGTACACAGAGGCAGCAAATACTAATCTCTTGTCAATTCAAAATAAAGATGGTCTAGACACTCTCTTAAGTTCAAGAAGGATGCTCCAAAACAATTGCTTTTCCATGAGACTGTTGTACTCTACGGTTTTCAACTACATCGGCGGCGTTGATATCCTCAGGAAAGGTGCTCGCTATCTATAAGACGCTTTCTTGTAGACTTCACAGTACATCTGTTAACCGATGATCATGTATTTAACATGTCCACAGGACGAAAGATGAAGATTATTCGTATGACATTAATAAGGGAGGACCAGACAAGCTTGGAAACATATGATATTGAGACAGATTTGTGGACCAAGATCGAAGGAAGCTACAGCCTTGTGCATACAACGCAAGAGCGTATCTCGACAACCTCGTTTTATGGGAAACGGTGGTCCAAGTTATTCGTTTAGAATTCTAGAGAGTGTGGTGACCTTTTGGCTTATGGTTCCGACATTATCCCTAACTATGGATGTTGTTCAGAAGAGCTTAAGTTAATGAATGCTACTCATGAAGAGAATGTACCAACAAAACAAGAGATAATGCTCACCGGTGTCACGTCAACAAAAGATGATCGGCCTAACCTTGAGGAATATATCGCTATCCTAAGTAGTGAATCTCCGTAACTCATTCAAAGCGCTTGTCTGTGTGGAGGAAGTGCTAGTGACCAACAAAGATGTCAAGCTAGGTCACGAATCTGTTTTGGAAGAAACCCCTAGTAAGATTAGTGGGATGTACACAATGGAAGCATATGCTAATAGATGGCATAAAGTATCACAAGGAAAACTAAGGAGAAACTCTTCGTTTGTTTGCCGTAATACGATGACTAGCGCGGAGCAGAGATTAACATGTTTTGAATATCATGATGGGGTAATGGGGTTAGAGCTCTTCGGAATCGCAATGATGATTGTGGTTTCGTATTTGATCGAGGGAAAGCCTGCGAGGGTATCATATGGTGCAATTAAGTTGAACAATATTCGCTTATTGCGTCTTAGGATCTCTAAGGCTACGAGTTTTGTCTTTGATCGTGGGAAGTCACTGGATGTTATACAAGGGAATAGGAAAATGAGAACGAGGCAATATGTGCTAGAAGTTATTAAAATGTTCTCGTCGGAGTCGAGAAGTCTTTCAACCGGGGGTGGTTGATGCAGGGGCATATTGTCCTTTAGGGATATTGTCTAATTGGGAATGTCTTGTGATTTTAGGGATATTTTTAGTTGTTTCCTTATTTAATTTAGGTTTCTTTTCGAAGAGGTTATCTTTATAGTATAAATAGGCTATTAGGTTTTCTTTAGGTGGCAGACTTTATTATGATATTTTGTTAAACTTTAATCTGCGGATTATAGAAGAGTAATGGTTTTTAACCTAGACTCAATTATTACGTTCTATTGTTATCAATCCTATGTTCTATTCAATGATCTTTGTTCTGTTTGCCCTAGTTTAGTGTTCTTATTTCTAGTTCTGCATAGCTATTTTATAACTTGTATCAGAATTTGGAACTGGCTTGCGGAATGAAAGCTATCAGTTCTTTGGTATTTTTCTGGATATTGTATTGTCGTTCTCACCAAAACTTGTTGTTTGATGGAAAATAGGTAAAACCTATTTATACTAGTCATAATATAATACCCTTGGTCTCATAGGAAGTGGGAGTGATTGAGTAATGGAAAGTGGAGTAATGTGTAATCGCAAAACCACGCCTCCACTACGAAGGAAGCGTGTTTATTTACACCCACTACTTCTTGCCTCCACTAATCGCCTGTTTTCCTGACACTTTCTTATGATGGACGTGTTTCATGCCGCACACTGTAAACCGCCAGACCAATACCCTGATGAGCATCCCCGGTTTGTGACATGTTTGATGTCTCGAGTGTTTTTGTGAAAAACGTGTAGCAGATTGCTACGTGTGGAAAGTCAAAGTCAAGAGACTTGCCATAGGGAAATAGCATGTGATGCTATTAGGCTTTCCTTGATTGGCTTCCTAAAACTTGCCACAGGCCTGTCAATTCCATGACGAATTTGGACGGCTGAGATTGTAGCTTATGAGAAAGGATGGCCATTGATTATGGCCACATCCTGTTGTATAGCAAAGTGGCGCCATTGGCATAGTGGCGCCTGGCGTAGCCATGACATGGTGGCATGCCAGTGGCGTAGCCGTGGCAGCTGTTTTGGCATATTGGTGTTAGACCCAAATATGGCTCCAGCAATATTGGCCATGTTACTAAATTAAACCTAAGGCCTTAGGAGAGTCACTTCACCTAGTTGGCATGACGACTTTAGCTAAATTAGGGTTTGGCCTATCGAAACCCTAATTAGCACGTGCGCTGTGAAACGGTGGCGTGGCTGCCATTAGTTAGCGCATGCCAGTGGCACGATGGTGCAAGTAGCGCCTGACGTAGCCATGGCCGCTAGATTTTTGCACATTGGTGTTAGACCCAAATGTGGCGTGGCAACATTGGCCCTGTTGCCACATCAATCACAATGCTCTGGGAAACGTTACTCGGCTTGGTTGGCGTAGCAACTTTGCCTAAATTAGGGTTTGGCGTGCCAAGACCCTAATTAGTGCATACGACATGTGGCCGTAGTGCATCGACGTTTTGTGCAAATGGTGCCATAGCCACGCCAAAGGAACCATATCCAGGCCATCATGTGGAAACGGCCACAGGAGCAAGGATTGCCACGGGCTATGATATGGCGTCTTTATTAGGGTTTCCTGGGTCCCGCACGACTCGTGGCATGTTGTGGGCCCGAAGTGGCATAATTTGTGCCACGACTGGAAATTAGGGTTTCGACCATGCAAGGTCGTGTTTATGGTTTGGATAACCACATTGAAGTCTGTTATGGAGTTGGCTACGAACAGAAGATGGGTTGGCACGTAAGTGCACTATTTATGGTATGTTGCCACGTTCTGCATGCTTCTGTGGCAAAGTGACACGTCCGGCACGTTGGGCATGCATGTTTGGCATGCCGATTAGCGCGTGACGCAACTTTGGAAAGCCAATTTGGTATTGGCGCAATTTTGCCTCTCTTTTTTAATAATGCGGCAGGTTTAGAGCAACCTGATTGGTCGAAAAAGAGAGGGCCGGCCAAACGCGGGCGTGGCCACAATTCTGGTGTTGGTGTGGCAAGTTTAAAGCGACCTGATTGGTCGATAGAAATAGGGCCGACAAGTATGTCCCCAGCCACAACTTATGTGCGTGTGGCAGGTTTAAGGCGACCTGATTGGTCGAGGGGAATATGGCCGGTTAGGCAACATGGGGCGTGGCCAATGACAAATGGCGCCGGCTGGCCGAAGGCATGGCCACGCCTCCCTTTGCTGCTGCTCCTATTCTGCGGTTACTTTATTTCTTGTTTTCTGATTCTGGGCAAGATTTTTGTAATGACCCGTCCCTTCCACCGATATTGTCCCCACTTAGCCACTGCGGTTATCCGGCAGTATGGGGTTTTCAACGGGCATCGTTGCGGTTATCCGGCAGCAACTTCCCAGGAGGTCACCCATCCCTGGATTGCTCCCGCCCGAGCACGCTTAACTGCAGAGTTTTCTGCCAACTCTGGAGCCAATTGTGCTGAAAAGGCCTCGGTATAATGTAGACGTTCCTTGTCTCATGTGAGAGCAGTATCTGGCATAATCCCCTAGCATACTCCCCCACCCGAGCACAAGCGAATGACCCCTAGTTGTATCCCAACTAACACCGATATTGTTCCCACTTACCCACTGCGGTTAACCAGCAGTGTGGGATTTTTAACGGCGCTACCGCGGTTATCCAACAGCAGCTTCCCGAGAGGTCACCCATCCCGTGACTACTCCCGGACAAGCACGCTTAACTGAGAAGTTTTTTTCCACAACCAAGTCAAGTGTACTCATCAGGCCTTGGTATAATGTAGACGTTCGTTGTATCTTGTGAGAGAGCAAGATTCGCCATAATCGCCAAAGATACTCCCCACCCGAGCAAAAGCGAACAACCCCTAGTTGTATCCCAACTAACACCGATATTGTTCCCACTTACCCACTGTGGTTATCCAGCAGTGTGGGATTTTTAGCGGCACTACTGTGGATATCCAGCAGCAGCTTCCCGAGAGGTCACCCATCCTGTGACTACTCCCGGCCGAGCACGCTTAACTAAGAAGTTTTCCCCATAACTCAGTCAAGTGAACCCATCAGGCCTCGGTGTTAGGAAAGGACAAATCATTACTTATATTCCATTCGGCCAACCACTGCCGAATATCTGGGTATTACAATACCACTACCTTAAATTGGAGTCGTCCTCGACTCCAGAATATTTGCAAGCCCAGATCTCCGACGTTCCCTGCCCCTGATGAGAAGCACCTGGACCAACTCCGTCCAGCGTACCTTCCCACCCTCGACAGGTGACCCGTCGTCGGCTCTGATACCATTTGTAATGACCCGTCCCTTCCACCGATATTGTCCACTGCGGTTATCCGCAGTATGGGGTTTTCAACGGGCATCGTTGCGGTTATCCCAGCGAAGAACTTCCCGGGGAGGTCACCCATCCCCCGGATTGCTCGCACGAGCACGCTTAACTGCAGAGTTTTCTGCCAACTCTGGAGCCAATTGTGCTGAAAAGGCCTCGGTATAATGTAGACGTTCCTTGTCTCATGTGAGAGCAGTATCTGGCATAATCCCCTAGCATACTCCCCCACCCGAGCACAAGCGAACAACCCCTAGTTGTATCCAAACTAACATCGATATTGTTCCCACTTACCCACTGTGGTTATCCAGCAGTGTGGGATTTTTAGCGGCACTACTGTGGATATCCAGCAACAGCTTCCCGAGAGGTCACCCATCCTGTGACTACTCCCGGACGAGCACGCTTAACTAAGAAGTTTTCCCCATAACTCAGTCAAGTGAACCCATCAGGCCTCGGTGTTAGGAAATGACAAATCATTACTTATATTCCATTCGTCCAACCACTGCCGAATATATGGGTATTACAATTTTGCACCTACTAATCCATGGAGGATTAATTACCTAGTTTTCCTAGGCTTAATTTCGACAGGCAAGGTCAGATATACTGCGCAAGGCGCAAAACCCTAATTTTGCAAAGTAGTCAGGGTAATATCTGAATCTTGTGAATTATCACAAAATTGATTGAATTATATGTGTTGACATCGAGTTCTTTAAGTTCATTTTCCAGAAAGCAGTATGCTTTCTGATCGAATACTTTATGCAAGGACCTTATCCTTGATACTAGGAAATTCGTGCTACTCTGCTGCGAGTGAACACAAATTGTCATGCCAAATCAACATTAAGGGTTCAGCCGGGGAACATAGCACAGAAGGCATTCAAATAAACTTATATTAACTGAATAATACATGCAATTAGGTGCCGAAATTTACAGCATATCTAGGATTGTTGCTACATGCACCATTCTGGGTAAATTTCATGTGAATATATGCGGCTCAATGAATGAGCCAGTGAAGAGGTTGGACACTCATCACTTTTACATGCTTTGTTTCTTTGTAGAGTGACGGCACATTAAATGCAGGGTTTTACAAATTTAGCCCTGAACTAAAAACCACCATCAACATTAAGTCCCCTGCTTAGCACGTAACAGTGGCATTGTTGCGGGGTAAGCATGAGATGGTGACAGACAAGAGTAAAATCGAAAGGGCAAGACATGAAGAGATTGCGGGAAAATTCGACTAACCTTTGGCAGGAGGCATGAGTAGTCTATGATCCTTGTCTTTGGCGGCTTGGCGTATTTCGGCTTGGCCTGTGTGTCTTGGCGTTGCAACTTTGACCACGGAACATTAATGCTGGCGCGGCAACTTTGGCCATGGGACGATGCAGGTTGAGCGCCTGATGTGCTGGCGCGCTGCTAGTTCGGCTACAGGACGTTGGCGCTGATTTGGGCGTGGTTGAATCCAAAGCGGATTCCTTTTTCACCCAAACTCTTAAGGCGTTGTGCATATAAAAGGCATCGCACATCCTTTTATTCTTGCTTCGTTAGCTTTGTTCTTTGATAGAATCCGGAGATGCCTATAAGTGATAACCGCAATCGCACGGTGTCTACAATGTAGACAACGGCAAGTACGGGTCGTTCCCACGAGGAGTGGTGGAAAATACGTAATCAATATTCTCAATTAATTAACCATCGAAAATGTTTTTTTGAATTTTTGAAAGAATAAAAACAGAAAAATAAACTAAAGTGACAAAATGAATTCAATGGGAGAATCGGTAACTGGGGTTTTATTGGTATCCACCACTATTTCTAATCAGTCACTGAAATGAAACATAATTACGAAAATATGTTTATTGTTTGTTCTATTGACATCACCTATTATATGTATTAGAGTCGCAAATATCACTGGTATACCCTAAGCATGGCACATCAAAAGACCAAATCTAAGCATGAACCATCAAATTGCATCAGTGAGAAAGTTATACGAAACTAAATATAGGTTCACAAATTCTATATGGCTTCTCTAAGCATAACCCATCAAAGTTTTCAACGAAGCATGGATCATCAAATAATAAGACAAATATATTTGTAAAACTATCAATTACGCACATAGGTTTTAAAACCGGTGGAGCAACAACTTATATTTTCGATCAATCAATAAACATTATTCAAGAATTAATCAATTCAAATCATATTGGTCTAATGCTATATAATCAATTCAAATTAGCCTAATACCCAAAGTGATTTTAACCCATAAACCCTAGTTACAATAATTTAGCAAGACATGGCTTTCTCAAAAGCCATAAAAACAAACAAGACAAGATAGAGAGATTAAACCCCAAGGATCGTCGTCGTCTTCTTCTCTTCTCTTTGCTGTCTTCTCTGCCATCGGATGATTCCCCCAATCCGCGGCCACCAAAAACTAAGGAAATGAAAACCCTATTCTCTGTTCCCGTTGCGGCTGTCTAGCCGGCCCCCTTTTTCTGTCTCTCAATAGGTCAATAAGTAGGTGTTGCGAAGGAGTCTCCTTAAGACCTGAGCTGGCGAGTTTCCAAGGCCCGGTCTAAGACCTCATTCCCAAATCCAAGCTCTTTCAAAATCCGACCAGCAACAATTCCATTCTCGGACCAACTGAGTCTCGTCTCAATGGTTGTACAGGCTCAGGAAGGTTGTACAGGCTCAGGAAAATACCCGTATGGATCATACCCCCGGATCAAAGTACAAATACCCTTTCTTTTATCCATCTACTTCACCTGTGTCTTCCATGAGTAATCTCTATCTCCAAACTCCGCTTGACAACATGCAGACCATTATCTATCGCATCTGCAGACCATTAGTTCTTCCCTGTACGAAAATGCTGCCTGCAACGGACCTTCCATACCCAGACCAGTTTGCAACTAAAGTTCCATGCTTCCTCCATGTATACACGGCAACCACAAACACCATTGTCGCCTGCATAAAGCACCAGAAATCTATACCAATCTTCCCTATATATAACATTCGATCCATTTCGAACAAGTTCAGCCTCTCCATTCTGTTCTCGGCCTGTAGCTGCAATGCCTTTTTGCTTCTGTTCGTCGGCGTCCTCCCCTCGGCTCTGCAGCCGACCTCCCTCCAAAGATTTCTGTTGATATCAGTATATATGGGTTCTGCCAAGACTCCAAAATACGACCTAGGAAATTACCAAGGCCCAGTCCAAACATAACCGAGATCCGGACCAAGACATTCTATATTTTCTGTCCGCCCGCTGACCTTCTTCACCTGCTTGATTTTATCGTCTAGCCACAGGCCATTCTGTCAGTTCTTCCCTGATTATCCGAGCACCTCCTTGTTTTCGATCAAAGCAGCGTCTTCTAAATTCCGGCCATCTGAACTCATTATTTCCAGCAAATGTTTAACCATCGATAACAACTGAATGAACGGCAGCAACCAGTTCTTTCCATTCATTCCCATCATCATATACCAGTTCGTACTACAACAAACCAGCTCCTGCAATCGTTTCCACCATCGACTGAAACCAATTAACTAACCGAGATAGCTAGTTCGATTCGCACCTGAGATCTTATCTCAACTCTTGTATTTCAATTCACCTCCAACCACCACACTCCATTAACCTTGGTAGCGGCACTCAACTTCAGTTCACAACAAATCAAGCTCGAACTTCATACAACCACCAGTCGCAACACCATTACAGTCGCCTACTTTCCATACCCGGTCACTTTCCTCAGCTGGTTGTAAACAACTCAGCCAATCACCACTGATGCTCCGTCTCACTCGAGTGCAGTCCCGTGAACTGAACTCCATCAGCATCGCTTCTGCAGCATCAACCATCACTGCCAACGCCATTCGATAACCACCAGCGCCACTGCCTCTTTGCTCCATCGACCAGAATCACTTCAATCATTCAGCCATGATATGACCACCGAAATCAACACCAGTTGAGAATATAAAACCATGAAAATCCCCTTGATTGGACCATCGGCTGCAAAAGCTCTCTCAAAGTGCACACAAATTTCAGTTCATGCCTAACTCCATTACTATCACCAACATTTGAGCCATCTTTCTTCGCAACTGACAGATCCAGCCATCTAATAATCACCTGCATCTCCATTTCGATTCAACTCCAGACCACATACAGTCCACTACATCTTCTTCTCATCTCAGCTGTACTCTGACCTTTTGCCATTAACAACCCATCTATTTCGTTCTTCTATTCTTCATTGTCTCAATCGAGAAACATAGACATTCGAACCTCCAAAGCTCCATCTCAAACTCAGACCATATCGCCAGTTTCTATTCTCTGTCCGTCCAGCTCCCTGTAGGCTTGTACATCGGAAACCCCCTTAACTTTTGAGAATTCACGGTCAGATTTCATGGAGGCTTCAGCTGATGATTCTAACTCCAGTGGCATGCAATCATGATCATCTTCATTCTTTCCCTCTACATAGTTCGATAACAGTGAGATGTAAAACTTGAAAGACACCACAAAATTGATGTTAAGAGGCTGAAGAACATTCCACGAAGAATGTGGTTAGAGTGTTGCCACGTCGTCCACCATCTTGATGCTAGCACTTATCAGTCGAGCCCTGTTTCTTTGGTGCCTTGGCCACTGACTAACAATTAGGTGGTTTTCGGCGCAAACGCTCTTCAACTCTCATTTTAGACATTTATTTTTCGGAAGAGCGTAATTTGGTTGTACTTTCTACAAAAGCCTCAAAACCATGTTATTAGCCAAAATATTGAATCCTAACTAATATAAATATGGGTATAAAATGTAGCACTGACGTGCTTATCATTCTTGCGGTGACGAACTTCTTTTCCGTCAGCAGCCAAGGTGAGCCAGCCATCCCAGATAGATAAGTGTCTAATCAGTTGATATCCCGTATCTAGAGCCTTCATGTACGGAAGGCAAAGTGTTTTCGTTTCTCGGGTTTCATCAGTTTGCATAATATAAGAGAGCACCTCGAGCTTCTCGTCGATCACCACAGGATTGCGTTATCTCCTTTTAGGTATTGTTTCATATCTTTTTTGCAGTTTTCTTTTTGTCCTCTTTACTACGTAGGTTGTTGATGTAAACATAATGATTCTCTGCAGTTCATGCTGGGAACTCCTGGTGATGATCATTCTTCCAATTCCTCGGGGAAAAGCTTTGAAGTTGACAAACCCAGGGTTTCTGCGTCTGAGGAGATATTAAACAAAATTGATCCTTTGTTTCGTGAGGCTGGTCGGGCCATACAGGGTATGTCTCTCACTCATCTACGCATTGTTCGAGGGCGTGTTCAAGCTTTCATGGCTTCGGTCGACATGGATGAGAAGTTGAGACATGATGAAGCATCTCAACGCGTTGATTCTCGGTGTGATGGAGCATCTCAGCATCCCAGTGCTAGGGCTGAAAGGTTCGCTGCTCGACTGAAGCGGCGAAGGATCGAGCCTAAGGAACCCTCAGGCAAGAGTAAGTTTAATTATCCTGTTCATAACGGTATCGTAATCCTCGACTCTGATGTTGACGAACCGGAGTATCTTCAAGAGGTCTGTTGGAGTAGTTGCTAAGAAGGATGCCGGCGCGGCTCAGGATGTCGAAACTATTGGTGGAGAGGCTGAAGCGACCGTTGAGGGTGCTATTGAAGCGGCCATTGGAGAGGGCGTTGAAGCAAATGTTGGAGCTATTAGGGAGACTGCTGAAGCAAGCTTTGGAGATGGCGCTGAAACATGCTTTGGATATGATGCTGGAACAGGCTTTGGAAATGGTGTCAAGGCTGCTGCTGAAACTGCCTCTAGAGAGGATGCTAAAGCTTCTGCTGAAACGACTTCTGGAGGGGATGCCTGCTGTTGGAGAGGGTGTTGGAGCAGGTGCTTGGGAGAACTCTAGTGGAGGCGCCGCTGACCTTGGCGTTGATAGTGACAGCTAGCTTTTTATTTCATTATTCCCTTCTGTAGAAGAACAATCTTTTCGTAGCTTGTAGATGTTCTGATACCTCAGTTTTTTTTTTGTTCATGTGACTGAAGCCATGCTTTACCGAGTAACATTCTTTCGTTTATGCTATTTTGATAATTTCATATCTTTGGTCGAATGAATAAGACCTCCCGAAAGAATCCTAAAATTCTTTTTTGCGAAAAAAAACAAGTTCTTTCATTCTCCCAGAGCGATTCAGCGGATGGGAAGCCAAATCACATAAATAGCACAACAATAATGCTAGTAAGCATGTCACATTCTCTCCGTTTAGCTACTTACGATAAGAACTCAAAACAGGGAAAACAAGAACATGATTAAGTATTTAACCAACCTTTATTGGATTTTTCCCTTTCAAACTATCCAGGGCATCTGTGGCATGCCGCCTGGGTATGTAGAAGTGTGAGCTGCCACAAGCTGGACAACACGTCGTGAGAGAAATAGAGAAACCTCGTCAGGCAAAAGTTGAGGCCAGAGGTTCTTGAAGGAAGGTGTCCGTGCCACCACTTGATGATCTTCTTCCTCGCATATTCCCTTATTCGGTATTTTTTGAACAGAGATATTTTTTTGTAGGGTTTGATTTTTTTCTGGTTTTTAATTGATGGGTAATGACTTTGTGGGTTTGCTGGGTACTTTTCCTTTAAGATGATTTAGGAAAACTTATTTTGAAATAAAGATGCTTTTAATTAAAATCAAAACCCTAATTATGAATGCAAGCAGTGCAATCATCTTGGAGGGATTACAAATATTGCAGAGAAAAGGGAAATTGCTGAAGGAAATACTAAGAAGAATTGTGAGGCAAGAGGTTGCGTGACGCTTTGAGGCTTTAAAAGGGTTTGAGCCACTGGGCGTGTATCACTACACCTTACAACTTGTCGGCATTGATGAGCTTGCAGTAACCTCCCAACATAACTTCTGCTACTAAGTATGGTTCGTCTGTTGAGTTGGACGAAGGAGGCTGAGCAACAACTTTTACTACCAGATTTCCAACTTCGAAAGGGTTTTGATGTTGCGCGACTACTTGATTCTTGGGTTTATCATCCTCGACTAAGACAGCCTCCAAATTTTTGATGAAACTCTTAAAAGGCCCAGCATCCCATTCACATCTCTTAGTGACGCCCGGGTTGATAACTGGACCGAGTCCCCATGCCTGGCCTAGAGGAAAAGTTACTGGGTGCAGAATGGGTTGTTCAATAAGACTTACTTGTGTTCGGAATCTACGGATGAACGTCGACGGGCTTTCTCCAGGTAATTGAGTTACATTGGTAACCTGTTGATACGACAACATGTAATCTTCAGGGTTAGATGGCTTGTTGGAAATTCTTTCGGGTATTGACACCGGCACAGGGGATACTCTTAATTTTGCTTTATTGCCATGTACCCATGAGCGCCCCAGAATCATGTCATAATTTGGGAATTCTTTGACAATGTGGAACTTGCCATGTGTTAGAGCATTTCCCACCTTAATTTCAAGGTTGATGTAGCCATACGCGTCTATGGCTTCTCCTTCCAGGTTTTTGACCACAATTGGGGAAAGGTTAGCCTCCTATTTTGAAATTCCTACAGCTCTCAGAGTCTTGACGGTAACAATATTGAAGTCAGAGGCCGCGTCAATCAACGTGCCATCGAACGCAACATTCTTTAGGTAAGCCGTGGTCAGCAGTCCCCAGTTGCACTTTCCAACAACGCTTCCTGGGAGAGGTTGGGATTTCAGAGTGGCTTCCTCAGCAGCAAAGAGTCGTTTGCCCGACACAACACGGTTGTGGGCTGTAAATATGTCTTGACGCTACGCCTTGGAGAAATATAGGATTTCGCACACGCATTGCATCATGGACTGCATGGTTTTGTGAACAGAGTCCCCAAAGAGCATACAGCTCCTGGCTGGAAGAGGATCTATGTGAACTCCCTCATTGCCCAGTTGAAGTTCTCCTGCCTCCACCTTTTCCTTGAAAATGCGTTTTAACCTATTGCATTCATTGGTCGGGTGATGGACAAACCTGTGGTAACGGCAGTACAGTATAACTTCGATAAATTAATCCTCGATAAATTAATTACTTCCCTAAAATAATAAAATTCTCAGGTCCCAACTAGGCTTGTATAAGCTAAATTTTAACTCGATAAATTAATAACTTCGCTAAAATAATAATTTTCTTTGGTCCCAACGTTATTAATTTATCGAAGTTTTACTGTACTTGGGATTTGCCATTTCCTTTTCAGTAGGTGGGCGTATGATATGGGGCAGCTTGATGGCATCATCTTGAATCCATGCTTCCAAGAGTTCAATTACTTCCTCGATTGGGAATAGGAAATATATGGCAGCTTCTCCGGCTCCTTGGTGTTGCGCATGAGCTTTAGCCGCAGCCTTCTGGGGTGGAGTCGCCTAATGTGCTGGTGCTGCACGCTTGGGCTACTGTTTTGCTGTTGGAGCTTTCATTTTTCCTCCTTCACCCACTACGCTTACAGAGGGGCCAGTGTTATATTGCTTGTTGACGAGGCGTCTGTTTCATCGAGTTTCGCGTGCATCTTCACCTCTGGCTGGCTTGGTTCTTTCTAACAATGATGGTGTTATTGTGGCCGACCGCTTAACAGCTTCGTGAAGTTCAGATTAAGTATGGAAGCGTAGATTCTCCAGTAAGGCGCGATAAATGGGCACCATGCCATTGATGCAAGAGTCCACAAATTGTTGTTCAGTTACGTTTGGGTCGTGACAATCCAGCGCTTGATTTTTGTATCTCTTGACATAATCATTCGGATGTTCATTGTTTCGCTGGAACATCCTTCCTAAATCTGAAAAGGTGATTTGCTCAGACACAAATAAATACTTCTTGTGGAAAGCTGCGACCATCTTACGCCAGTTGGATATGTTGTTTGGTGCAATGTTGTTGTACCAAGTGTACGCCTGTTTATGGGTGAAAACTATTTCCATTTGGTTTTGGTAATTTTGGGTGTGTGGATGAGAAATGAATCTAAAACCTAAACAAATGCATTGCACGGGAGTGCTTTTGATTCGAGAGATCAATCTATACAATTCTGGCCTAAACCAAGAAATGGTAGTTCCAGACTTGCTTCGGTCACAAAGTGAAGGAGATGGGGTTGATTTTAGGGAGGGAAGCGAAGAAGGTGTTGAGATTGTGAAGGTGTTGGCTGTTATATGACTTGTATCAGAATGATGAACTGGATTGCACAATGAAAGCTATCAGTTCTGGGTGTTTTCTGAATACTGTGACAACACTTGGTTTTTTCTGTCTTATTTGGAAATAGGTGAAGGACCTATTTATACAAGTCATCGAGCGCAACCCTCATCTCATAGGAAGTGGAGGAGGTGAAGTGATGGAGTAGTGGGGTCGTGTAGGAGTGGTGATTGTTACACGATCACACCTTTGCCCACTTCCCTCATCACTGTTAACCGTCCACCTTTTCCTGACACGTTCTTGTAATGGCACGTTGCACGCTACACGCCGTAAACCGCTGGACCAATACCCCGATAAGTATCCCCAGGTTTGTGACATGCTTGATGTCTCGAATGAGCGGATCGTGGGACCCAGCTGCTAGGAAATAGCATACGATGCTAAGTTAAATAACTAAGTTATTTAAGAAATTGATATTCATGAAATATCGTGTATGTTCGATGCATGTAATGCTTTGCAAACAATCAACATATATGAAGCATCGATGTTTTAAAGCTTAACCGAGTAAGTCGCGGATCAAGCGTTTTAAAATAGCATCATGTTCAACCATCTTCGAGTGATCGTTTGGAGGCCGCATGGGCGAGCCATCCCCTGGTCGATCACTCCCTGTGAAAGAGTGGCGGACGGTGATCATCGAGGTGCCTCATTGGTCGCCTAGCTTTTCATCTAAGCCGTCCGTCCAAGCTGGCAAAGTTGGACGGACGAGATGATTTACGGCACATGTTTGCTATCGTTGATAGATTCTAGGGTTTTAAAGAGGTGCGCAACATCCCCTCTTTGGCTTGATCGAATCCTAGCCTGGACGCTAATTTTGGTGGGGCCTATCGGGCATGCGTGGAGACGGCTCGCTAATGTGCATGTCTACACCTCTGAAGGTTCGATCTAGGCTACTCAAATTGACCGGCAAAGATGAGTGGTCGTGATCGATTTGCGACAGAAATCTATTGCCGCAAAGGTTTAAAGGCCGTGTGGCATGCCACCTTTGGGCGCGCGTTTCGAGGCGGGCCATAATCTGCCTAAGTCGGCCGGTCACACGCACAGGTGGGCCCACCGGTGATCACGTCAACATCCTTGGGACTCTTGATTCTATATCTACACCCTCCGTTTAGGCTGGCGAAGATGGATGGACGTGATCGAACTACGACAGATGTCCATTGCCGTAAACCCTAATTAGGGTTTTGAAATAGTCACGTACACGTGACTTTGGCCAAAAGAATTGGCAAGCTGCGCTTCTCCTTTGGGGAGACCGATCGTGTGGGGCCCATGTTTGGCTGACGGTGAACATATGTGCACCTTCCTGATAGTCCTAGGAGCGATCTAAGCCATCCAAATATGTTGGCTAAGTTGGATGGTTGTGATCAATTTAAGACACTAGTGGAATTTCCGCGACCCTTTAAAGCATCACGCCAACCATGTTTTGAACACACATTTTACTGCTCTATGCCTTTGCCGTGAGAAAATTGATCGGGTAGGGGAAAAGTGGGCCCGCCAACGTGTCCGTTAGCGCTTCCCTGATCATTCGCGAGATGATCTAATCCGTCCAACCAGGATGGCGAAGTTGGACGGTTGTGATGGTTTTAAGACTGACCTGATCAGTCTCGCTCGTTCGAGCCTTTCCCAAAACAACACGGCCATCCTATTTTAGGGCTGGCATTCGACGAGCGTTGGGAGTATAGTGTGGTGTTCGACCGGCTAGGGCATAGGCGGGCCCGCTGGCGGTCATCATGGTGATCGTCTGCTCCTGCTAGGGTTCATATAGGCTGGTTAAATCATGCGGTCAACTTGCGTGGCCGTGATCGTTTCTGAGACTGATACGGACAATCCAGATTTCCCTTAGGAAATTAAATATGCTCGATCGGGCTAATATAAGCACGTCAATGCAAGACTCTCTCTGTCAGAGAGTGATGTAGCCTGTGTGAGTACTTCGTGCATGTCCCAATATTGGCATGGAGATTCATGCTACTCTGCTGAGAGTGAACACTCAGTCGTCATGTCATGTCAATAATGAGAGTTCGGCTAAGAACACAGCACGGAAAATACTAGGCAAATCATGCATTGATTATTAATTCTAGTAAAATTCACATAATATTTGGGATTGCTGTTGCACGCACCATTCTGGGTGAATTTTGTGTATTTATTGAATTGCTTCGAATAAATAAAGTGAAGAGGTACTCATCACTTATCAAACGGCTTTACCCTTTGCAGGATGTCAGCGCATTAACAAACGGCTTAACCCTTTGCAGGATGTCAGCGCATTAAATTTGGTTTTACAATTTTAACATTGTAGTGTGGTGTTCGACCGGCTAGGGCATAGGACGGGCCCACCGGCGGTCATCATGGTGATTGCCTGCTCCTGCTAGGGTTCGTCTAGGCTGGTTAAATCATGCAGTCAACTTGCATGGCCGTGATCGTTTCTAAGACTGTTACGGACAATCCAGATTTCCCTTAGGAAATTAAATATGCTCGATCGGGCTAATATAAGCACGTCGATGCAAGTCTCTGTCAGAGAGTGATGTAGCATGTGTGAGTACTTCGTGCATGTCCAATATTGGCACGGAGATTCATGCTACTCTGCTGAGAGTGAACACTCAGTCGTCATGTCATGTCAATAATGAGAGTTCGGCTGAGAACACAGCACGGAAAATACTAGGCAAATCATGCATTGATTATTAATGCTAGTAAAATTCATAGAATATTTGGGATTCTTTGTTGCACGCACCATTCTCGGGTGAATTTTGTGTATTTATTGAATTGCTTCGAATAAATAAAGTGAAGAGGTACTCATCACTTATCAAACGGCTTTACCCTTTGCAGGATGTCAGCGCATTATCAAACGACTTTACCCTTTACAGGATGTCAGCGTATTAAATTTGGTTTTAAAATTTTAGCCCTGAACTAAAATCCACCATCAACAACTCCCTTCCAGTAAGTGACTTTGAAAATTCTTTCAAGCATAGGACATGATTGTACTCGTGTTCGCCCAAAGATTCTAGAAATCGAGAGATATGTTCACGTGCATTGCCAGTGCCGTCATACAGGGAGAATTGAGGAGAATAATATCCCCTCGGAAGAGGAACTCTTTACACATCAGAAGGATATGGAGGTTGATGCTGGTGCATGTCCACCGGATTTTCATTGTCTCGATTTCGGAGAAGTCGTTCCAAATCTAACGCATGATGAAATTGGATGGTTGATTCCTCTCCAACGGACGGGTCTCTTCATCTACAAGGGTGCGCTCTGCTGAGGTGGTGGCGCTAGGAGTATTAAAAGTGCTCCTCATCGGCCTTGGTAGGCGTGGTTCCTGCGGTAGCCGCTCTGTTAACGTCTTGAGGAAAGTAAGTACCTCATTTTGAGTTGAAGCCATGTCCGTCTGAGCCTTAGCAAGGACTTCCTGTCTTTCCATCAAATCAGCAATGGTAATAGTGGGTTGGCCTCCTCTGGTCCCTCCAATTTCTCGTCCCGATGGTGGAGTGCCGGCAACTCTGGTGACAACTGGAGGCGTAACGCTTGAACAAATATTGGGGGTGGCGGCAGCGGCTCTGGCTCTGGTGATCGGAGGTGTAACGCTTCAGGGAACATTTCATGCGCCGCTGGTGGTGTTAGTCATGCTGACAGGTGGTAAATTGATGCCGCTGGAAGGGACGTTAATACCAAGGACATTCTCAACGCTCGTGGTATCAGGGCTTGTTGCTGATCCGGATCTAAGCTCTACCATTTTGAAATTGGAATTGGAAAAAATGAAATTGAAAATTGGAATTGCAACCGAGAGATTAATCTTCCATTGTGGTCGCCAATTATTTGTGGGTAAAAACTGTTTCTGCTGGTTTTGGTAAATTTGGGTGTGTGGATGAGAAACGAGTCTAAACCTAAAACAAATACACTGCACGGGGGCACTTTTAGATTCGAGAGATCAATCTGTACAATCCTGGCCTAAACCAAGAAATGGCCGTTCCAGTCTTGCTTCGGTCACAAAGTGAATGAGAAGGGTTGGTCTTAGGGAGGGAAGCGAAGAAGGTGTTGAGACCAGAATGGTTAATTTTGAAGGTGTGGCTATTTTATGACTTGTATCAGAATTTGGAACTGGCTTGCGGAATGAAAGCTATCAGTTCTTTGGTATTTTTCTGGATACTGTATTGTCGTTCTCACCAAAACTTGTTGTTTGATGGAAAATATGTAAAACCTATTTATACAAGTCATAATTGAATACCACTGGTCTCGTAGGAAGTGGGAGTGATTGATTAATGGAAGAGTGGAGTAATGTGTAAGCTCGAGAAACCACGCCTCCACTACGAAGGAAGCGGAGTTTGTTTACACCCACTACTTCTTGCCTCCACTAACCGCCTGTTTTCCTCGACACTTTCTTATGATGGACGTATTGCACGCGTGCACGCCGTAAACCGCTGGACCAATACCTCGATGAGCATCCCCTAGTTTGTGACATGTTTGATGTCTCGAGTATTTTCGTGAAAACGTGTAGCAGATTGCTACGTGTGGCAAGTCAAAGTCAAGAGACTTGCCATAGGAAAATATCATGTGATGCTATTAGGCTTGCCTTGGTGGCCGCCTAAAACTTGCCACAGGCCTGTCAATTCCTTGGCGAATTTGGACGACTGAGATTGTAGCTTATGAGAAAGGATGGCCATTGATTATGGCCACATCTTGTTGTATAGCAAAGTGGCGCCATTGGCATAGTGGCGCCTGGCGTAGCCATGGCAGCTGTTTTGGCATATTGGTGTTAGACCCAAATATGGCTCCGGCAACATTGGCCCTGTTGCTAAGTTAAACTTAAGGCCTTAGGAGAATCACTTGACCTAGTTGGCATGGCGACTTTAGCTAAATTAGGGTTTGGCGTATCGAAACCCTAATTAGCACTTGCGCTGCGACACGGTGGCGTGGCTAACATAGTTAGCGCATGCCAGTGGCACGATGATGCAAGTAGCTCTGGCGTAGCCATGGCCGCTAGATTTTTGGCACATTGGTGTTAGACCCAAATGTGGCGTGGCAACGTTGGCCCTGTTGCCACATCAATCCCAATGCTCTGGACAACGTCACTTGGCTTGGTTGGCGCAACAACTTTGCCTAAATTAGGGTTTGGCGTGCCAAGACCCTAATTAGTGCATACGAAATGTGTCCGTGGTGCATCGACGTTTTGTGCAAATGGTGCCATAACTAGGCCATCATGTGGAAACAGCCATAAGAGCAAGGATTGCCACTGGTGGCTATGATATGGCGTCTTTATTAGGGTTTCGGGTCCACTGACTCGTGGCATGTTGTGGGCCCGGCGGCATAATTTGTGCCACGACTGGAAATTAGGGTTTCGACCATGCAAGGTCGTGTTTAAGTTAGGATAACCACATTGAAGTCTGTTATGGCGTTGGCCCACGAACAGAAGATGGGTTGGCACATAAGTGCACTATTTATGGTATGTTGCCACGTTCGGCATGCTTTTGTGGCAAAGTGACACGTCCGGCACGTTGGGCATGCACGTTTGGCACGCCACTTAGCGCATTGACGCAACTTTGGAAAGCCAATTTGGTATTGGCGCAATTTTGCCTCTCTTTTTTATATCGGGCGAGTTTAGAGCAACCCGATTGGTCGAAAAAGAGAGGCCGCTAAAGCGGCGTGGCCACACTTATGGTGTGGGTGTGGCAAGTTTAAAGCGACCTGGTTGGTCGATGGAAATAGGGCCGACAAGTATGTCCTCAGCCACCACTTATGTGCGTGTGGCGGGTTTAAGGTGACCTGATTGGTCGAGGGGAATATGGTCGGTTAGGCAACATGGGGCGTGGCCAATGGCAAATGGCGCCGCTGGCCTAAGGCATGGCCACGCCTCCCTTTGTTGCGGTTCCTTTATTTCTTGTTTTCTGATTCTAGGCAAGATTTTGCACCTACTAATCCATGGCGGATTAATTACCTAGTTTGCTTAGGCTTAATTTCGACAGTAAGGTTCGATATCGCATGAAGGCGCAAAACCCTAATTTTGCAAATTAGTCAAGGTAATATCTGAATCTTGTGAATTATCATAAAATTGATTGAATTCTATGTGTTGACACAGAGTTCTTTAAGTTCATTTGCCAGAGAGCAGTATGCTTTCTGATCGAATACTTTATGCAAGGACCTTATCCTTGATACTTGGAAATTCGTGCTATCTGCTGCGAGTGAACACAAATTGTCATTCCATATCAACATTAAGGGTTCAGACGGGGAACATAGCACAGAAGGCATTCAAAGAAACTTATATGAACTGAATAATACATGCAAGGTGCTGAAATTTACAGAATATATGGGATTGTTGCTACATGCACCATTCTGGGTAAATTTCATGTGAATATATGCGGCTCAATGAATGCGCCAGTGAAGAGGTTGGACACTCATCACTTTTACATGGCTTAGTTTCTTTGCAGAGTGACGGCACATTAAATGCAGGGTTTTACAAATTTAGCCCTGAACTAAAAACCACCATCAACATGTGTGAAACTACTAGGATAATAATAGATAAGGGATTACCTGATTGTTAAGGATTTTCCTTTGAATGTCTTGGAGTAGTTTTGCTCAGACACTGTCCCATGATAAGAAGAAATTGAATTAGGTGAATCAGTTTGAGCATCACTAAAAATTAGGGTGTCTTCATTAGATTGATCAATTTGATTTGATGAATTTTGAATTGACTGAGTGGGTTGCTCAAAGTTTTTGATTAGGTTTTGCAGTGGTTGTTTGAAGCAACGAGTTGGATGCATAAGAGCTGGATCTAAGTTATCCATATTATAATTATCAAAGGTGACATCAAATTCCCCCATAGCTAGGTAATTTCTGAGCAAATTTGGATCAATTCTTTCTTTAGCATTCGCATTGTTGCTACCCTAAAAATTATCTGGATTGACATTAGGATTTGAAATATACTCTAAGATATTTGAGGGTTGCATGTTAATTTTTGGAGATGATGAAGAATTCACACCCTGAAAATTACTAGGACCTCCTTCCTCCATTCTAATTCTCTTTCCTTGCCTATGAGCAAAATCATCCTTATCTCTTCCTCGACTAAAGTGTATTTGTATCATACCTTGCTCATTACAACCCAGAGCTACAACCGATTCATTGCGAGTTTCCGAGTTGACTCCATGATTCAGCATCTGGTTTTGTTCTCTAGTACAACTCATCATCTGTAAGAAAGTTGTGCATGACTTTGATTAACAATATTTTCCTACATTTGGTGTTGTGCTGGTATCTCTTGATCCTCATTTACTATTTGCATGCCTTCATTATTCACGTTTGCTGCATGTTCAATTTCTTGATCTATCAGAATTTGAGCTCCTCTGTTGTTAGTTGTTTTGACACCTCTAGTGTCTGGGTTAGACCAAGAAGGTGGATCTAAAATAGAATTAGAGGAAAGATAACCCGTTTGCCGATGCAAAGGAAGTTGGCTATTGTTTCACATTCCTGGTCTTTGTGATCAATTGTGTAACAGAAACCACAAAGATTAAAAGGATGCTTCTCATAAAAGAGTCTGATCCACACTTGTTCTCTCACTGCATTTTTTAACCAAAATCCCCTTCTTAATGGATCTCTTACATTGATGAGAACTTTTACTTTTTGAACCTTTCCTTTTGGAACAATACAATCAAGTGGATCCAATCCTTTCACTTCACCCATAGCTGATGCAATCTTTTTGACTATCAGAGTGTTAGCAAACTCAGGCTGCATGTTGTATAGTCTTAACCAGAGAAGCTGTTTGGTAAGATCAACACCGTTTTTTGGAACATTAGGGTTCCAAGGTTCCATGACTAGTAGATCACCCTCTATAAACCAAGGTCTGAGCTTGAATAACATGTCGTATTCCTCCCGAGTATAAAACTTAATCATATAGCAGTCCTCTTCCTCCTCTTTCTTAATATATATATATATATATATATATATCTTTGCTTTTTATCCACAGTTTCTTAAGTTCTTTGTCTAGCTCAGCTACTGTATAATCTTTGCATGAGTATATCTTACCTAAAAAGCTGAACTTCCACAAAGTATCTCCTTGAATCAAATCTTCTATTGACAAAATGGGTTGTTTTAAAGCCCTTAGCCTTTCAGAAAGAGACGTTCTTTCCATGACTTGTTGAACCTCTTGAACTTGGCTCTCCATATGAAAATTGAGACTATTGTAGGTGATGTAGCTTAATGAAAGACGATGAAAAAGGAAGAGAAGCGTGGTTAACAATTTCATTCCGCTGAAGAATAGCCTAGTGAATGTTGAACACTTGGAAGAAACTTGAGAAAATGGGTAAGGATAGAGGAATAGGCATGTTCACTATCTCCACTTATTCTTGTAATGGATTGTTTTCTTCCTAATCCAGGTTTGCACTTGTGGCCAATAATTTTGACTTCAATGAAGTTATCACCACCAGCAAGCTTAACTATGCATTAACCTTCAACAATTATGTCCGCTAGTCTTGATTTGGGAAAAATCTAAAAATGTATACACATCATGTATTTATGTGCTTTAGGCGTGTTTGGATACACGCTTAGAAGTTGCTTTTTGATTTCTAGAAGTTGAAAAATTAGAAGTCAGTTTGACAATGATTTTTCAGAACGACTTCTGAAAGCAAAAAAAAAAAAAAAAAAAGCTTTTGGTGGACCAAAATAGTTTTGCTCTAACCACACCTTACGGAGGTACCTTACGATATCTAGACGCGCTAAAATTCAGAACGACTTCTATATAAGAGTTGACTTTTTGAAGCATAATATCTTCGCTTCTGATTTCTGCTTCCGGTATCCAAACGCGCTAGAAGTTAACTTTTTGCGAAAAGTTAACTTTTCGCTTTTGATTTTGATATAGAATCTCAAAATCACCTCTAAACAGAAAAAAGTTAACTTTTTGCGAAATAAAATCATTTTGCTTCTGACTTCTGGTATCTAAACACATGAAATTACGATTTTTAATAAGTCAACAAGGTCAAAGTAAAGTCAACCATTTTTTTTCCTCTTGTAGATTAGGTTTTACAAAAACGGACTTGTATTAATGAAGCAATCTTTGTGATTAGTTCCCATATTTGGGTTTTGGGGATAGGGGGTATAAAACTAAACACTGCATTGAACCGTTATTTATTTTATACTAAAAAAGAAGAAGCAGTAGAAGAAGATTCAATCTGTTGAATCTATTCTACCCCCTCTTCTCTCTTTTAACTTTTCGCTTAATTTCTTTTTGAAATCTTTTCTATAAACTTTTTTCTGTCTACTCTTGGAGGTATCGTCGCCATGGATCTAGATCTCTGGATTACTAAAGTTAAAGAAGGCCAACATTTAATGGAAGATGAGCTTCAACTTCTATGTGAATTTGTAAGCCCTGCCCTCCTTTTTTTTTTCTTTTCTTTTCTGGGTTTTAATGGGTTAGGGTTTATTGATATTGTTCTGAATTTTGTTTAGGGTTTCTTAGTTTGCAAGATTTCGTGATTGGGTATTCTCATCATTGGGTTTTTCTGTAAGCTTTTTACGTGTGAAGAAATGGATGGTTTTTTATTTGGATTCTTTGGGTTTATATTAAACCCTAAAAATTCAATTACTTTTGGGTTCTTTCAATGAAGTTGAACAACAAAAAGTTGTTTCTTGTTATGTTACCAGATACAAATTTGGGTACTTTCAATGAAGCGTTTCTTGATGTTAAGTATTTCACATTGTTAAGTTGCGTACAATTATACCTGGGTTCTCAAACGAATCCAATTTTGCTACTCAACTTCCTGTAGAGACGAATTAAGTGTAATTTATCCATCTTGTGGTCTTGTTTAGCAAAGCTTTGGTTGAAAATGTAGTCTAGTTAATGGAATCTAGTACAAGGCATTGATGTTAATGAACACATTGGTTTATTTCTTTAACAGCATGTTAGGATTTAGGAGCTGTATGCTTGTATGTGTACCCGTTTTTTTTCATTCTCTTATATTGGCTTGTGTGTATTGATCAGGTCAAAGAGATACTTATTGAGGAATCAAATGTTCAGCCAGTACATAGTCCAGTCACTGTTTGTGGTGATATCCATGGCCAGTTTCATGATCTAATGAAACTATTCCAAACAGGAGGTCATGTACCTGAAACAAATTATATATTTATGGTAAAATTTATACTTGTTCTTTGAATACTTTGAATATAGCATATGCTCGTTGTTGCAAATATAAAGTCTGCTTAAATTCCTGTCAGGGTGACTTTGTTGATCGTGGGTACAACAGTCTTGAAGTTTTTACAATTCTTCTACTTCTAAAAGCAAGGTATACTCGTCACACACTCTTTTACCTTCAGAGTGAAGCACTGAAGCTCATATATATATATATATATATATATATATATATATATATATATATATATATATATATATATGTGTGTGTGTGTTTATAATGTTAACAAATTGATCTTCTTGTGGTGGTGTTTCTTTCATTTACCAGATACCCTGCTCATATAACTTTATTGCGGGGAAACCATGAAAGCAGACAGCTTACTCAGGTATGCTTCTATTAGGCATTAAGGTGATCTAGAGACAATTGGACTTATCAGTTAGGAATATGGATAATTTATTCGATATGTTGTTCTCTTAGGATCTTCTATTGAGGGTTTGTGTGCTACCATTTTCAAATGTCACTGGTTGGCTCAAGTCGCATGTTTTTATTTTCTACTTCTAGATATCCAGAACAATGTTTTTTTATAAAAGGGTTTCTAAGAATAATCAACTGATTATTGGGAATTTTGGTGATCCGAAACTTAGTTTTGATATTGACTATCCATTCAGATGGCGTGTTCTGCGTGTAATATGCCATTTGAGTGTATATTACTTACGTAAGTACCAAATAATTAAGTACATATGTTCCTAGTTTGAACATCCTCGCCGCATCTTACCTTCATGAAAACACTATAAGATGCTTTTCTGTTGATTGTGAACCCTCGGGGTTTTGTCTTAACCTATTCTTTTCATGCGCAAACTTATAAGTATCCATGTTACTAACTTTTGCAACTGCCAATCAACGTACTAAGCCATGCGTGAGAATCTCACGGTCAAATTAAAAAGCCTGCATGTATCTCCACCGCATGATTCTGTGTGCATTACTTGAAATATGTTTTAGGTGTTAATTAGAAAAAAGTAAATGATCTATACTTATTGGTTAGGAGAATCTTACCTTATTGCAACTATTCTTCCCCAAAAGTGTGTACCTCAATATAATTGGTAATATAGGATCTGGGAGATTTGTATTATTTTATATAGCATATATATCTGAGAAACCAAAATTCTCAGACTATCTAGGACATTAGATTGAGGCCTTTGTGTATCTAAATTGCGTTGTTTAATATGAGATGCTTCTGTCGAATCATTCAAATAAGGAAAACCATGGGTATGAGAATATTTCATGATCGGCAGACATGTATTATCTGATTGCGCCACAAGCCTACAACTCCTAACATAATACCTTTTCTGAACTTTGTCAGGTATATGGTTTTTATGATGAGTGCCAGAGGAAGTACGGAAATGCCAATGCGTGGCGGTACTGCACAGATGTTTTTGACTACCTTACACTTTCAGCAATTATAGATGGAACGGTATTGCCTTCTTCTCTCTATCTCTACAGGACTCCATGTTGAACTGTGTCTATATTAACTTGTTTGTGTTTGCCTTTTGTATGTATTAGGTGCTATGCGTCCATGGTGGTCTTTCTCCTGATGTTCGAACAGTTGATCAGGTTTATCCTTTGTTGGCTTTGGTTATGTTGTTTTCTATTTGATTAAGATATCAGTTCTTTCCGAGTTTTCTTTCTGTTCTATTCCTCTGTGTATACATCTCTTTTTTATATTTTATTCTTACTGCTCTAAAAATCAATGGTTTTTCCTATTCAATCTGTTTATGAAAAATAGATGAGAGTGATAGAGCGAAATTGTGAAATCCCTCATGAAGGGCCATTCTGTGATCTAATGTGGAGTGACCCTGAAGAGATTGAAACATGGGCAGTTAGTCCGAGGGGTGCAGGTTGGCTTTTTGGATCTCGAGTGACAACTGAGGTAAATAACATAAACAACTTTTTCAATTTCTAATTAAAGTTTAATTGTGACAATAAATATTTGCGTAGAATTATCTGCTGAAATAGCAAACTATTCCATTTTTATGCAGTTCAATCACATAAACAATCTAGATCTGGTTTGCCGGGCACACCAGCTTGTACAAGAAGGTCTGAAGTATATGTTTCAAGATAAAGGCCTTGTAACCGTAAGTTGGAAAGTTTTTTAATTATAAATTAGTTGATGGTTGCTGATTGGTTCTTGCAGAGATAGACTCGAACTTCTTGTTTCTAATTATAATAGTGGCTCAACTGAGAGTTCTTTTATGGCCATTGCAGGTGTGGTCGGCGCCAAATTATTGTTATCGATGTGGAAATGTGGCTTCTATATTGAGCTTCAATGAGAATATGGTACGACCTGGAACCTTTTTCCTAAATGATCTAATTAACGTTAGGAAATCAAATCACTGAACTTTTGCATGCTCAGACAACCCCTTTTCTATAATACATGTTGCTCATGCAAAATTAGACATGAATTGTGAGCCACAACGTCTAGAACATGAACTGTAAGCCACTGCGTCTAGAAGAAACTTGTGCCTAAAGACTTGTTGAGTTGATGAATATGAAAGTTCAGATAAGATGGCTCTGTAAGGTGATTTGTTGTAGGGTTCACATGATGGAATGCGTCATTGCTTTTGATTAAGTAAATAAGTCGGCAAATACGCTTATGCACAGTTGACCAGTACTTGGAATTGACTGTTTTTCATTTGGGCATATAATGTGATTGGTATGACTAGTGTTAGAGCTTATTTGGGCTGTCTTGTTGAGTTTCATGCTCAAACAACCCCTTTTTTTTTTTATAATACATATTGCTCATGCAAAATTAGACATGAATTGTAAGCCACAACGTCTAGAACATGAATTGTAAGCAACTACGTCTAGAAGAAACTTGTGCTTAAAGACTTGTTGAGTTGATGAATATAAAAGTTCAGATAAGATGGTTCTGTAAGGTGGTTTGTTGTACGGTTCACATGATGGAATTCGCCATAGCTTTTGATTAAGTAAATAAGTCGGCAAATACGCTTAATTAGTTTTAAAGCTTATTATTTGGGCTGTCTTCTATGCGCAATAATGCATGCAAAAAAGGAATCATCTCTATCCTTTAATGAGATCTTTTTTTCCTTCTTTCTTGATGATTGCAGGAGAGAGAAGTCAAATTCTTTACAGAGACTGAAGAGAACAACCAAATGAGAGGTCCCAGGTCAACTGTTCCTTATTTTTTATGAGTGATGCTACTTTGTCCCTTGTAAAATTGTTTCAGGAGTTAGGTGATTCGTTATTGTCATTGAAAAGAAATGAAATAGCAAAACGTTGTAATAACGAGGAAGCCTTGAATAGACACAACATTTGCAGAAATATATCTCTTCTGTTTTGCTAGCAAGATTCTTTGGAGTTTATCTGGTCTTTGCAGCAGCTTTTGATATTTGTGCAATGTATATTATAGTCGAGTTAACCTGTTTTCATCACCTTAGCTAACATTATTTCTTCCATCACCTATCTGACAGTGTATTCAGACAAGTTTCAGAAAAATTCGAGAATCTGTGATAATTTTAAGCAAATAGGACCCAGAGCTATCTGCACAATTGATGCTTCAAATTTATATCCATGTCTTGACTTATCAAACTTGATATTGCTAATGCTTAGGCATGGAACACAATTTATAAGTGTAGTGTGCAAGTCTGGTGGATTGCTCCAATTTTGGGTGCTTGTTTTAATACTAATTCATGGCTTTTGTGCCTGCAAATGTAATTGAGGAGTGTCATGGATGCCTCTGTGTTGTATTCTTTTAAAAAATTAAATAATTCTGATCTATCTGAGGTTATTTGATCTCTTAAAATCAATATATAAGCAGTAAAAGACAGCATCGCCTCTTGTGACATCAGAAAGCATGCCTTAGTAAACAATGTGCATGCAAAGTGCAATTTAGAGTTCTTTACATTCTTACCAGACAATTTGCAATATATATTGGGTGTTCCTTTATGTACCCCAGAAAACACTAACGGTAACCTTTTATCTATGTACCCATTGCACTAATATTTCTACATGCCTTAGTCACTTTGTATTAGCGTGAGAGATGACCTTATTTATTTTCTGTTTTTCTTCGTACATTTTGATCTAAGCAGATATCATAACAACCAACAATTAGAATATATAGACGCTTGTGAGGAACCAACAAATTTAGACAAAAAATTTAATTTTTTAAGTCTTTTTGCAAATATCATCATATGTCCCGTTCTTGGTTGTGATCTTCATGAGCGATCAAAATATTTTTGTTTGGAGATTCAAATTGCCATGGAGTTGCTTGAACATATAACAAATTGTATTATTGATTTGAAATTGAACTTGAAAAATTGGACATAAACACTACATACTTAGTGTTTTGGGTTAACATTGAGATAACTAGAGCAATATCAATAAGGATTAAAGTTGCCCCATGATTTTTTCAACACACATCTTTGAGCAAAAGTTTTTTTTACAAAGTGCATTACACGAAAAAAGGAAAAGAAAAAAAAAGCAATCTCTAATGGGGCTTATTCAATAGACTAGTCCAGGGACGTTCCTGGATGGTTCTAATGTTACCAATTTTGGCCGTGAGCCACATTTTCAACAGTTGCTACTACTTCTCTTCATAGTGATGCAAACTAGTAGGCATGAAATGGCAAACTTTGTTAAAGCAATTCCATTTTGAGAAGGATGCTATTAACAAGCAAACCTAAAAGCAAGTTTAGGACTTGAAGGAAGGTGAAAACATCCCATTTTGAGCAAAGTAGTAACTAGTACGCGTTAAATTGTGTTTGCGAAATTAGCTGGATCCAACCGTGTTTATTACTCCCTCCGTCTCTAAAAGATAGGCAAGTTTCCTTATTTGGGTATGTCAAAAAGATAGGCTTGTTTCCATATGTGGAAAGTCAAATGTTATGATTTTACTAGTATACCCATTGAGGGACCACTTCTCTCTCTCCCTTTTCTCTCTTAATATTAAAGGGGGCCCACTTCTCTCTCCCATCTCTTTTATAACAAATGAGTGGGGACTAAGGATAAATTAGGAAAAAACATGAAAAAATGGCTATAATGATTGGTTTTCTTAATTTTTACTAGTAAGGGCACATGTGCGATGCACATGCTTGAATTTTACTCGTCCAACAATACTAAATTTGAAAAGTCACGAAATTTTTTTCCTAAAATAAAAATTTATTATTCTTATTTGTCTTTCGTTAAGTAGATAATTGAAAGAGCTTTTCAAATATATAAATTTTACAAAAATCCGGTGTATATTTTGAAAGATATTAAGTTTTTTAAAATTTTTGATATATTTTTAAAACAATGGTATTTATGTAAATATATAAAAAATGGGGACAACTAAGTAATTTAGGGGGTCTCCTACCAAAAAGAACTCTTTTCTTTATATTAGTAAGATGAAACCCAAACTTGCCTCGGAGGGAGTAGTTTGCAAAGAATTTTCAAAAAGCAAAGCGCCAACACCCACTCAATTTTGTTAAAGCAACATGTAACAGAAAAGAGGAAAGAAAATGTACATTTTTTTTGAGCAGCATTGTGACTTAGGATATATCAAGCACATTTGTGATTGGTTGTCGGCATCTATCTCCTTCTTGTTTTGCTCCACTTTGTCAGTGGTGAGCTTCTTTTCGTCTCTTATATATCTAAAACCTTGAATTCAGAAATTAACCAGCAACCATGGCTAGTTTCTTCGTTTCTCCTTCTTCATTTATAATATTTTTGGTTTTAGCCTCTATAACTCTCCCTTGCTTTGCTCTTCATGATGACAGAAAGGTGTAAAAACATTTCTCTAATCTGTATCACAAATTCTTTTGTAGGTGCAAATAATCCACAGAGACAGGTGGAACCATCCTGGCCAAGGACGCACCAAGAAAAGCAAGTACTAGAAGCACTGAATCATCTCATCAGTGCAGGCGCGAGAAAGAGGGATAGAGACGGCTCGAGAGGTCGACATAAAGGAGAAAAGTTACGATGTGATGCTCATCGGGTTCGAGGGTAGTTAATGCACCTGTGAGAGTTTGTGAAGAGATAAGAGAAGCTCGGTCGAAGTGAGACTCGGCCAAGAATCTAACGGGCGACGTTGATCACCTCCACCAAGCGAACGACATCGGGTGATGACACCACTCGGCTAGATGACTCGGCTCGAGCAAAAGGGAAGATCGGCCAGAAGCATCGGCAAGTCGTCCGAGAAGAACATCCGGGAAGCTACACCGGGCCCAACACGTAATATAGATGTATCATCACCTCACCAACTATAAATAGAGATCGTGTAGAAAGGTAAATGCAAGCAATTTGGAAGTAAGGAAGAGGAGTGATAGAGTATTGTTGAGTGTATTTCATCCTTGTAATCTTGTGTGAAGTAATAAGATCATCCTTTCACCCCCGTGGACGTAGGTAATCATGCCGAACCACGTACATCTTGTGTTCTTCTATGTCGCTTGTTGATTTAATTCTTTGCATACGTTTGAAATCCTTTGGATGTAGTAGTAGGGTTTTCTACATCTACATTATGGCGCCCAGACTAAGGGACCGTGTAACATCTTCGGATACCTTGAAATCGGTTACCAAAAGAGAGAAATCCAAGCTCCTAAGTCACCTTGCGTGTTAGTTGAAGCTAAGGGAGAAACTCTTTTGGTTAACGGTGTTGATAGGCAAAGCCTGCGAGATTTTCTTGTCTTTGTTTTCTTGTCTTTCGTTTGAATTAAGTCGCCAAGATTAAATCGTTAAACTAGGCTGTTTGCTTAAGTCGTCTAAGCGAGTTATTAGAAGATCATTAAGCTCCCGAAATAACATCTTTTGATGTTGGTAGAAGCTAGAATGAAATTCCACCTCGCAGACCTATTTTCTTCTCATCTCTAATGGTTAAAATCCGTGGGCTGCTAGGTTCGTTGTTTCAAGTTCACCTTTGTGGTCAAAAGCACAATGTTGTTACCTTTGTTTTTACTTACTTAAGTTTATGAAAAGCTCACGGAAATTTAGTTTAAAAGGAAAAACTTGTTTAGTTATCTTCATCGTCTTAACTCCATCAAACAAGAGCCGGGAGATCTCTTACCTTATGAGTAAGGGATTCCGGTCGAGTAAGTTTGACTAATTATGTAAAGGTAAATGTTTTCGTTGGGATAAAGCATTTCTGGTCAAAGGTCGCCTTGCCGTCGATCTAAGGTAAAACGTAGTAACATCTCAAAAGCTCCCGAATGGATCATCTTTGATGACCGGTAGAAGCTAAGTTGAAACGTTACGTCGTTGTTCGGATCTTCTTAGTTAGTTAAAACAAAGCATGACAATGGTAGAGGCAAGACTAACTCGAAGTCATCGAGTTTAGTTTTCCGAAAACTACGGCTGGAAGGAGTTTAGTGGGCGCTTCATTATTAAGCCTCATCTTAATCCTACGCTAAAAGCCACATAGCATCAGTAGATGATCAGCGCGACAATCGGTAAAGGTTATCGTATCGTCAAACCATAGTCAAGAAAGAAATCTTCCGACCTGACATACGGATGATTAATGACTTCTGGCGCAAAGAATGTTAGGACAAATAGTGATTAATGCGTAGACAAAGTACCGAAAGTGATGGGTGGAAACAACTTTTCAAAAAATTGTCCTCTTGCGGTCAAACCCACTTGATTGCTGAGATCAACACGCTAGCATAAATGGAATTGTACTGAGAAAAACTTTTTTTACCTTACACACAGAAACTGATGTACTTCATCCTTAACCTTTTCGAAAACGGTTCGAAGTAAGTGCTGTGTTCTTTTCTGACGTAGGTAGGGACGGACGGACGGGCGAGCCGAGGAACAAGGGCAATACTCAAGGTAATGGCGAGTACCTCCAGGACGAGTAGGATCCTTAGGAACCGAGTCACAGTGGTATCTAGTGTACAAGAAGGACTAACGGATTCCCGACACGAAGATCATCGACAAAATAACAGGACGAGACTCAGGCACTAGGCAAAGGCATGGCTACTGTCGACGAGGAGGTCGATTTAGGCTGAGACGACGATCTCCCACCTAGGATGCTCGAGGATCAACCCGAGACGAGATAATGCAAGGGGACATGGTGGACGGAAGAAGCTGCATCGGATGCGAGGAAGAAGAGGAAGTGCGAGACAATACGGGAGGAACGAGGGAGAGAAAGACAACCAAGCCAAGTACCAGCTTGAACTAGAACGAGAAGGTGAGAGGCTTAGGCGAGTGCACTTAGCAAGGGGCGACCTCGGCCGAGACATCCCACCAGCGGCAGCCGATCATCATGTAGCTCCAATCGTTCCCCCCGTTGTTCCCTCGACAAGACCTCCAACTGCACCCCCCAATGTAGTAGGAAACCAAGTGAATGGACACTCTAGCCATGAAAGTACCGACCCAATGTTACTCGCTATATTGGCAAGCCAAAGAAGGCAAGAAGACCTTATGAGAGAGCTGCAAAGAAGAAACCTAGCCCTAGAACATGAAAACTACCAACTCCGCAACATGAGAGCGGGGTCAAGAGGGTCGTCGAGCCGAGGTGCTTCTAGCAATCACACCCCATCGAGAAATACCCCACCCCCATCCCCGAGCCGAGAACGCATACCCGACCCTAATCGATCAAGGGGAGGGTATGGGCCAGCCGAGGATTCTTCGACCGAGGAAGAGGCAACCAATGAGGGTACGGATGCGACAACCAAACAAAAGATCGAACAACTTGAGCGGATGGTCAAAGGCGACGAGAAACAACGAGGACGATAAGTTAGCGAAGTAATCAGCGAAACACGAAGACGCCGTTTACCAAGGAATTGGATCGGACTCCTTTCCCGCCCAAGTGTACGTTGCCGATCTTCCCATCTAGGTTTGACGGCACGGGCGGCGCGGGAGAGAACATCAAAATGTACAACATGTCCTTGTTACAATGGAAGAATTACGATGTGGTCATGTGCAAGTTCTTCCCAGCAAGTTTGGAGGGCGAGGCCAAGAGCTGGTTCTACACCCTGCCCGATGAATCCGTTGGAAATTATGCAGTCCTGGTGGAAACCTTCCTTGAAACTTACATGCATAACAGTATAGCTCGGCCCAGAGTTAATAAGCTCTTTACGCTTGTACGAAGATTCAGGGAACCGCTGCGCTCTCTAACGGACAGATGGAGAAATTTATGTACGGACATCGGAAAGGTGCCGGTCGATCAACAGATATTCAGTTTCGAAAATTCATTAGGGAAGTCAGATCCCATTTGGGTAGCAATGTACACCGAGAAGCCTAAAACGTTAAGGGAAATCAGGAAGATGCAAGAACACTACATCTCCTTAGAGGAAATATAGGAAGGAGCGCAAGATAGAGGAATACAAGAAGCAAGCGCTACAGTAGAGGCAACCCCACGAGAAGCTCCGAAGCGATCTGAGAAAAGGCCGAGCACACAACATCATGGGGAAACAAGAAAATGTGGGTCGAGAAAGGAAAGAAGCCTCGCCACGAACCCAGATCTTACACTCCGTTAAATGCACCATTGGAAGAAATATTCAAGGAAGTCGAAAAGAGAAACGATATGCGATACCCGAAGACTAGGGGAGTCCAGTTCGACGAAACAAGGAACCATCCTGAATTTTGCCATTACCACCAGTTCCGTGGCCATTCCACCAATGATTGTCGAGAGGTAAAAGATATCGTCCAGCACCTGATCCGAGACGGATACTTGCGACATTTCGTCAAAACATCGTCGATACCAGCTCAGCCCGACGCACCAGTGCATCAGATACGGATCAATCGCGGTACCCAGTTTGCTTGCAACACCATATCGCACTCGGCAACTCAAGGGTTTGATCTAGGAACCAGCATCACTTCAAGGATCCACAAAAGAGATCGGGCGGGAAAAAAAAATATTCAGTGTGGCCAAAACTCTGCCCATGGAATCTTGGATGATGCAGCCGATCACTTTCTCAGCGAAGGACGTCCCGACAAATGGACAAGCATATGGGGATCCCCTAGTGATAACCCTACTTATTGAAGAATGGGGTGTCCGAAGGATCCGATGGACGATGGCGATTCGATCGAGGTCCTATTTTACGACACCTTCAAAAGAATGGAGTTGTCGATGACATCCTAATCCCGTCGACCTATCGAATCTATGGCTTCAACGGTACATTGACGGTACCAAAAGGAGAAGTCACCCTTAGAGTCTCGGACGGCGAAGGGTTCCTAGCCACACTCACCACCTTTTGTGTGGTCGACGTTGTGTCGCCTTATGAAGCGATCCTTGACCGACCCTGGTTGGCGGGAATCAAAGGGGTCGCCTCGGCCTACCACCAAAGATTGCAGTTTCCATCCTATCGAGGGTTAGTGGAGGTATTGGGCGACCCCCAGGCGGCGCGACAATGCGTGCAAGTCGACATCCAGCAAAATGAAGAAAGACGATCGAGGAAACGACAGGAAAAGAACAAAGCTAGGGAAATAAAAGCGGGGGAAGAGCTAGAAAAGGTAATATCACAGGCCATCACCACCTACGAATCTGACAAGGAGAAGGTCTTATAGCAATCAAAGGAGCCGACAACAGTCGACGAACCAAAGCCTAATTTCTCAGCCTTAGAATCCACCCGACAAGTTAACTTAGGTACTGAGGAAGAGCCTAAAATGGTGAGAGTGGGATCTCTATTAATGGACGAACAGACGCAGCAACTAATAACTCTCTTGAAAGAGCACATGGACGTATTCGCCTGGCAAATGCACGATATTGAAGGAATTGACCCAGAAGTCTGCTCACACCACTTGAGAATAGACCCCAAGGTCAAGCCGATCCGACAAAAGATGAGAAGAATTGCACCCGAGCTACAAGCAGCGGTGGAGGCCGAACTAAAAAAGTTACAAGTAGCAGGTTTCATTCGAAAATCCTAATACCCACAATGGATATCTAACATGGTGATAGTCCCCAAAAGGAATGGAGGTATTCGTGTCTGCATCGACTTCAGTGACTTGAATAAAGCTTTCCCGAAGGACAGCTTCCCTCTCCCCAGCATCGATCAGCTAGTAGAATCCATAGTCGGATACAAGGCAATAACACTCATGGACGGGTACTCGGGGTACAACCAGATCCCCTTGGCCCCTGAAGACCAAGAGCACACATCGTTCTTCATACCTAGAGGGTTATATTGTTATACCAAAATGCCGTTCGGACTGAGAAACGTAGGCGCCACATACCAAAGATTAGTAGAAGATATGTTCGAAGATAAAATACATAACACTATCGAGGTATATGTGGACGACATGCTGGTCAAAAGAAAGGTGGCCACCAACCACATCGGCGATCTCCGAGACATATTTCAAACTATGAGAAGATTCAAGATGAGGGTGAATCCTGCTAAGTGCACTTTCTGGGTCACCTCGAGCAAATTTATAGGATACATAATTACCGACAAAGGTATCGAAGCAGACCCAGATAAGATCCGAGCAGTAGTAGAAATGCCATCACCCGTGACAATTAAGGATGTACAACGGTTAAATGGGAACTTGGCAGCCTTGGGGCGATTCATCTCTCGATCATCCGACAAGTGCAAAGACTTCTTCGGTACATTAAGGAAAGGAGAAAAGTTTAAATGGACCGAGGAATGCGAGGAGGCATTTCAGAAAATTAAGCAGCATCTCGCGAGCCTGCCGGTGTTACAAAGGCCCGAGCCCGAGGAAGTACTAACCCTATACCTAGGGGCGACTAGTTACGCTATTAGCGCCATATTAGTCAAGAACGTAGGAGGGGAAGAAAAGCCGGTGTATTTCATAAGTAAAACTATGAACCCAGCGGAGAGGAACTACACCAGAATCGAGCAACTGATATTAGCACTGGTATTCGCAACTCAAAAGCTTCGGACGTATTTCCAAACCCACAAAATTCGGGTCCTCACCAAATCCTCCATAGAATCAGTACTCGACAATGCAGCCAGATCAGGGCGGATCTCCAAGTGGAGCGCACAGGTCAAGCAATTCGATATTTTCTATGAAATGAGAACAACAGTTAAAGCACAGGCAGTGGCAGACTTCCCCCTGAGCGACGAAGATAAAGTGGAAGACATCCCAGGAATGGAGGAAGACCAAGAGGACCCATCCGACCTACTCGAGACATGTAACCCGACACGATGGGAAGTTTTTGTGGACAGATCATCAAATAAAGACGGGTTAGGCCTAGGATTGGTTTTCACGACGCCAAAAGGAAAAAAGATGGTCCAATCGTTTATACTCGAATTTAAGGCAACCAATAACGTCACGGAATACGAAGCAGTGATATATGCTCTGCGCCTGATAGTGGAAATGGGAATTCAAGACGTAAGATTAACAAGTGACTCTCAGCTAGTCATCCGACAAATCAGCGGGCGATACGCCATACATGATCCCTTGTTACAAAAATATTAGGAGCTAGCCCAACTTTACATCGGCCAAATACCAACTATCAAGTTCCGGCACATATGTAGGAAAGATAATCGCCACTCGGACGCCCTAGCATACATCGCTTCCATGCTAACGGATGCAAGTGTTGAGGGCATCAGAATTATGAGAATCTTAATGCCTGAGACGATAGACATCAGCGCACATGTAGCAACAACTACTACCGATCAGTATAAGGCCGATGAGTGGCGAAAACCGATCCACGAGTATCTTGAAACGGGAAAACTGCCCAAGGGGCGACCCGAGATCAACAAAATCAAGAGCAAGGCAGCTGCATACGAGCTCCGAGACGGCACTCTGTCTGAGAAAATCATACACAGGACCATTATTAAGGTGCCTGAGTAAAGAAGAGGGGAACACTATCTTGAACGAATTGCATTATGGGGCTGCGGGAAACCACAGCTTGGGCCGTAGCCTAGCAGAACGAGCCAAGACTATGGGATATTTCTGGCCTTACATGCATATGGCCCTCATCTGTGACGAGTGTGAAAAATTCGGCAAAAAGATACATGCACCAGCAGTGACGTTAAACTCAGTAATCAGTCCGTGGCCCTTCGCCAAATGGGGGGTCGACATCGTGGGACCATTACATGTCGTGTCTGGGCAGAGAAAATACTTAATCGTGGCAACCGACTACTTTACTAAATGGGTAGAAGTTGCCCCATTGAAGTATATCCGGGATAGAGATATTTTTCGGTTCATTTGGGAGCACATCATATGTCACTTTGGAGTACCAGCGGCAATCGTCTCGGACAATGGCAAACAGCTACAGGGAAAGAATATCGACTTACTATTCAATACCTACAACATTCGAAAGATCAAGTCCACGCCCCTTTACCCTCAGAGTAACGGACAGGCCGAGATCACAAACAAAACCATCGCCGACAACTTGAAAAAAAATCTTGATGGAGAATACGGAGAATGGTGCGAGGAACTTTATAATGTTTTATGGGCATATAAGACAACTCGCAGAGAGGCAACTGGGTTATCACCTTTCATGCTAACATATAGGACCGAGGCTATCCTCCCGACAGAGGCGATGATACCTACAACAAGGACCGAAGCATGGAGGCGAAACATCTCGGCAGATCTTATCTTGGCCAAGCTCGACGACCTAGAAGAAACAAGAGAGATGGCCCTGCAAAAGATGGAAAATTACCAGCGAAGAATACAACGAGAATACAATAAGCGGGTCCGACCAAGAGAGTTCCAGCCGGGGCAATTGGTACTAAAGGATCTACCCAGTTATGAACGTGATAAAAAAGGCGAAAAGCTAGCAGCACGGTGGGGAGGACCCTATATCATTGTTGAGAAAGTCGGCGAAGGAGCATATAAGATACTAAAACCAGACGTAACACCCGAGCCACGACCGTGGAATGCTAAGCGATTAAAGCTATACCACCCCTAAGAACAGGTATAATACATTGTCAGATATTTCCTTGAAAGGCCACGTGGGGTTGGAAATGTGACAATTGCTTCTAAATGGCCGTTTCGAATCCGAGGCGATGGCATTGTACAAGTGTCGGGGCGGCTTACACTCGAATGGTCGTTTCGAACCCGGGGCGATGGCATTGCGCAAGTGCCGGGGCGACTTACATTAAGACGGGCCATTCGAACTCGGGGCGACGGCAGTGTGCAAGTGCCGAGGTAGCCTTAGGGCCCTGGTGGTTGGAAACCAGTGGCCGATTGTCGAGGCATGAGTACTTGTCAATCGAGCAGACAAAATTGCTCCCCTCGCAAGTGGCCGAAATCACTTGCCCAAGAAATTTAATTGATAACTTCTTGGATATCGATCCCATAGAAACTAGGAAAGACCAACTACCACGCATTGGATCTTGAAAGACGGTGATGAGATACCTCAATCGGGACATGGCATTAGGCCCGGTGACCCTCTGTTGAGTGTGTTAAGCGAAGCGGCATTCACAATTAACCAATCTACTCATGTTTATGCAGGTATACATAACTTATTCGTACAAATAAACCATACGTCTTCGGCATAACATAAATAAGAACGGTAACATGAATAGTAATGTCAGATAGCAAGAAAAACAACCAAATTGGCGGCAGAAAGATTAAAAAAGTGTACGAGAAACTAAAGGTGTTCGAGCGGATTACAACCCATGGCAAAGGGTAAAAATGACGAGCGCTACAAAAGACAAGCTTACTCTTTAGGAGGAGGCCGGCCGGAACCGCCCTCTTAGCAGCAGCATCGGCTCGTTTCTTATCAAGTACCGCCTTCACACCGGCTTTGACCTTCGCGACAAGCTCATCGTTAAACTTCGCCTTTTCAGCAATAAGATCCTGTGTCAGCTGCGTCGATGCCGCTTCAAAGAGGTGGCCACTGCCCGAGTAGTTGAGACTCCCTTGCCAACAATCGCACCTCCTTTCCCTTCAATCGGAAATCTCCTCTTCCAAAGCAATGCCACCTTCCTTTGCCGGCTGCCAAAACACGAGCAACGATCGGCCACATAATAACAACACTAAGAACAACGACAAGGAAAACACAATACAAGGCACACCACCTTCCCGGTAAAGGGGTGACTACTCTAATGATCTCTTGAGACTCGGACAAGCTACACTCGAGGAAGATATCTTAGAGGAAAGTTCTAGATATCGTTGCTCGTTAAACTCATTGGAGGGCAAGTACTTCTTATGATCACTCCATTCGGCTCTCTGCCGAGAGTGTGCTATCTGCAAACCTGATAATTGAGCGCGAACCCACTCCAAATCCTCAGAAACTTTATTGGACTCTCTAAGCTTCTCAAGGGATTCTTGACTACACTTCTCGGCAGACATTCTTCTCCCTAGAATCCGAAGGCGATCGCATGCAAATCTCGAACATGAAGCCTTAACAAGCCACACCGACTTTCTAAGTTATCGGCCAGCGAGTGTTTTATCGGCGGCGACACCTTGGAACCGAGCTAAGCTCGCCTAAGATTATCAATCTCCTCGGGGACATACTCAAAAGTCTCGTAACGATGCAGTTGGGTTTGAAGACCTTCAATCTTGGTCTCCAGACGATCGATTTTATCATCCTTATTGACAATCATCTGTTGTAAATTCGAAACGTGATCCCGTTCTATATTAATTTCTCTCTTCAATAAGCGATATCTCGTGGCAGCATCGGCCTCCGCACTAGAAGTTTCGGCTAGGAAGGCAGTACTAAACTCAGGATATTGGCACCACAGAATCAATCATAACACTTGAAAGCTAAGTAACTACCTTGGGTCTCGGCTAGTCGCTTCTCCAGTCCCCGGGATCGCTCGCGCTCTTGCTGTAATAAGAGGCGAAGACCCTCTCTCTCGGCGACCTCCTTGCGCTGAATAACAGCATTTAACAACGAGCGATTGATATCCTACAAGCACCAACAGCATTAGTATTTACCCTGTAACATGAATGCACAACCTGATCAACACAACTCACCAGCAGGTCGAAAGTACTCTTCCAAAGCCGGCGTCATACAACGAGACGACCTTAATCTTATCTTCATCCGACAGAGAGAGGCAAACTCGGGAGAAATAAGAGCTCCAAGGGAGTTGCACATAGGTGGGAGACGTAAAAGAGGTGCTACTCCCGAATTAGGCACCACAGGAGACAGAGGCTCTAAAAACTCGCCCCCAGAAGTGGTGTTCTCTTCTTCCCGAGTAACCACATTATTTCCACCAGACTTCTCCGATTGCTTCGGCTCCTCTTCATCACCATCGGCTTCATCCTCTACATCAAAAAGATCATCATCATCATCACCATCAAACTCAAGATACACAACACCTTCGGCAAGAACAATCCCTCTACCAGCTGGCTGCTGGGGCACAATTTTTTCCGGGACGGATAGATCGCCCTTAGTCTCCTTGCCCTTTCCACTGGGCTTCCCACCTACAAGGGTAGACGAAACATCAGAAGTTTTCTGAGGCGACTTCCTCATGAAATGCGATAAAGGCAGCCGATCCTCGAAATCCTCACCATCCCTCGCCGAAGAACCTCCAAAGATTATCGACCCTCGGCTTACGCGCATGAGCCAATGTCAGAACCATTCAAGGCAACAAATAGGGGCAAGTACATGTACTGCAAAGAAGGAGAAATATATTTGTTACCTTCCATGTCTCCTCCTTGGCCCCTGCTCCAGAACCCCTATCCCTTTTTCGAAGAACGAGAGACTCAGAAGGAACGTTCTGGAACTTGGACTGTAAAAACACAGAAATTAAAACATCGCCCTATCAGTCTCCCGAGACGATCAAATAAATTTAAAGCCGAGAAACATACTTACTCGATCAACATTGACCACCCAGAAGGGATACGGCTCGGACGGAGAAGGAAAATTGCCACTCGAAGGGGACCGAGAGATAACCAAAGGAAGTCGGTCCCAAGCCGCATCGCTAGTATGACGGGCATGCCTGTTGGAACTTTTCCCCTCGGGATCCTCGTCCAATAAAAGCTTCTTGACACCCTCAGGAAGAGTTTTATGGCGATGAGGGCTAACAGCAAAACCAGCGAGGTCACCATTGGTAGCAGTCCCGCTCCGATAGTTATCAGCAAAACTGGCAGGAGTATAGTCACCTGCCTGGGAAGGATCGTAAGTAGACCAAGTAGTAGGAGTACACTCGCCTCATTTTGCGCTCTCCCACTCGGACAAAATACGAAAGGTGTTGCCATTCCACCGAGCCAAGGCACGGATGGGCGGATCTTAGAAAGAGCCTCATACCAAAATGAGCGGCTAGGATCGTACAAAGGAAAACGCAGCCCGAGCTCTAGCTGGCCCCTGGTGACAATGGTCGCCTCGGCCGAGTGAGGAAACTTTAGAACATCATCCTTCTTTAAAACGCCTTTTTGGCCCGACAAGAGCCTGACGTCATAGCCATGAAGGTCGAACTCATCTTTCAACTGTTGGACAACTGTTGGACGAATTGTTCATCCGACAAGTCTCTAGCAGTTTTCTTGTCAGCCCTACATGAAAACGAAGAAGGATTATCAGAAAAGATAGAATCCAGAGCACGATAATCATGCTTAGAAGGGCTCTCTATAACAAACAGGGAATCAAGCGGTACACCGTCTTCATCAGAAAACACATATCTCACGCACATTTTTCCGTCATGGAAGGAGTTGAAGACGCCATGAAAGCTAGTAGAGGAAACGACATGAGGAGTAAAAATACGTCCGGAATCGGAAATTGCAGCGGCAACGGAAACTAAGAAGACCCAGGACAGTGAAAAAAGAAGGAAGGAAACCTATGGAGAGGATAACTAATGGCAATGAAAAAAGCAGAGGAGAACGGAGAGAGAGGAGAAAAAATGTACTTATAAACCTCACCTGTGGTAACCGACGAGGAAGGTAAACCGGTTGCCATAACTGAAGAAAGTGGGGAACAGCATGGCGCAGAACCCGACATGAATGAGGACGTGGGAAGACGAGGCGGTTTCTTCCACACGTGTCGATCACACGAGTGGAAGAAGGGGCATAAATGTAGGTGCAAATAATCCACAGAGACAGGTGGAACCATCCTGGACAAGGACGCACCAAGAAAAGCAAGTACTAGAAGCATTGAATCATCTCATCGTGTGCAGGCGCGAGAAAAGAGGATGGAGACAGCTCGAGAGGTCGACATAAAGGAGAAAAGTTCTGATGTGATGCTCATCGGGTTCGAGGGTAGTTAATGCACTGACAGAGTTGGTGATGAGATAAGAGAAGCTCGGTCGAAGTGAGACTCGGCCAAGAATCTAAAGGGCGACGTCGATCACCTCCACCAAACGAACGACATTGGGTGATGACACCACTCGGCTAGATGACTCGGCTCGAGCAAAAGGGAAGATCGACCGAAGCATCAGCAAGTCGTCCGAGAAGAACATCCAGGAAGCTACACCAGGCCCAACACTGTAATATCGATGTATCATCACCTGCAACTATAAATAGAGATCGTGTAGAAAGGTAAAGGCAAGCAATTTGGAAGTAAGGAAGAGGAGTGATAGAGTATTGTTGAGTGTATTTCATCCTTGTAATCTTGTGTGAAGTAATAAGATCATCCTTTCACCCCCGTGGACGTAGGTAATCATGCCGAACCACGTACATCTTGTGTTCTTCTATGTCTCTTGTTGATTTAATTCTTTGCATACGTTTGAAATCCTTTGGATGTAGTAGTAGGGTTTTCTACATCTACATCTTTCATATACTATGGATTGTATTTTTTTCTTACAATTTTGATCATGGATGCAGGTTTTACGTTGTGTACATGGGTAGTCTTCCAAGTGAAACTGAATACGTTCCAACATCTCATCACCATAGTCTTTTACAAGAGATTCTTGAAGGGAACAGGTTGGTATCATAAAAAGTTGTGCACAAGTATGTATATGAATTTTCTTGTAGAGAAGGAAGAATTGTTGATTTCTAATGAGGCTTTAATGTTTTTGATTGTTGCACATGTACGTAGCTTGGCGACGGATGTAATTGCTCATAGTTATAAGAGAAGTTTCAATGGATTCGCAGCGAAACTCACTGAACAGGGAAGCTCAAAAGCTTTCGGTAACTCCTTAACTAGTAGTAGCTCCACTTGTATATATAACTCACTTTTGGATAACAAATTAAAGAAACATGACCGCGTCTCTGTGTGCAGAAATGGAGGGTATAGTGTCTGTATTTCCAAGTGAGAGACATCGACTTCAAACCACGATATCATGGAACTTTGTTGGGTTCTCGAGAGACAATGGCGAGTTCACTGATGAGAGTGATATTATCGTTGGAATAATTGATAGTGGAATTTGGCGAGTCATGAGTTTCTCGAGATGAAGGATTTGGTCCTCCTCCTAAGAAGTGGAAAGGTGTACATGCAGAGGCCTAAACTTCACCTGCAACAAGTAATTATTTGCCATACTTTTTTGGAACTGAACTCTTTCTCTTTAACTCATCAAATGTTTCTGATTTTTGCGTATTTGTATATGCAGCAAGTTAATTGGGGCTAGAGTTTATGCTACAGAAGTTGGGGACTCGTCTCCTAATGCTAGGGATATTTTTGGTCACGGGACTCATCCGCATCAATCGCCACTGGAAACATGATCAAAGATGCTATCTTCTATGATCTAGCCAAGGGAAAAGCTAGGGGAGCAGTGCCCTCGCAAGAATTGTTTGTATACAAAGTCTGCTCTTCTGGGGACGAAGACCCGTGCTATTCCCATGACATTTTAGCGCAGATTTGATGATGCAATAGCGAGATGGAGTTGATATACTCTCCTTATCCATGGGTGGTGATCGGGCTCTTTGTATCTTACAAGGATCCATATGCTATCGGTGCGTTTCACGCAATCGAGAAAGATATCTTAACTTCACGGAGCAGGCGCAGCAACGGCCCATCTCAAGAAGCTGTAATTAGTACCGCACCGTGGATGTTTAAAGTGGGTGCGACCATCATTGACCGCCACCTTGTTACCAAAGTTGTCTGGGGGAAATGGAAAGACCCTTGTGGTATGCGCTCAACTCTAATTCATTAAATGCCCAATGGAAATAAGCATCCGGATCTATGAACACATACTACGAGAAAAAGTCTCTAAACCTGTGCGCGTTTTTTATTGTTTTATCAGGGACATGGAGTTAATGCTTTGAACTTGAGTGGAATTAATACTGAATATGGTGACAATGTTTCAACTGGTGAATGTGTAAACGCATCAGCTCGGTAAGTTAATACTGAATCCTACGTACCTAGCTAATTAGTAGTAGAAATCGAGCTCCTCCAGTTCTAGATTCTTAACAACATGCTCCATAACATTTTCAGACGCTGTGGTCAACAATGTTTAGACAGGAAGTTGGTGAAGGGGAAAATAATTATATGTGATGGGGTTTACGGGGTGGAAAAAGCTTTGAAGTTTGGTGCTAGAGGAACAATCTTGATAGACAACGAATTTTTTGGATATGATGATTGTAGGTGCAAATAATCCATGGAGCTAGGTGGAACCATCCTGACTAAGGGCGCACCAGGCGAAACGAGTACTAGAAGCACTGAATCACCTCACCAGGCCTGGGCACGGGGAAAGAGGAACAGAGACAGCTCGAAAAGTCGACATGAAGGGGAAAAAGCTTTGATGTGATGCTCGTCGAGTTCGAGGGCAATTAATGCACTGACAAGGTCGGTAAGGAGATGAGAGAAGCTCGGCCAAAACAAGACTCGGCCAAGCATCTGAAGAGCGATGCCGATCATATCCACCCAACGGACGACATCGGGCGATGACACCGCTCGGCCAAACGACTCGGCTCGATAAAAAGTAGAGATCGACCGAGGCACCAGCAAGACACCCGAGAAGAACATCCAGGAAGCTATACCAGGCTCAACACTGTAATACTGGTGTATCACCGCCTGTAGCTATAAATAGGGATTGTGTAGGAAGGTAGAAGGAGGGTTTTTTTGGAAAAAAGGAGAGAGAAAGGAGAGTTGTATTAGGCATTAGTGAGCATTATTGTGTGTTGGATCCTTGTAACCTTGCGTGAAGTAATAAGATCACCCCTTAACCCCCGTGGACGTAAGTAATCATACCGAACCACGTAAATCTTGTGTTCTTTGATGCCTTTGTTTGTTTGCTTCTTAGTATATTTCATTCAGATGTAGTAGTAGGATTTTCTACATCTACATTCTGGCGCCGACTAAGGGGACCGTATAACATCTTACCTTGAAATCGGTTACCAAAAGAGTAAAGTCCAAGCTCCTAAGCCACCTTGCGTGCTAGTTGACGCTAAGAGAGAAACTCTTTTGGTTTTTTATCTTTGTTTTCCTAGCAAAACCTTATTGAGTTCGATATAAGTTCGCTTTGTGTTCTTGCATTTTATCTTTGTTTTCTTAGCAAAACCTTATCGAGTTTGACATAAGTTCGCTTTGTGTTCTCGTTTATTATCTTTGTTTTCGTAGCAAAACATGTCTTTCGTTTAAACAAAGTCGTCAAGACTGTTTCATTAAGCTAGGCTATTAGCTTAAAACACCTCGTTGAGTTATTGGAAGATCCGTGAGCTCCGAAATAACATCTTTCGTTGTTGGTAGAAGCTAGAAGGAAATCCCATCTCGCTGGCCGTCATCTATTGTTTCAAACCTCGTTAAAAGAGAGATTCAGCAGCTCCTATCACCATCTATTGAGGATAGTTGATGCTAAATGAAAGACTCTAACGGTCGTAACGCATAGGTTGCTAGACTTATCATCTAATGATCACCTCCATGATTTAAGGATAGATATCGTTACATTTGTCTTCATTTACTCGTTTCGCCGTTTAAACCCTTCTTTTTAGCAAATTGAACAAAGCACAATAATGGTGGAAGCAAGACTAGCTCAGAATCATTGAGTCTAGTTTTCGGAAACTATGGCTGGAAGGATTATAGTGAGCGGTTCGTTAGGCGAATCTCATTTTGATCCTACACTAGAAGCCTCACAGTATCAGTAGAAAACTGTAGGAATCCTACGGTTCAACCGTCTCCACGGAATTCCGGCAACTTGTATAGGAAGGCCATCAACACAGCAGCTGTTGAGGGCTGCCATTACTATCCATCGTCGCCAAGAAAGAAATCTTCCGATTTAACGTACGGGTGATTAATGACTTCTGGCGCTAGGAATGTTAGGACAAGTAGTAATTAATGCATAGGGAAAGTACCGAAAGCGATGTGTCGAGACGACTTTTCAAAGATTGTCCTTTACGGCCAAAACAATTTGACTTTGAGACCAACACGCTAGCGTAAATGGAAGTGTACTATAAGAACTTTTCCCGCCTTGCCTTGCTGAGCTGATGTACTCTATCCTTAACCTTTTCGAAAGAAGTTCGAAGTAAGTCTTTGTGTACTTTGCTTTGACGTAGGTATGAACGGGCGGGCGGCCGAGGAACGAAGACGATATCGAAGGAAATGGCGAGCACCTCCGGGACGGTAGGATCCTAAGAAACCGAGTCACGGTGGGATCTAGTGTGCAAGAAGGACTCACGGATTCCCGACACGACGATCATCGGCCAAACAACCAGTGCGGGACTCAGGCATTAATCAAAGGCATGACTACTGTCGACGAGGAGGTCGATTTAGGCCGAGACGACGATCTCCCACATGGGATGTTGAGGATTAACCTGAGCCAGATGGGGCCGAGGAATGAGGACAACATGGAAGATGGAAGAAGCTGCATCGGATACCAGGGAGGAGGAGGAAGTGCAGACGATACGGGAGGAACGAGGGAGAGAAAGACAACCGATAGAGTACCGGCGAGAACTAGAACGAGAAGGTGAGAGGCTTAGGCGAGTACATTTGGCAAGGGCGACCACAACCGGGACATCCCCCGGCGGCCGAGCCATCCCGTAGCTCCGATCGTCCCCCTGTCGTTCTCTCGACGAGACCTCCATGCACCCCCTAATATAACGGGACGCCAAGTGAATGGCCACTCTAGCCATGAAAGCACCGACCCAATTTTACTCGCTATATTGGCAAGCCAAAGAAGGCAAGAAGACCTAATGAGAGAAGCTGCAAAGGAGAAACCTAGCTTTAGAACATGAAAACTACCAACTCAGTAACGGGAGAACGGGGTCGAGAGGATCGTCGAGCCGAGGCGCTTCTAGCAACCACACTCCGTCGAGGAACACCCCACCCCCTCCCCAAGCCGAGAACGCATACCAGGCCCTAATCGGCGAGAGGAGGAGGTATGGGCCAGCCGAGATTCTTCGGCCGAGGAAGAAGCGACCAATGAAAGCACGGATGCGACAACCAAACAAAAGATCGAACGACTCGAGCAGATGGTCAAAAAACTGACCGGAAACAACGAGGACGATAAGTTAGCGAAGTAATCAGCGAAGCCCGAAGACACCGTTTACCCGGTGGGTGGATCGGACTCCGTTCCCACCTAAGTGTACGTTGCCGATCTTCCCATCTAGGTTTGACACGGGCGACGCGAGAGAGCACATCAAAATGTACGGCATGTCCTTGTTACAGTGGAAGAATCATGATGTGGTCATGTGCAAATTCTTCCCGGCAGTGCGGAGGGCGAGGCAAAGAGTTGGTTCTACACCTGCCCGATGAATCCGTTGGGAGCTATGCGATCTGGTAGAGACCTTCCTTGAAACTTACATGCATAACAGTATAGCTCGGCCCAGAGTCGATAAGCTGTTCACCCTGGCACGAAGACTCAGGGAGCCGTTGCGCTCTTTAACGGACAGATGGCGAAAGTTATGTACGGACATTGGGAAGGCGCCGGTCGACCAACATATATTCGGTTTCGAGAATTCATTAAGGAAGTCGGATCCCATCTGGGTGGCAATGTACACTGAGAAGCCTAAGACATTAAGAGAGATCCGGAAGATGCAAGAGAACTACATCGCCTTAGAGGAGATTCAGGAAGGAGCGCAAGATAGAGGAATAAAAGAGACAAGCGCCCCAGTAGAGGCCACCCCGCGAGAAGCCACGAAGCGATCTGAGAAAAGGCCGGGCACCCAGCATTAGGGGGAAAACAAAAAAGTTTGGGTCGAGAAAGGAAAGAAGCCTCGTCACGAGCCAAGGTCTTATACTCCATTAAATGCACCATTAGAAGAGATATTCAAGGAAGTCGAAAAGAGGAATGATATCCGATATCCCAAGACTCAGGGAATTCAGTTCGACGGAACAAGGAACCACCCGGAGTTCTGCCATTATCACCAGTTGCGCGGCCATTCGACTAACGATTGTAGGGAAGTGAAAGACATCGTCCAGCACCTAATTCGAGATGGATATTTACGGCATTTCGTCAAGACATCGCCGACACCTGCTCAGCCCGACGTCTCAGTGCACCAAATAAGAATTAATCGTGGCACCCAGTTCGCCTGCAACACCATATCACACTCGGAAACTCAGGGGTACGACTTGGGAACTGGTATCACCTCGAGAATTCATAAAAGGGATCGATTGGGCAAAGAAATCCTCAGTGTGGCCAAGACCCTGCCCATGGAACCATGGATGATGCAGCCGATCACCTTCTCGGCGAAAGACGTCCCATTGAACGACCAATCACACGGGGATCCCTCAGTAATAACTGTGTTGATCGAGGAATGGGGCGTCCGTAGGATATTAATGGACAGCGGCAGCTCAGTCGAAGTCCTGTTCTATGACACTTTCAAGAGGATGGAATTGTCCGACGACATCCTGATCCCGTCAACCTATCGATTTACGGCTTCAGCGGTGCGGTGACGGTACCAAAGGAGAAGTCACCCTCGAGTCTCGGACGGAGAGGGGATTCCTTGACACACTCACCACCTTTTTGCGTGGTCGATGTTGTGTCACCATACTGGCGATTGCAGGTCGGCCCTGGCTTGCGGGAATTAAAGGAGTCGCCTCGGCCTATCATCAAGATTGCGGTTCCCATTTTATCGAGGAGTGGTAGAGGTGCTAGGCGACCCCGGGCGGCGAGGCGGTGCGTGCGAGATAGACGTCCAGCGAGAATGAGAGAGGCGGTCAAGGAAACGACAAGAAAAGAACAAGTCTAAGGGAATAAAGGCGGGAGAGGAGCTGGAAAGGGTAATGTCACAAGCCATCGCTACCTATGAAGCCGGCGAGAAAGAGACCTTATAGCAATCACAGGAGCCGGTAACAATCGGCAAACCAAAGCAAAATTTCTCGGCCCTAGAACCAAAATTAGTGAGAATAGGGTCTCTCTTGACAAACGAACAATCTCAGCAGTTGACAACTCTTTTGAAGGAGCACATGGATATATTTTCTTGGCAAATGCACGACTTGGAAGGAATTGACCCGGAAGTCTGTTCGCACCACCTACGGATAGACCCCAAGTTCAAACCTATCAGACAAAAGATGAGAAGAATCGCACCCGAGTTACAACCGGCGGTGGAGGCCGAGCTGAAGAAGTTGTACGCGGCAGGAATCATCCGAAAATCCCAATACCCACAATGGATATCTAATATGGTGATAGTCCCCAAAAGGAATGGGGGCGTTCGAATCTGCATCGACTATAGTGACTTGAACAAAGCATGCCCAAAGGACAACTTCCCTATCCCCAGCATCGATCAGCTAGTGGAATCCATTGTCGGGTATAAGGCGATAACGCTCATGGACGGATACTCAGGATATAATCAAATACCCCTGGCCCCCGAAGATCAAGAGCATACATCCTTCTTCACACCAAGAGGATTGTGTTGCTACACCAAAATGCCATTTGGATTGAGAAATGCAGGCGCCACCTATCAAAGGTTGGTGGAAGACATGTTCGAAGATAAAATACACGACACCATTGAGGTATATGTGGACGATATGTTGGTCAAGAGCAAGGTGGCCAACAACCATATCGACGACCTCAGAGGCATATTTCAAACCATGAGGAGATACAAGATGAGGGTAAATCCGGCCAAGTGCACTTTTGGGTCATCTCGAGCAAGTTTTTAGGATACATAATCACCGACAAAGGAATTGAAGCCGACCCGGATAAAATCATAGCCGTCGTGGAAATGCCATCGCTGTTATGTGATCCAAAGACGTGCAATGATTGAATGGGAACTTGGCGGCCTTAGGACGATTCATCTCTCGGTCGTCCGACAAGTGCAAGGACTTCTTCGGGACATTACGAAAAGGAGAGAAGTTTAAGTGGACTGAGGAGTGTGAAGAAGCATTTCAAAAAATCAAGCAACATCTCGCGAGTCTGCTAGGTGTTACGGAGGCCAGAGCCTAGGACATACTAACACTATATCTTGGGGCAACCCGGTCACGCCATTAGTCGCCGTACTAGTCAAGAACGTGGGAGGGAAGAAAAGCCGGTGTATTTCATAAGCAAGACCATGAATCCAGCAGAGAGGAACTACACGAGGATCGAGCAACTAATATTAATATTGGTGTTTGCAACACAAAAGCTCGAACGTATTTCCAAACCCACAAGATTCGGGTGCTTACAAAGTCCTCCATAGAGTCGGTACTTGACAATGCAGCCGAGTCGGGACGGATCTCTAAGTGGAGTGCGCAAATAAAGCAGTTCGACATTGTTTACGAAATGCGAACAGCGATAAAAGCACAGGCAGTGGCCGACTTCCTGGCAGACTTCCCTCTCAGCGACGAAGATGAGGTAGAAGACATACCCGGAATGGAGGAAGACCAAGAGGACCCGTCCGACCTGCTCGAGTCATGCAGCCCGACACGATGGGAGGTTTTCGTGGATGGGTCATCCAATAAAGATGGATCGGGTTTGGGATTGGTCTTCACGATGCCAAAGGGAAAAAGATGGTCCACTCCTTTAGGCTCGAGTTTAAAGCAACTAACAATGTCACGAGAATATGAGGCGGTAGTACATGCTTTGCGCTTGATAGTGGAGATGGGAATCCAAGAGTACGACTTACGAGCGACTCCGGCTTGTTGTCCAGACAAATCAGCGGGCAATACGCCATACATGACCCTCTCTACGGAAATGCGGGAGCTCGTCCAATTCTACATCGTCCGGATACCGAGCATCAAGTTTGGCATATACGTAGAAAGGACAATCGCCACTCGGACGCCATGCAGCGTACATTGCTTCCATGTTGACAGATTCAAGCGTCGAAGGCATCGAGTTATGAGAGTCTTAATGCCTTGATGCGAGACCGTGGATATTGGCGCACATGTCGCGGCAACCACTCCGATCAATATCGGGCCGATGATTTGAGGAAACCGATTCACGAATACCTCGAAAGCAGGGAAAGTTGCCCAAGGGGCGACCCGAGATCAATAAAATCAAAAGCAAAGCTGCTGCGTACGAACTTCGAGACGGCACCCTATACGAGAAAGTCATACACAGGACCATTACTAAGATGCACGAGTAAAGAAGAAGGGCATACGATCCTCAACGAATTGCACTATGGGGCTGCGCGAAACCACGGCTCGAAGTCGTAGCCTAGCGGCACGAGCTAAAACCATGGGATACTTCGGCCGTACATGAACGAGGATGCGAGGCATATGGCCCTAAATCTGCGACGAATGCCAAAAATTTGGGAAGAAGATACATGCACCGTGGTAACATTAAACTCCGTTATCAGCCCTTGGCCTTTTGCTAAATGGGGGATCGATATCGTGGGACCATTGCACGTCGGATCGGGGCAGAGGAATTACCTAATTGTAGCCACCGACTACTTTACTAAATGGGTTGAGGCCGCTCCATTGAAACACATTCGGGATAAAGATGTTTTCCGATTCATCTGGGAACACATCATATGTCGCTTTGGAGTACCGGCAGCAATCGTCTCTAATAACGGGAAACAATTACAAGGCAAGAACATCGACCTGCTATTCAACACCTACAACATCCGAAAGAGCAAGTCTACGCCCATGTACCCCCAAAGCAATGGACAGGCCGAGATCACGAACAAAACCATCGCCGATAACATGAAGAAGAAGCTTGACGGGGAATATGGAGAATGGTGCGAGGAACTTTATAACGTATTATGGGCATATAGGACAACGCGCAGAGAGGCAACCGGATTATCGCCTTTCATGCTAACATATGGGACCGAGGCCATCCTTCCCACGGAAGCAATGATACCCACCACAAGAACCGAAGCATGGAGGCGAAACATCTCGGCGAGATCTTATCCTAGCTAAACTCGACGATCTAGAAGAACAAGAGAGATGGCCCTGCAAAAAATGGAAAATTATCAACGAAGAATCCAGCGAGAATACAACAAACGGGTTCGACCCAGAGAATTTCAACCAGGGCAGTTGGTACTAAATCATCTACCCAGTTATGAACGTGATAAAAAATGCGGAAAGCTAGCACCACGATGGGGGGGACCCTACACCATTGTTGAGAAGGTTGGTGAAGGGGCATACAAGATACTAAAACCGGACGGAACACCTGAGCCACGACCGTGGAATGCTACGCGACTAAAGCTATATCATCCATAAAACCATGTATGATATCTTGTCATTTATTTAGTGAAAGGCCACGTGGGGTTGGAAATATGACAAGTGCGTCGAATGGTCGTTTCGAACGGGGCGATGGCATTGTGCAAGTGCCGGGGCGACTTACACTAAGACGGACTATTCGAACTCGGGGCGATGGCGGTGTGCAAGTGCCGAGGTAGTCCAAGGGCCCTGGCGGTTGGAAACCAGTGGCCGATTGTCGAGGCATGAGTACCCGACAATCGAGCAGTCAACATTGCTCCCCTCGCAAGTGGCCGAAATCACTTTTCCAAGAAGGTTAATCGATAACTTCTTGGGATATCGATTCCATAGAAATTAGGAAAGACCAACTACCCTCCCACTAGATCTCGAAAGACGGTGATGAGATACCTCAATCGGGACATGGCATTGGGCCCGATGATCCTCCTTGTTGAGTGGGTTCGTGAAACGGCATTTATGATTAACCTATCTATTCATGCGGGCATACATAACAAGGTCGCAAAAATAAACCACACATCGTCGACTTAACATAAATAAGAACGGTAACATGCATAATAGTGTCGGTAGCAAGAAAGACAACCAAATTGGCGACGCAGCACCCCATTAAAAGTTTACGAGAAATTAAAGGTGTTCGAGCGGATTACAACCCAAGGGAAAGGGTAAGAAAGCGACGCAGCGCTGCAAAATACACGATCACTCCTTAGAAGGAACAGGCCCCGGAATCGCCTTCTTAGCAGCGGCATCGGCCCGCTTCTTATCAAGCACTGCCTTCACCGGCTTTAACCTTCGAGGCGAGCTCATCATTAAACTTCGCCTTTTCGGCGGTAAGATTTTGCGCCCGGCTTACATCGACGCCGCTTCGGCAGTGGCCACCCGTTCGAGCAACTGAGACTCCCTCCCATTCAATCGGGCATTCTCTTCTTCCAACGATGCCACCTTCTTCTGCTCGGCTGCCAGAACAACAAGGACGGTCGATCACACAATACTTGACACTAAGACAATGACAAGGAAAGCACAACACGAGGCACACCACCTTCCAACAAAGGGGCAACTACTCTAATGGTCTCTTCAGACTCGGACAGGCTACACTCGAGAGAAGACATCTTTGAAGAAAGTTCTAGATATCGCTGCTCGTTAAATTCATTAGTGGGGCAGTACTTCTTGTGATCACTCCATTCGGCCCTCTGCCGGGAGTGGGATATCTGCAAACCTGATAATTGAGCGCGAACCCACTCCAACTCCTCAGAAACCTTTTTGGACTCGTTAAGCTTCTCAAGGGATTCTCGGCTACACTTCTCGGCAGCATTCCTCTCCCCCAAGATCCGGAGGCGATCTGCATGCAAATCTCGAACCTGAAGTCTCAGCCGACCACATTGACTCTCTAAGTTGTTGGCCAACAATGTTTTATCGGCGGCGATACCTTGGAACCGAGCTAAGTTCGCCCTAAGATTATCAATTTCCTCGGGGACATACTTAAAAGTCTCGTAGCGATGCAGTCTGGACTGAAGATCTTCAATCTCGGTCTCTAAACGGTCGATCTTAGCGTCCTTATTAACTATTCTCTGTTGTAAGTTCGAAACATGATCCCGTTCTATGTTCACTTCCCTTTTCAACAAACGACACCTCGTGGCAGCATCGGCCTCCGCACTAGAAGATTCGGCTAGGAAGGTAGTACTAAGCTCAGGATATTGGCACTACAAGATCAATCATAACTAGTCGAAAGTAAAATAAATACCTTGGGTCTCGGCCAACTGCTTCTCCAGCTTTCGAGATCGTTCGCGTTCCTGCTGTAACAAGAGACGAAGACCCTCCTTCTCGGCGGCCTCCTTGCGTTGAAGGGCAGCATTCAACAACGAGCGATTGATATCCTACAAACACCATTGTCGTTAGCAGTTACCCCATGGCGTGAAAGCATAACCTGAATAACACAAACTTACCAGCAGATCAAAAGTGCTTTTCAAACCAGCATCATAAAACGAGACAGCCTGGATCTTCTCTTCATCCGACAGAGAGGAAAACTCAGGGGAAATGAGGGCCCCAAGAGAATTGCACATAGGACCCGAGACAGTAAAAGAAGTATTGCTGCCCGAGTTAGGAACTACAGGAGACAGAGGCTCCAGCAACTCGCTTCCAGCAGCAATATTTTCTTCACCACGAATAACCACATTATCCCCACCACCAGATATCTCCTCTTCACCACCTTCAGCATCATCCTCCTCATCAAAAAGACCATCATCGTCATCATCATCAGACTCGAGATACACAACGCAATCGGCAAGAACAATCCCTTTATCAGCTAACTCCTGGGGCACAGTTTTCTCCGGGGCAGATAGATCATCCTTGGTTTCCTTGCCCCTCCCTTTGGGCTTTCCACCTACAAGGGTAGACGAAACATCAGAAGATTTCTGAGGCGACTTCCTCAGGAAATGTGATAAAGGCAGCCGATCATCGGGATCCTCGCCGTCCCTCGCCGAAGCGCCACCAGCCTTGTCAACCTTCAGCTTCTGCACATGAGTCGATGTCAGAACCATGCAAGGCAACAAATAGGGGCACGTACATGTACGTAAAATAAAAATGAGTATATTTGTTACCTTCCCCTGTCTCCTCCTCGGCTCCCTGCAACTCTATCTCTTTTCCGAGGAACCAAAGACTCGGAAGGAACACCACGGGACTTAGTCTCGCAAAACACAAAAATCAAAACATCACCCCCGCGAGTCACCTGAGCCAATCGATCAAGCTAGAAAACAGGAAAATACACTTACCCGATCGATATTGACCACCCAGAAAGGATAAAACTGGCCGGAGGAGGAAATTTGCCACTCAGAAGAGGACCAGAAATAGTCAATGGAACCCGATCCCAAGCCGCGTCACTAGTGTGACGGGCATGCTTGTTGGAACTCTTTCCCTCGGGATCCTCATCCAATAGAAGCTTCCTGACACCTTCATGAAGAGTCTTATGGCGATGAGGGCTGGCAGCAAAACTGGCAAGATCGCCATTGGTAGCGATCCGCTTCGATAATTGTCACAAAGCGGCGGGAGTATAGTCACCCGCTTGAGAAGGATGATAAGTGGACCAAGTAGTAGGAGAACACTCGCCTCGGCTGCGCTTCTCCCACTCGGACAAGATACGAAAGGTATTGTCATTCCATTGAGCTAAGGCACGAGACGGACGAATCTTGGAGAGGGCTTCATACCAAAACGGTCGGTTGGGATCATACAGAGGAAAACGAAGCCCGATCTCCAATTGGCCCTTGGTGACAATGGTCGCCTCGGCGGAGTGAGGAAACTTTAGGACATCATCTTTTTTCAAAACGCCTTTTTGACCCGACAAGAGCCTGACGTCATAACCATGGAGGTCGAACTCATCTTTCAATTGCTGAATGAATCGCTCATCCGATAAATCTTTAGTAACTCTCTTGTCAGCCCTACATGAAAACGAAGAAGGGTTATCAGAAAAGATAGAATCTAGAGCACGATAATCATGCTTAGAAGGGCTCTCTACAGCAAACAAAGAATCGAGCGATACACCGTCTTCATCAGAAAACACATAGCTCACGCACCTTTTGTCCGTGATGGAAGGAGCCGAAGATGCCATGAAAATTAGTAGAAGAAACGACCGGAGGAGCAAAAATACGACCAAAGTCGGAAGTTGCAGCGGTGACGGAAACAAGGAAGATGCAGAACGATGGAGAAGAAAGGAAAGAAACCTGTGGAAAAGATAACTAATGATAATGAAGGAGAAGCAGACAAAAACGGAGAGAAGAAGGAAAATGGCTAAGGAAAAGTAAAGGGGGAATGAGGTTTTAGAATCAGGTTTATAAACCTCTCAGGTGGTAACCGACGAGGAAGGTAAACCGGTTGCAACGCACGAAGGAAGTGGGGAACAACATGGCGGAAAACTCGGCATGACCGAGGACGTGGGAAGATGAGGCGGTTTCTTCCCCACGTGTCGATCACACGAGTGGAAGAAGGGGCATAAATGTAGGTGCAAATAATCCATGGAGCTAGGTGGAACCATCGACTAAGGGCGCACCGGGCGAAAGCGAGTACTAGAAGCACTTTGAATCACCTCACCAGGGCACGGGGCACGGGGAAAGAGGAACAGAGACGGCTCGAAAAGTCGACATGAAGGGGGGAAAGCTTTGATGTGATGCTCGTCGAGTTCGAGGGCAATTAATGCACTGACAAGGTCGGTAAGGAGATGAGAGAAGCTCGGCCAAAACAAGACTCGGCCAAGCATCTGAAGAGCGATGCCGATCATATCCACCCAACGGACGACATCGGGCGATGACACCGCTCGGCCAAACGACTCGGCTCGATAAAAAGTAGAGATCGACCGAGGCACCTGCAAGACACCGAGAAGAACATCCAGGAAGCTATACCAGGCTCAACACTGTAATATTGGTGTATCACCACCTGTAGCTATAAATAGGGATCGTGTAGGAAGGTAGAAGGGAGGGTTTTTTGGAAAAAAAGGATAGAGAAAGGAGAGTTGTATTAGGCATTAGTGAGCATTATTGTGTGTTGGATCCTTGTAACCTTGCGTGAAGTAATAAGATCACCCCTTAACCCCCGTGGACGTAGGTAATCATACCGAACCACGTAAATCTTGTGTTCTTTGATGCCTTTGTTTGTTTGCTTCTTAGTATATTTCATTCGGATGTAGTAGTAGGATTTTCTACATCTACAATGATTCCGTGGTTTATCCTATGAGTGCTACTCTATTAAGCAGCAAAGCTGGCAAATATGTCAAATCTTATTTCAACAGCACCAGGTAAGTAATTACTTGCATACAAGGAAGATTGTGACGGAATCGTTAATTTTGTAAACTGAGTCCATAAGAAATAAACTGAAAATGACCGAGAAAAGGTTTATTTCATTACCCAGTGGCAACCATTTTGAAAACTGAGTCCATAAGAAATGACCGAGCTCCCATGGTCCCGTCATTTTCATCTCGTGGACCTAACAAAATCATGCCAGACATTATTAAGGTAAGTTATGAGTTAAGATAACCACTCTTTCTTTTGTATATAGCTTCTCCTGTTTGCATTTTCTGGATCTGACTTTATCTTTCTTCTTTAATATTTTGAAAATTATTTGCGAATAACAGCCAGATATAATGGCCCCAGGAGCTGATATATTGGCTGCCTTCTCACCGGTGGTCAGTCCAGCAGATTCTTCAAATGCTGCGTGGTCTGTAAATTATACTTTTCTCTCCGGGACATCCATGTCATGTCCTCATGCAACAGGAGCAGCGGCTTATGTCAAATCATTCCATCCAGATTGGCCTGCTTCCTTCATCAAATCTGCCTTAATGACCACTGCATTTGACATGTTTCATACTAGGGATCCTGGACGTGAATTTTCCTACGGGTCTGGCCAGATCGATCCATTGAAGGCCATAAATCCTGGTCTTGTTTACCACACATCTACAGAAGACTACATCAGTATGCTTTGTAATGTAGGTTTAGATGCAAAGAAAATTCGACTTATCACCAACCGCAGTTGTCCCAGTAAAATTCGACCAGGAAATGCAAGGGATCTCAATTACCCTTCACTGGGTGCACATATTGTAGCTCACAAGCCTTTCAAGTTGACATTTAGAAGGACAGTGACAAATGTTGGGAATCCACATTCCACATATCATGTGACAATCAGGGCAGACAGTGACAGGATCAATGTAACTGTAAACCCCAACATCTGATCTTTCAAGTCACTAACTCAAGGAAGTCATTTGTCGTAACCGTTGTAGGAGATGCATTCGACTATTCTGAAACCGCTACTGGGTCACTGGTCTGGTCAGATGGAAACCACACTGTGAGAAGTCCTCTTGTTGTGTACACATACGATTTTGAACATCACTAATGCTTATGTACTGTTCCGCATCTGTTTGAGATCTCTTGGAATGTAATTTTGCTCTTTCCATGACAGGGCATTTAATAAGAACGCTAAATTGGGGATAAAAAAAGGAATTGGGGATATAGGAAAAGGACAAAAACCGGATCCAAATATAAAATCAAGGTCACCCCTTATCTCAGTATTTTAATAATGCCTAATCTACCCCTCACTAATCAGGATTAGTGATTAGTGATTAATAATCATTAGTAAAATCATAAGATTTTTGATAAATGATTAGTGTGTGTTTTTATTTGATTTTGGGTGAGTGAGGTGAGAGTAGAAGGAGAGAAAAAGTATTTGAGAGGGAACTTTTTTGGGGGAAAATGGAGGATGGTTGTGTAGAGAGAATTGCTGTTGAGAGGTTGAAAATTTGATTTTTTTCTTTGAATCCACCATTTTTGTATATTTGAAAAAAGCTAGGTATGCGGTATGGACGTGGTATGAATACAATGCAGAACCATTCGTCTAGGCATGGTATTCATACCATGTACCATGCCTAAGACCTTAGAGCTTATCCCCCATTTTGATTCAAGCCGGCATAGTATTCAACCCAAAAACTATGCCGGTACAAAAGTTATTTTTTTCAGAACGCTATGCCGGTACAGAAGTTATTCAAGCCGGCATAGTACTCAGCACTAGCTTTTAAAAGCTGGAAAAGCAGAAGCTGAGGACCCACATAATTTAAATTAATTGATTCTCAGTTTTAACCTTATTATTTTATAAAGACAAGTTTTACCCTGGAATATTATACTTATCATTATATTTCTAACTTTTATTTTATTTCTCTATTTTTTTATTTTTCATTTTAAAATAATAAATAATAATTACAATAATAATAATAATAATTTTTTAAGCAAACCAAAATCATAAAATTCTTTATTAAATAATAAGAATAATTATAAATACATAAATACATAATAAAATAAATATTACTTATATTTTATTAAATATGTTAGAATTTAAAACATAATTTATGATAATTAAAGTGTATTCAAAACTATTTTTTAAAATATGTCTATTTTGGTCATTAACTACATCACCAGTACTTTAAAATACTAGTTTACCAAACAGAATTTACAGTTTGTTAATTTCACAGTGCTTTTTAAATTATAGTTTACCAAACGTCATGCCGATTTATTTCTACAGCACAACACAACAACGCACAGCACAGCACAACAAAAAAGTATTTTTCTAAAACTCACAGCAATACCAAACTAGCCTTAATTCATTACATACCAAATGTATATAAGTATCCCCTCCTCACGTTTTTTCACCTCCTCCTCCGTTAATTATTAGGTTTTCCCTTTTTCTTCAAGAAGATTCAAGATTTTATCTTTGCAGATCGGTCTTACAAAGAAACCCATTTACAAGATGGTCATCAGAAGCCATATCTTCTTCTTCTTTACAAGATGATTATCTACAAGATGAGATTTGTGAAGTTCATGAAGCATACTCAAAGCTCGGGTCGACATAGATTTATGTACTCTTGCCTCCTTTCGATCGCGATTCCGGCGGAAGAACTTGATGCCATAATGGATAGATTGGGTCTTGATCATGAAAACCTGGGGATTATCCGCATCAGCATCACCTGCAGAGAGATTTAGTGAACAGATTGAATCTCTAGAAGAACGAGTTGATGGAATCATGGCTTTTGGGGAAGTACTAATTTCTGAAAATTTTATTTATTTTTTATATTACAATATTGCCTAAGAGTTCAGTACGTTGATGCAGGTGGCGAAATTAGTGACGAGTTCGAGGATTAGCATAGAGGTGTTGGTAGGTTCGAGGGAAAGAGTTCTGAACCAGAAGATGAAATGCTGTGGACCAGACTGTTATGCCTGTAGATAATGCTTCTGCAGTTGCTGAAAACCTGGATGATAATACCAATCAAGTGAATTCTTTTGTTATATTAATCACTGTTATTTTTTTCACTTCCGGTGCATCTTAGGCTGTGCTTTTTTTATAGAAGCGTTTGTTTCTCTGTTGTGTAAAAAAAAAACAGTTGAACATTTGGTAAATATAAACTAAAAGCTAAAACTGATTAAATTGTGTTTGGTAAAATGTTAGATTCACTATCGTTGTTGTAGCAAATAATAAAAATAGACATATCCATTGAAATAGGTTTATTCTAATTTTTTCGGATTAAAATAAAGTTTCTTTTTTGTCATTAAACAATCAGAATATTGGATGGATTAATAATTGCAGTAGAACCTCCCTAAATTGATACTCTATATGTTAGTAACTTCTACATATTAATAAAAAATTATGGTTCTAACTCGGGCAGTTATAAATAGTAATAACCTCTACATTTCAATATTAATGATTTTTTTCAGTTTTAGATTATGCGAATTTTATCATTCATATAAGTTACTTTCCTGAACATTTAACTTCATACATTTCAATATTAATGATTTAACTTCTACAATACCTAATATTGTTTATAGTTATAGAAAACATCAAATTCCTAGATACATGTATTTGAGTATGGAACTAATAAAATGCACATACACCATTAATACAATTAGAAATAAATTTAACATACACTGAACTTCGAATTTTACATTCTCTATGTGCACCTCCCGTAGTTGCAGGAAATCCCACACTACACCCCTCACTCGAATTTGCTTAATTAATACATTTGAAGATAAGTAACAATATATTTTATTGATTGTTTTCTTGAAAGGTTTACAAAGAAATGTAAACGAGCTAAAGAAATTACAATCACTCTTAATTTTCTCTCTCTTAATGACTTGCTTAACAATTCAAAGAAGATCCCCCCCCCTCACAACAGACTAACTCAACCCTTTATATAGGGTAATACACAGTGGATGACGACTAAATTTGTCCTTTATTTTCGGGAATAATTCGCGAAGTGTCGCGAGTGTTATAAACGTTTTTACTTGCGACACTCCTAAATATCGCCAAGTATTCATACTTTTCTCATGTTTTGACTATCGTCACCCATTGCGTCATTTATATTGCTTACCTGCGACGCCTTCGCAATGTAGTTATTTATTACTCTCGCAAAATATTGATGTCGCGATATTTTGCTCCTACATCTTGCCTCTTCTCATGTCTTCTCTGCGAAGAAGAGAATGTCATGAGAACCAATATTTTAAAATGCCGCAACTGCTTATCTTTATCTCGCGATCGTTCACTTTTACTCGTTTTATTCATGTACGGAATTTATTACAGGTGTTTCTTCTTCCACTCTTTTCTTGACACGTCTCTTTCAACTACTTATTCTTGACCATTTACGTCCCATCTCGCATTAAATGCATTTGTTTTCTCGAGGATTCTCTTCTCTATATATAGCTTTCTTACCCTTCTCTTTTTCTCTTTTATTTTCCCTCTGCAACTTTCCTTTAAATTTCTTCCTCCGCAATTTGCGCTTCTGCTACTGTAATCCTCCCCTTCAATTCTCTCAATATTCAATTCTCCATTCATTCTCATACTATATCAATGGCTTCACTGGGTCGTACATATAAATCCCTTTTTGAAGATACTCAAAATAAATTACAAGAGAAGGGTTTCATCTTGTCAACCATTCCTGATCAAAAATCTTCGTCTATTCTCTCTGCAAAACTGTTTTCTGATCATCAATGTGATGATCATAAAATCATAGTCTCGCTAGGTCAACTCCTCGCAGGACTTCCCATTCCTTTATATAATCCCGAGATACCATTATTCTATGAAATCCTTGCTCATGAAAAGTTCTCGCGAGCTGTTTATCAGTTGAGTGGCGACTGCATCCGTTTGATGCTTGAATTCGCAAACCGCGGCGCTGGTAAAGGATCTTTATATCCTGTTAATGTTAGAGATCCTAAATTTGCAAATTTGGAGGTAGTTCTTGAGAAGTATACTGTAGAAAATTTCTTTGCGAATTATTCAATAATAAACATGAGAAATGATAAGTCCCGCTGGGGCGCTCGACTGAAAAGAATAGATAATATTTCCGATGACAAGCTGCTTATGCAAGATATTGATTGGCATTCGGGCAACAATAGTACTCCCCGTCATTCCAAAGATGAGAAATGGTGGGTTGTTCCTTTATTGTTGAGTGGACCTTACATCGCAGGTTCACATGTTCTCCCTGCACACCTCGCGAATTATCATCCTTGGGAGTTTAACTGGCCTGAGGAGACGAAAGAGGTATATTTCCTTTTTTTAATTTCGCCTTGCGACATTTTCTTCCTCTTTTATTTATTAACTTTCAAAAAAAATTTTAGATCGCCAGAATGAGAAAGAAGTATAAAGAAGATCCAAAGCCGAGTACCCTGGCGATACTCCGATCGCTCACGGATGAAGTAAGAAACATTTTCTTTTGTTATTTTAAACAATATTGTTGCCTCTGTTTCTTATCTTCATACGTGTGCGACGGTTGATTTTGAAGAAATTTCAAGTTGCTAAGGTTAAAGGAAAGGGTAAAATCATTTCTCGCAAGAATAAATCTTGGTCCATCTTCCAAAAACGGAAACTCCAATCTCCTTCTCATTCTAATTCCCAAACCAAGCGAGAACACTCGTGAAAATGAAAATGAGATTGGTACTTCTTCTGCGAAGAAAAATCATTCGATCACCTCTGCTATGGCGCAGTTATCTGGTATCTTCTCCGATTCTATGCAAGGATTAGGCGATGATCATTTAACTGCAACCTGCAAAGCTCTCGCGAATATTTGCGATGCCCCGCTATTAGAGGATAATGAATCTTTTCGCGGAGTTTCCCGAACATTGACTTCCAACCATTTGAATGCTCTCAATGCTTTGGTATATTCATATCCCTTTGCTTCTCTGTAACTTCTATTATAAACTTTATCTTAACAGTTTCTTTATTTCCCTTTACAGTCTGGGAGAGCTTCCTTTGTTGTTGCCTCAGATCTCGAGAAAAGACGCGACAACCTTGAAAAGAAAAATCTCAACTTAAAGAGAAGATCCGAGAACTAGAAAGCGAGGTTGCAGTGTCTCGCAAGAAAGATGAAAGAATTCAACAATTGGAAACTTTATCTGCTTCTCAGAAGACTAAGATGTCTACTCTTCAAAGTGCAAACTAGCAACTTTATGGTATAAAACTTTTACTCTTCAAATCGTCTTTACTTTGTCACTATTATTCTTTGCACGATTTATTATTTTTATAGACATATATAATCTCTCCGAAGAAGCCATTCTTCTCCATTCATTTCCCGAGCCCATGGATAATGATGTTCTTCTCACGCATCTCAACGAGTCTTTAAGTAATTCGTCGAACAAAATTGATTCCCTTTCATTAAATGAACTTCGAACTAAATGTCGCCTTTTAGAGATTGAGCATAGAGCTAATTTAGGTTTAGCCAACCGATTTAAACAAATGTATCTTGATTCCCATAGAAAAATCGAACTTTCAAGAAAGAAAATTAGTGGCCTTATAGATGAGAAAGATCGTATTGCTAATAAGGGTGCACAGGCATTAGCAACATTTCAAAAGTCTCTTCTCGAAGTACAAATTGAACGAGATGAATCTCTTCGCCAGAATGCCATACTTATTGAGCGAGAAGAGCAAGTTCGTTCGCTTCTTGTTATAAATAATGATGATGAGTTTGCTTGGGCTGCGAAGGTTCTAGATAATGCCAGGAATAATTTAGGTGTTGATGTTAGCCTTCATGTCGAGCATCTTTGCCTTGGTTAAAGATATGATATCGACGAGAGAAGGTTGTTTATTATACTTTCTGCTCTTTATCTCTCGTAGTCTTGTTATTGTGTTGTTAATTCATTGTCATATGTTTTGCGAGAATCCGAGAAGACATTTCAAATAAGGATTGAAGAACTTGAGTCTCGAAAAAGGGAACTCGCAGAAGGCCTTTCTCTTCGCAATAACAAGTATTCTAAGTTGAAGAAACAACCGCAAGCTACGGTGGCTAATTTCAACAATACTGCTGTTCGTTTTCGCAATCAAACTATTGAAATGGTTTGCAATGATCACCGCATTCCTCTTATTTCATATCCTTGTCTTTACGATGATATTCCTGAAGATACGCCTTTCTCGGATGTCTCTGATAGTGAAGCTAGCGAAGTAGAAGAATCTGGCGAAAAGAATGATGAAACTGAAGAATCTGACCAAGAAGAAGAATCTTCAAAGAAATAACTTCTTTTTCTTCTTTCGCTTCTTGTAATATATATACTCTTTCAATCTTCTTGGATTGTCAAATGTGAATTCAATCTTCGTTTTCTTTATTTGCACATATTAATCAAGCAATTCTCTTTTATAATTCGACTAACTAGTATTATGAATGCATAAATTCCTCATATGGAAATGAATAACAAAACTTTCTCCTATTCATTCCCATACTTGCCTCTGTTATTCATTTTCAAATGAGAGATTTGCCTCTGTTATTCATTTTCGTAAGCATATTTGCTTTCTCAATTTTGTGTATATCTATATCTTTAATTATGTTGAAGTTCGCATTGCGACAAGATCATGAGAATGTCTTCACAAATGAAGAAATCCATTGATCTTGCCTTACCATTTTTGTGTGGTCTTATTTTGCCTTCCTAATTAAAGGTCTTATTTCGCCACACCTCGTTGCGACAAGATCGCAGGACGTCTTTACATTTTCATGTAATGACCCATTGACCTTGTCTTATCATTTGTTGAGTATTTTTGCCTCTGCAGGATATTTTATCTGCGACAATATGACAGGCTTAAATACTCTTGCGAGTGTAAAACCCCATGACATTGCCGTCTTTGCGACGAAATCGCAGGACGTTTTTGCACTTTTATGCAAAAACCCATTGATCTCGCCTTATCCTTGCGTCAGTATTATTGCCTCTTCAGGATCATTGCACAAATATGACAAGTCTAAATTTCCTTGTGAAAATAAAGTCCCATGACATTTGCGTCTTTTGACACTTATCAGCTCCCTAATGGAGGGTGCCGCCCTTATCTTCTCCCTGGTTGCCCCTTCAAGGAGGCGTACATCGGCCATACAAGACTAGCTCCTCCCATCCGGTCTTAACAACAACCAGTTGTTTTCGTGACCTCTTATCCCTTATACCTATATGGCTTATGGTTACGAGACTTCACCCTAAGTGGAGTTTTCTTCGGGCCGAGTGCAGCATATACCAAGACTTGCCAAGAATGGCCGAGACACTTCAAATGCCCCAGGCACTCTTGGCTCAACCGTGTACCTCTGCGCCTTGAGCATACACTGACTCCTTGGAAGAGACCCTCGGGCGTCCAACCAGGGTATAACCTTATATATATATAGTTGGAAATCCAAGGTATCTCCCCGGATAGGCTTTCATGGGCCCCAAATCTTCATGACTCGGGTTCCGGGAGCGGTGTAACCTTTTCACCGAGCCATGTCAAGAGATGCCCCCTTATATGACGCACTTTAGGTCTTACATTTGCCTCTTGCGAAATGTCATTCGCGAACTAGGGTGTACGCCATAAAGGTTCGTCCCATTCATCCACTCTTTCATTTTTGTTAATTCATTCAATCATTCATTTTGTTTGCGAAGATATCGCGCAATCTTACATTGTTTTGTTTTTCAATTCTTCACTCAAATTGTCATACATTTTTGATGGCGAGATCCTTGCATATTTCTTTTTCAATTATTTTTTCTTCCTCTTACCCTTAACAAGCTTTTGCTATTGCCTTTTGATGATTACTCATTTCTTACACTTTTTGCTCCTGCTACTCTCTGCCTCTGCACCATTCAAAACAAATTTTTAGCTTTCGATCCAACTTCTATTACGAACGTTTCTTTCCCCTTTGATGGTGGTGGTGGCAATTGTTGAACTTTCTCTTCACTTTTTAGAAAGTGATTCACTTTCCTTGATCAATCATTCTAAGGATGATTCTTTTTATGTTTTGCAGTCATTTGTCAAATGTCCATGAAAACGGTGGTAAGAGCAAAATTCATGACTTCTATCACTTGGTGGTGGTTCACTCCCCATGTTCCATGGTGCGGGTATGTTTTCCATCAGGAGTATAGCTTCCCAGATTTTTTCCACACTAGTATTCAGTGGTGGCATCTTGATTTCTTCCCATACTACTCTATGACGTCGCTGCCCTCCATGATAATTCTGTTTTTGACTTCCATAGGTTTCTTGCGAGTGATCAAGCCTCTGAATTTTGTTATTGCCGCCACGGTTGTAGTAATTTCTTTCTCTTTCAAACTCTTCTTGATCTCGGCTTCCCATGGCTACCAACTTTGGCTGTCCATCATTTATAACTCCCTCCTCTTGCCCTTGCGAGGTACTGCACCGTGTGTATTAACACTGGGTAACAAACTTGCATTCGCGACATTTGAACTTGTATTCGCAATCGGGTGCGACTCCACCTCATTTGCCTTTCTTCCAAAGCAATATATTCCTCTTGCAATTCTCGCAGCTCCGTCATCGTGATTGTATTCTTGGCTCTAAAAATTTGAATATATAGCAGGTTGGTTGCGAACATAGCGTTTATAAATGATAAAATGATATATCTTTCATCTACTCTTCCGGCCATCTCGCTACACATCGTCTTCCATCTCACAGTTAGGTGCCTTAGACTTTCGCCAACCCTTTGTTTTAGCCCAAATACATCTTCAATTCCTGGTCGCGAGGAGTTATTACTTATGTATGCCCCTAAGAATATAGCTTGTAGATGGTTGAATGACGTGATGGTGTTTCTTGGTAAACCTTCAAACCACTTCAGTGCTTCTCTGTTAAGCTTGATGCGAAATATTTGCACAATATAGCGTCATGACTTTCCCATTGTAACATACATCTTACATACGCTTTGATGTGTTGTATTGCACAAGTTGTACCATCAAAAATCTTTGGTTAACGGAGTAAATTGCATTTTGGGGGTATCCCACCTAACTGCACCTCTAAAGTAAAGGGGGTTTTTGCAGCTTCTTCGATTGCCTCATCCAATTGTCTTCTTCCTCCACTTCCTATACTATTCAACATCCCTCTCATCTCCGCCAACTCTCTTAAAATTTGTTCATTTACCTCAGTGCTTGGATTCATTGGTCTTTTTAGTTCTGTTTCTCTCCTTCTGCGTTCACGTCTATCTTGATTTTCTTGTTCAGCATTCTCTTCTCTTCTTTCCCTGCGACTTTCTGCTTCATCTCGTTCACGAATGTGCACACCATTATATCTATCGTTTTCTCTTCTTGGTTGTCTATCAACTCTCCTTTGTATTCTTTCATACTCTTCATTGATATTTCCATTGTTGCGATTTTGCTCACGCCTTCTTTCTCGATTGTCATGATTGTTCTGCCGAATTGCTTCCTCTAATTCTTGTTCTTCCATTTCTGCTCTCAATATTTCCCTCTCGCGAGCTAAACACGCTTGTTCAATATAATGTTTTTCAATGTCATCTTCAATTTCCTTTTGTTTCCTTCGTGTTTCTCTCCCAAGTAATATTCTTCTTCCTTCTCCCCGATTTTCTTCATTAATTGTATCATTCTGCGCCTCGACGCGCCTATTTTCTCGATTTCCGTCATTTTGACCATTACGTAGATCTTCGGGACGTGGAATATAACGATCTTCTTCTACTTCTCTTCCTTCACGACCTCCTTCGCCAAAACTTACTTCCCTTTCCAAATTTTCTTCATTAACGTTTTCCTGAGGTAATGTTTCATGCAGATTCTTGATCTGTTATTACTTCTCGATCTTCTATTTTGCAGCCTCCTATTTTCCATCCTTAATTCGTGGTTTTGCCTTGTTAAATTTGCGCGTTCTTACGCTTCTAGACGCCTTTCTTCATGTATTGTTTGTCTCAACGTTTCTAATCTTTGCGATTTCTTCATTTCTATGAGTTTGTTTCTCCCATTTCTTCTCGATTTCTCTCCTCTTGTCCATTATTCATCAATTGTTGCACTTCTTCTCTTTCTTCCATAGAATCTGATCTCCATGTATGCACGCTTACTCTATCATAATCTATTACTCTATTCAGTGTTGGCTGAATTGATGGTTGAATTGGTGGTTGTATTGGTGGTTGAATTTGACCTTCTTCTCTATCTCTTGCATTTATCCTCGATGGTTCACCTACTTCATTTCTCCTTTCACCAGCTAATCTCCCACTTCTCCTTACAATCGTTGGTTGTTCTGATGCATTCCTTCTTCTAGCCATTTCTCAATTTTAGCAAACTGTTGAGAATTATTCGAAATTTCTTTCTTATTACTCCTGATTCTTTCAATTCACAAGGTTGATCTTCTACTCTCGTCCCTGTTTATAGCGCATATGTAGTTGCAGGAAATCCCACACTACACCCCTCACTCGAATTTGCTTAATTAATACATTTGAAGATAAGTAACAATATATTTTATTGATTGTTTTCTTGAAAGGTTTACAAAGAAATGTAGAACAGAGCTAAAGAAATTACAATCACTCTTAATTTTCTCTCTCTTAATGACTTGCTTAACAATTCAAAGAAGATCCCCCCCCCCTCACAACAGACTAACTCAACCCTTTATATAGGGTAATACACAGTGGATGACAGCTAAGTTGTCCTTTATTTTCGGGAATAATTCGCGAAGTGTCGCGAGTGTTATAAACGTTTTTACTTGCGACACTCCTAAATATCGCCAAGTCTTCATACTTTTCTCATGTTTTGACTATCGTCACCCATTGCGTCATTTATATTGCTTACCTGCGACGCCTTCGCAATGTAGTTGTTTATTACTCTCGCAAAATATTGATGTCGCGATATTCTGCTCCTACACCTCCCTATATTAATAACCTCCATATATTAATAATTCTAAGAATGCCCAAAAGTATTAATATAGAGAAGTTCTACTGTATTGTTAAAAATTGTTATTTTTCTTAATTTTAATCATAGATATAATTTTAAAAAAAAAAAAAAAAAAAAAAAAAACTAAAATGGATTAGTAATAATAATTGTTATGTTATTGTCAAAAATTGTTATTTTTCTTTATTATTTTAATTATATATATTATTTTCAAACAAAAAACAAACTAAAATTGAATAATTTGATTTTTGTTTTTTCATAATTGATAAATTTTAAAAAAATCATCGAAATGGTATATCAGAAAAATATAATCACTTTAACGAATAAAATATTGATGTATATAGATTTAAGGGTAATTTTTGTTAATTTATAAAATGAAATAGGGATAGAAAGAAAATAAGATACAAAATTTGGGTGTGAGATCATAACTTTTGCTTTTGAAGCTTTTAAAAGCCCCTCCTCCCCAGCTTTTAAAAGTGAGGAATTTTGGAATTACTTTACATAAAAAGAAAGTTGTAAAATATTTACCAAACAATAAGATGAAAAAATATGATGAAAGAGCTTTTGAAAAGAAAAAAAACACATTACCAAACCCATCTTAATTAGATGTGCTTCTAAACATTGGAAATCCATAATCGAACAAAGACATATGCTTAATCAAATTGCACGAAGCACATCGGTGTAAAGGTATTATTTTATTTCCTAATTATCATTCTCTAGGCGCAAAACCTCAATTTCATTTTCCTGGAAGAGTAGAGATCATGAATATTTTATTCTTCTGAGAGGATTTACGGTTGGATGACCATGAAGGGGATCATCACATTCAGAAAACACTGATGTTGCTTTATGTCGCAGTGTGTATGCGTGATTTTGAATGAACGCGAAATTGGGGGATATAAAAAGGAATTGGGGGATATAATAAAAGGACAAAAACTGGATCCAGATATCAATTCGGGGTCACCCCTTATCTAAGTATCTTTTAAAATCCTAATCTACCCCTCACTAATCAGGATTAGTGATTAATAATAATTAGTAAAATCATAAGATTTTTTATAAATGATTAGTGTGTGTTTTATTTGATTTTGGGTGAGTGAGTTAGAGAGTAGAAGGAGAGAAAAAGTATTTTAGAGGAAATCTTTTGGGGGAAAATGGAGGATGATTGTGAAGAGAATTCTTCTTCTTTGAATCTTTAGCTCAACTACAACAAGGATCATATCTTGAATCTTGACTAACGAAAACAACTCACAATTGCAACTCTTTGTTGAGCCAACACCCTTAAATGATGATTTTTACGAGTATGGAGAGTTTCTTGAAGAACCAACACAAGAAAGTAAACTTGCACAACATACTAGCATCCCCAACACACAGGTAAAGCTGCTAAGATGAGGAAAAATCGAATTTTTTTCTTTAAACCGCCATTTTTCAATTGAAAAACCTCGATGCCGGCATGGTAGTTGTATGAATACCATGCCGGTATTCACGTTACCGGCATTGTATTCATACTACGACCATGCCGGAACCGATATCCCCATTTTGAATAATAAACCGGCATAGAATTCTACCAAAAAACTATGCCGGTACATAGTTAACCTTTTACCTAACAAGGAATATACTACGGAATATTCAACCAGGCATGGTTTCATTTATCGGTTACCATGCCGGTGCGAATGAAAAAAAACATACAGAAACAATTCCATCTCAAACCAAAAACCGGCATTGAAACTTTTAAAAACATATTAGGAATTGGGTACCGCGTGGTATCATCAATATCGATAATGCCGGCAAAAAAACGGCGTTGTTCAGTTACAACTTTACAATGCCGGCACCTACAAAAAAAACATGCAGGAATAAATGTTTTCCAAAGCTAAATTCCGGCAATCAATATCAATTATTTTCAATGCCGAAATTGTGTACCGGCTTGGAACAATAGGTTACGATAATGCAAGCATCCTTGCTTCCGGCGTTGTTTTCTTATGAAACACATATCTTAGGAATAAGTTTCAAATTTGGTCTTCCATTTTGGTTAACTTAGACTATGCCGGAACAATGGTCGAGCATGCCGGTACGGGTTTCCGGCATAGTGTTGTAATTGTGTTTGGAACTAATTTTCATTCGATCTTTAGGTGGTGCCATATATTAATCCAACAAATGCAGAGCCGCTTTATCGGGATACGTCGGAATACTATAAAATCCCTCTGGTATGTAACCAAAGAATACTTTTCACCTAGTATCTTGAACATTACTAATAGATTGCTAGTAATGAACTTTCTAATGAACGCGAAATTGTTCTTATGTAGGGAATAACAGATCGAAAGGAAGCAATCGCTTGGGCTAAAGAGACAGCCCTCAAGAACATGTGTGTGTTGGTGAGGAATACCGGAGGTTCGAAGAGGCGTTTTGAGATGGCTTGCGAGAGAAGTGGGAAATACAAGGAGAAGAATAGCCACAAGAGCAAGGATTATGTATATCCAAATAAGACTAATAGGGTATACAAGACTCGTACGAGGAAGAATAATTGCCCGTTTAAGCTTGTTGGTCACTCCTTAGTTGCGAAGCTAAAACCTGACGAGTTCGATGATGTAAAGAGATTGACCAAAGCACTTATCAAACCGAGACAAATTCTCAGAGGCTTCAAGGAACAGGACGAGACTAACGTGTCTTCTCTACGTACAATTTATGCCGCACAAACAACTATTAGAAGGGTGGAATGGGAAGGGAGGATCATTATGCAAGAATTTGAGAAGATAGTTTGGGATCACAACTACACGCGTATCATTAAAAGAGGACCGGACGAGAAGCCCCTTCAAATATTCATTTCGCATCCTTTGATTTCACAGTTGGCAAATACATGTTGTGGTGTTCTTTTGATGGATTGCACCTACAAGACAAACAGATACAATATGTCGTTGTTCAACATCGTGGGGCAAACCTCGGACAAGGTAACATTCACATTGGCTTGGTGTTTAATGGAAAACGAGAGGGACTATAATTATCATTGGGCATTACGACAATTGAAATTGTTCTTCCGGGAAAATCAACTTCCGAGGGTCATCGTAACTGATAACGATGACGCATTAATGAAAGCAATATCTGACGTCTTCCCGGAAGCACAAAATTTCCTATGTACATATTATATACGTAATATTGTGATAAAAACTTGCCATGCCTTGTTTGAACCCGCAAAGGCGGATATTAAGAAGAGAATGATGGTAGAACTATAGGAAGATGTTTGAAAGAACAAACTATCCCCCGAAGAAAAAGAAGATGAGAGAGGCAAGATAAAGGAGCGAGTGGACAAAGAACATGCGGAAAATCATAAAAAGTGGTTGGAATTTCTAAGAGATTGGGAGAAAGTTTATTGGTCTCTTACCGAGGTTATGTACAAAAAGAGATTGGAGAAGTTTATTGCCTATTGGAACGAAGTTTATTCGACTTGCCGTCAGTATTGTCGGACTCAATGGTTGGATAAGTTCAAGGAAAAATTTGTACGTGCATGGACAAACCGGTATAGACACTTCAAGATGAAGCAACTAGTGCAGCTGAGGCCGCTCATGGGAGATTTAAAGATCTCATCCAGTCCGGTCAAGGCAATGTGGTTACGGTCACCGAGGCAATGGAGCAATACTTTAAGCAAGATATCAATAGGATCAAGGAGGCTTTTGAGAAAAGCTCAATGGAAAGGATGACTCCATTTCTTCGTTATGGTAAGTTTCTCCAAGGAATATAATTCAACGTCTCTCATTGGGCAATAAAACATATGATGAGACAAATGGAATATGAGAAAAATTACGGAAAACCGGGTGATGTGTGTATTTGTCCCGACATGTCTTCATTGGGGCTTTCATGTCGTCATATGCTTGTGAAGTATGAAGAACTGATACCTATTGAGGTTATTGATCCGTTTTGGAAGCAACTATCTTTCAACCCTCTCCCTTCGGGAGATCCCGGGCAATCTCCATGGGATACGAACGAAGCAAAGGAATTCTTCGAAGCTTACTCACGTGGCACCTCGGTAAGCCGACAAGTCTTGTTGATCCAACTAAGGCTAATTACTCGTCCATGGATTGCACAAAGCGAAGAGCCAAGAAAGGAAGATCCAACAGGAAGACCACAAACTAAAACAAAAAGGAAAAAACAAAGGGTAGAATTGAAAGAAATGACTCAACGTGAAGAAGAACTCGCGGCAAGTAAGAAACGAGATCTAACCGCATGTGAGATTTCGGAACAAAGGTTCGTGGAAGCGCAGGTTCCAAACAAAAGAGGTAGGCCGATGAAGGAACCGCTAAGTCAACAACAAACGAAGGAACGTATCCACACCAAAAGCCAACTCATCGGAGGTTCCAAAGAAGAGGGGTAGGCCGCCAAAGGTATCAACATCAAGTGTCAAAGAACAACAATGTGAGCATTCCGAAGCCATACCCATAGTCGATCTAGCGGAGGTTCCAAAGAAGAGGGTTAGGCCGCCAAAGGTATCAGCATCAAGTGTCAAAGAACAACAATGTGAGCATTCCGAAGCCATACCCATAGTCGATCTAGCGGAGGTTCCAAAGAAGAGGGGTAGGCCGCCAAAGGTATCAACATCAAGTGTCAAAGAACAACAATATGAGCATTCGAAGCCATACCCATAGTCGATCTAGCGGAGGTTCCAAAGAAGAGGGGTAGGCCGCCAAAGGTATCATCATCCAGTGACAAAGAATAACAAGGTGAGCATTCCGAAGCCATACCCATAGTCGATCTAGCGGAGGTTCCAAGGAAAAGGGGTATGCCGCCAAAAGTATCATCATCAAGTGACAAAGAACAACAAGGTGACGAGGCTAAGGTGGTGACAAACCAAAGTGATAGCAAAGTTGACGTGGTTTTGGAAGGTCTATGATCTTCAAGGACGGGTAGACCTTGAACAAGGTTGGGAAGTGTTCATAAGCCCACACCTATTCCAATGTGAAGCAATAAGTTTTGTTTCTAAGTTCACGATAAAAGTACATATGAAGAATATACATAATAACATAAGTTTAAGAACAAATTTACTGCGAGTAGAGTGAAATTCCCGACAAATTGGTTGGTTTTAGCCTTAGAGGCCCTTCTCATCTCCATCATCAAATGTGCCATTACGCGGTGCCCCAAGAATATCCATAGACATCTTCCAACGGATCCAAGTCATCGAAGGTAGTTCGCACTAACCCCTGTTTCCAATTGATGTCGGGGAATACCCTAGTGCCCAAGATGTATAACAGTAAAGGCGGCGAGTATAACGAATTTGTTTAGGGTCCCATCCATCCTCCAAACTTCTTTTCTTTGTGTTTTCAAATTTCTTCTTAAGCAGTGTCAACTTGATTGTCTTTGTCTTACCAGACGTGGATTCATAAAAGCTCTCCACAGAAGTTTTATAGTCCCAACCAAACAGCTTGTTAGTCAGCCCGTGCAACGTCGACCATTCTAGGTCCAGAGACTCAACACCTTCTGCAATTTATTTGCCGATAACATTCAAGCCTAGAATGTTCTGAGCATCTTCAGAGATGAAGGTCATCTCCCCAAAAGGGAAGTGCATGGTATCGGTTTCACCATGATACCTTTCGACGAAGCAATTGACAGTAACAGAATCAGGTTTCACATAATTTTCAACCAAAGCATATAGACCAGTATCCTTTACTATTGTTTGGACCTCTTCACATTCCTCGGACAAATCCCAACCATCCGCGGCTTGGTTTCGGAAAACACGCACAGCCTTCTTATGATCCTACAATTAGGAGAGACAATACAATTAAGAGATTTTACATAAATACACAACAATACATATGTACAAGATAGAAAATGCTTACATAGGTTTGATAGATGGTACGAGCCCACACTACACCAAATTCCCGGATTCGTAACAGGATTTCGTAACGGCTTATGGGCCGTTACAAAATTCCCGTTACAAATGGTCGTTACAAAATATTCGTAACAGGCTGTAGCCGTTACTAATTTTTTAAAAATTAAATGTAGAGTCGAGCCGTTTGAAATTTTTTATAGGCGTGCTGACCACACGCTTCGTCACACCCGGGGTCGTAACACCTGAGTCCGCAAGTGTGCGATTCACACGTACCGTTGTGTTTCCACCCAAGATCAGTAACACTAGAGGATATTTCCTCCCATGCGCGTGCGATTCACATGCGTGATATGTGTATACCCTAATGAAAACAAATCGCGAATTTCATTTTTTCAGTTCTCTTTGTTCTCTCTTCTGCTCTCAGCCTCTCATCTCTTCCTCTCTCAGCTGATGAAACCAGATGAGTTTCTGCTCTCATTCTCTCTTCTCTTCCTCTCAGCCTATGAACCGAGATCCGATTTGATGAATCAGTTTCGATTCAGTTTCTTCATCATCTATAATAGGATTTTTAGGGATTTATAAATCGATTTAGGGTTTCAGTCTGTATAATAGTTTGTTCGTTGGAGTTCGAACTTGGAAGAACTGATCTTCACTCTTAGATAATCGTGAGAAAGAAACTGTTCTACTTTGTTTAATTTAGGTATCTATTTTTGGTTTTGATTTCGATTTATTTTCAGCTAGATTTAGGTTTTTGTTTTAGGGTTTCAAAGTGATAATTAATTTAAGGTTTCTTCTTCAATCGATTATGAGATTTGGGTTTCTGATTTAGGGTATTTTATTCATATTTATTTTCAGATGCAGATAGGAATGAAGTTGATAAGTTGACTGAGAAGCTACAAGGGGTTGGGATTGCTTCTGCTAGCGCTGATGCTGCCGTCCTTAACAACTTCTAAAGGTAATTTTGATGTTTTGGGTTATTGGTTTTTTGTTTGGTTTCATGATTGATTGGAAAGTTAGGGTTTTTGATTGATTTTATTATTGGGTGTGTTTTGTAAAGGGAAGTTCAACAGGTAAAGAACAACTAAAAAGGCTTCCTGGTGGAAAGATTAAGAAGAAGGTAATTTTTGTTTTAATGTGAAATTTAAAGCTGATTAATACATTAGAATACATGTTCTGTGTAGTGAGGATGGTGGGTTGTTTAATGCACTGGATTTTGGTTCTAGAGTCTAATCAGATAGTATTATCATTAGAGTATAAGTATTTGGATGTGCAAGAAAATTCCCAAGTAGCCAGATAATTCTGAAACCATCTATAAGAATTCGTTTTCAATGTATCATAATGATATGTAATTAAGCTAAAACAAATTACATAATTTAACTGGTTTCATATGCAGCATACATCATTTGCCTTTTCCATTTTTTTTTAATTTCGTTGTCTGAATTCAAGTTGTATTGCTATGCAGGGGTTAAAGGGATCTTGTCTATGAAGTTGGACTTGGTAATCATAAGATGCGCCTTGAAATGGTACACTTCGATCCATTAAAGGTGTAACTAACTTCTTACTCAGGCCATATGAGATTTCTAATATTTTTTTGTTCTGGTCAAGGATTCATAGCATCTAAACCTGAAACATATTAGTATATTTTTGGCATTTTGATCCACCCTCCTAGTCCCCTGCTTATTAAGTATTGACCATAAGCATTCAAATGAAGATTGATATCTTTTGTGCGGACACCAAAACTATTCAGTGGCCTGTACTTCTATTTCAGGGGGTGACTTGATTCCTTTGTAAAAAGAAACACTTAAAAAACTAGTCTTTGTACTACACGCAACTATTGAGTACTAAAGTTAAAAGATTATATAATGAATTGTGATTGAATGGTTGGCTCCAATTGGGGTTCTAATAGTAAGTGTTCTTATACTTTGTCTACTACCAAACTCCTCATTTTTTTTCTCTTTTCATTGATTGCTGATTGACATATTTATGTGTCTAATATGATCTCAATTGTATGTATTGTTAGTGCTCGATTTCGTATTTATTATGGCTTTTTATGTTTTTGTAGGTGTTTTTGGAGAAATAAGCTTTTGCGGGAAAATTGGCTCGAAAAGTGGTATTTGCGCTCGTGGGAGAAAATTACTATTCGGACACCTCATTTGGATAAGGGGCGCTTCAATTACTAAGGGGTACACCATTCATAAGGGGCACCCTAATTGTTATTTACACTCCAGGACACCCAGGTGTTAAAGGCACCGACGTACGGATAAGGGCACTCATCCCTAACTTTTGAATTCGAGAAATTGGCGGAATTCGTTGCAGCGTACGCGATTTTGGGTAGTGATTATAGGCGGGTTCGTGAGAGATTCAAGCCCAGATTTTGATCGGACTGGATTAGTTAGGGTTGAAAAGAGCTGGTATGATTATCTAATACGATTAAACAGGGCTAGATATCGATTTGAAGTAAAACATGGGACGTGGAAATATTATCTGATGTTGGGTTCGAAAGAAGGAAAGATACGTGGGAGGAAAGAAAGAAATATTCTCTACAGATTTCATTCTATCTTTAGAGTTTGGAAAGAGCTAGAAACCGCATAAGAGAAGAAACAGAAAAGGAAAATTGCCGAGACTTTTCTTGAAGGAAACCTAGGAGTTTTCACGGTGATTTGATTGGTCTGTGGAGTATATATAGGGTGATTAGAGTACAACAGGGGGTGTCGAGACTTTGGGGGGTTGATACGGAGGTTTGGTGGAGTTCACGTGGAAGAACCAGCCCGATTCAGAGGCGAGTTCTACACACGAACGAGGAAGAAGAACCGGACAACAAGACACTCAAAACCGGTCTTGCAAACCGTGACCTAAACTTTCAAACTCAACAATTTTCCAACAATTTTCCAACAATTATTATTAGTTTGCAACAGCTCTGTTAGGGTTCTTTGTAACGATGAGTTCTCAGTAACAATTATATACGGTACAAACTCGATTTTTCTTCAATAAAACACCTATTCGACCATGCGTTATTATTTTGAGCGTGTTTTTGATATGAGGAGCTAAACCCCAACACCTTTGGGATGACGGAGGAAGCCATATTTCATGCGTGTGGTAATTATATTTAATTCTTTTATGACTACTTGCACTATTATCAATCGTTTTATGATTTTTCTTAATTGATTGTGATGTCGTATGATGATGTATGCTTGGTCTAAGTGATTTTGATGCGTCATGCTAGTGATTTACAGTCAATCTTTTAAGAATCAACCTTGGCAAATAATTAGAGTCAGTATTATTTGAGCTATAATTGTTTGGAATAAATATTTTAATCGCATGAATGAGTTTATGGTGGAATCCAGGAGTCTCAGTAATCTCTCGATTTTTGTGACAAACTTGTGTATATATTTTCTTTGTTTTTAGAGTTTTCTGAAACTAAATCTTTACAAGTCTGAGTTGAACGAACTTTACTACCACACTTTACTACAACATAAAAACCACATCAATTTTTGGCGCTGCCGACGCGGACTTGTATTTAGATTTGTTTTAAGTTTATTTTTATTATTTTTTTTTTGTTCTTTTTTACGCCTTTGGTATTTTTCGATTCTTTTCAGATTTGGAGCGAAGCTACAAGGAGACAAAAAGAGTTATAAAAGGAAAGCATCGCCAAAGAAGGAAAGAAAAGAGGAATCCGAAAGGAGTGAAGAAGAAGATTTTGTACATATTTATTTTATTTCTTTTTATTTTTAGAAACTGTAAATATGGTTGTATTTTTGTAATTTTTTTTTTTTTTTTTGGACACTTTTGGACTTTATTTTTCTTTTGGACTGGACATTATTTTTAAAACCCTAAGGAAGGGTTACAAGTTAAATATAAACTGCTTTTGCGGGAAGGACGAGCGATTCACGATACTTGTCTCGGCCCCTCGGGTTCGTACACCGACATCGGAGTCGGTGGCCCGAGTCGACTTCAACGGTTCATCGCCCGTCAGTACGGGAGGTAAGACTCTATCCACCCACGAATCCCCTCTCGGTGGGTTTTATTTTGTGTGACAACTCACACCCCTGCCCGAATAGAATGTCGAATCGGTATTACAATAGCCAATACAATGAATATCCGACTGAGTTTCAAAATGGACGTTACTACTTTGACCATAATGTGAATAGTGGTTGGGAACATCAGCCTTTTCAAGGTTATGGCTCATACCATGATGAGCCCAATTACTATCCATACTCCCTAGGTCATACGAGCAAAATTCCTCTCTACTAGAGTCCGCACGTAAGTTAGGTGAGTCGACACAAAAGATACTTAAGTCGACACGTAGTTAATTTGAGATGAATAACTTAGTTTTGGACAAAAGCAATGCAACGTGTGAACCTTCTTTCCTAGATAAAATCAGGATGTCATGTGAGTCGACTCAGAAAATGTTGTTAGAGGCCCAGGAAAGAACTGCTCAAGATAATCTTAATTTCCAATATAGTGTTTCCAATAGTACCTTTGAAGATGAGGATAGTTATTTTCATAATCAAGATGACGAGGATAGAATTGGTAACACTACTTGTTTAGATGAGGTTCAACCATTTTCATGTTATTATAATGATGATTATGATGAGGATAGTGTTGATGAAGAATTTGAAATAAGTAGGCATAGTGATCAGGAATTTGTTACTCCAATTGAGCTTTACAATGATAATGTTTCTAGTTCAAATCCAGATAATTTTAATAATTATTCACCTATTCAAAAGGACGAGGATTTGACTAGAGATACCCCGTTTTATACGATGTAGTATTTCCTTATGATTACGAAGCTGATGATAGTTTTGAGGAACGAGTTTATTCTGAGAATATTGTTTTAGAGTCTAGCGATTTAGAAACATTAATCTTAGACAAAGAAAATGAACTCAAAGAGATGAGTGAGGATGTACACGACTTAGAAGAATCAATTGACCATTTTCGGGGAATCGAGATGACCTTGAAATTAGGGAAGTTGTGACTAGTCTTTCTAGAGACACTGAAAACTCTAAGTTTGGGGGTGATTATCATTCTCCATGTGCCTTAACTCTTAGAAAGGTCCCTCACTTGGGACTTGACATAGGTGCCTCAACCACTTTAAAAGATTATCTTCATACACGTTTTCCTGAACCTAGTGATGTCCATAGGGAAGTTCAGTTGTTAGAAACCCATCCTCTCGGTTGATGTGGTTAAATTTGTGCTATGATACCCAGATTGACTTTGTTTTCCCACCAAATATTTTTCAACCAATTGTGGGAACGTATAAGTTTCAGATGTGTCAATTATTAAGTTTTGAGACTAAGCATAAGTATTTTAGGAGAATAGAAACGACACATTTTCTTATGATTGACCACCAGTTTCATCGTGGTCAATTGTGTGAGTCAAAACTGATTGACTTTAAGGATCCGCAATTATTCAGGTTATTATTATGTGCTTCTAAGTTCTTATTTGAGTTTTACAGACTTTACAACCTGAACCGGATCTTAGCTTTGAGGAATTCCAGCACATGAAAATATTTTATTTGGACCCAGTTATAGAACCCGAACTGAACCACGACTAGATGTAGTTGTCTTAAACAGGAAACTAGACAAGGGTGTGCTTTATTTGTTCATTTTCTTGGCATGTTGCAGATTCCTTTTACTTGTGATAGCTCTATTTGGTTTCGATGACCCACAGATTTTTCGGCTATTACTTTATGATTCTATGAGGTGACTAATTCTTTGTTAGTCTGGCTGAAGACGTTAAACTTAGAACTTCTTGGGAGGTAACCCAATATTCATGCGACACGGTAATATCTTTCCTTAACTCTTTTACTTCAAATGGTAACAGTTTCTCCTTGTTCATGCTTTTAATTTTATCTTTAGAACATTGAGGACAATGTTAGATTTAAGTTTGGGGGTATGGGAGAAACTTTTTGGTTAGTTGCAATAAATAAACTCCAGAGCATAGAAATTTATGCTTATTAAGGATGGCACTAACCAATCTAAGTGGATGGAAGCATTTTGGTTGTAGGAGTTGAGGAACCAATCTGATTAGATGGAAACATCTAAAGAGTATATTCATAAAAGCATAGAGCTCAGGTGTTAGAATTAAAGAAAAAAACATGGTAGTTTCGCCATATCTCGTTGAATCCTTTTCACTTCTATTTTTTTGTTTGTTTTCTTCAAAATATGTTTATCTAAGTGATTAGGTGGGGCTCACGATTCAAGTTGTTACCACTGCTAGGGTGAAATAGAGTGATTGAGATACAAAAAAAAAAAGTTGAAAAAAGTTGAAAAAAAAAGTTGAAAAGTTGAGAAAAAAAAAATTATCATGAAAAAAAAATTATCATGAAAAAAAAAAGTGATTGAGACCAGACCATCAGACCAACCGGAATAAATTCAATAAAGTCGACCACTAGAACCCTTGTATATGCCAGTTGTGTTGACCTAGAGTTAGGATTATCGACCACTGGTTCCCTTGTATATGCCAGTGTGTTGATATTAGTCTAGACCAATATCTCAGTCCATTAGGATAGGTTCGTTTTGGCAGTGGCCTTCAGACAGATATGGGAAACACTTTTCACCTTAGTCAACATCAAAACCATCTATGTTTTTCTATATCCATCTCATTATCTATCCATGTGATTGGCCGACTCCGGTTATGATGTCCAGAAACTATCTGAGTAGAGCTCTGTGACTTATATATGAATTTTAGTATGCTTGAGTGCAAACTCGTGTACAGCAATTGGAATTTCTCATCGGGGTACTTCCTCCTGTAGTCAATAAGTATGCCAACCAAGGAGATTCTTTAGTGCCTTCCAAGGTTCTGCGTAGATAGTTAGGGTCTGGAGTGTAAAGATTTTGTGGGTATACCTCTGGTAAACCCTCCCGAGACTATAACTCGGCCACTAGGGCCACCTAGGGGTTTAAAGGCTTATTGCATACGCTAAATGCAATCGACGATGCCTGCGACAGTGAGTTAGGATTTTATTTTCTATTTGATTTGCTCGAGGACTAGAAAATAATAAGTTTGGGGGTATTTGATGGACATATTTATGTGTCTAATATGATCTCAATTGTATGTATTGTTAGTGCTCGATTTCGTATTTATTATGGCTTTTTATGTTTTTGTAGGTGTTTTTGGAGAAATAAGCTTTTGCGGGAAAATTGGCTCGAAAAGTGGTATTTGCGCTCGTGGGAGAAAATTACTATTCGGACCCCTCATTTGGATAAGGGGCGCTTCAATTACTAAGGGGTACACCATTCATAAGGGGCACCCTAATTGTTATTTACACTCCAGGACACCCAGGTGTTAAAGGCACCCGACGTCTGGATAAGGGGCACTCATCCCCTAACTTTTGAATTCAGAAATTGGCGGGAATTCGTTGCAGCGTCTGGCAGATTTTGGGTAGTGATTATAGGCGGGTTCGTGAGAGATTCAAGCCCAGATTTTGATCGGACTGGATTAGTTAGGGTTGAAAAGAGTTGGTATGATTATCTAATACGATTAAACAGGGCTAGATATCGATTTGAAGTAAAATAGGGGACGTGGAAATATTATATGACGTTGGGTTCGAAAGAAGGAAAGATACATGGGAGGAAAGAAAGAAATATTCTCTACAGATTTCATTCTATCTTTAGAGTTTGGAAAGAGCTAGAAACCGCATAAGAGAAGAAACAGAAAAGGAAAATTGCCGAGACTTTTGCTGAAGGAAACCGGAGTTTTCACGGTGATTTGATTGGTCTGTGGAGTATATATAGGGTGATTAGAGTACAACAGGGGGTGTCGAGACTTTGGGAGGGTTGATACGGAGGTTTGGTGGAGTTCACGTGGAAGAACCTAGCGATTGCAGAAGACGAGTTCTACACCGGCGAGAACGAGGAAGAAGAACCGGACAACAAAGACTCAAAACCATCGAATGCTTAAACCGTGACCTAAACTTTCAAACTCAACAATTTTCCAACAATTTTCCAACAATTATTATTAGTTTGCAACAGCTCTGTTAGGGTTCTTTGTAACAGTGAGTTATGTAACAATTATATACGTTACAAACTCGATTTTTCTTCAATAAAACACCTATTCAGCCATGCGTTATTATTTTGAGCGTGTTTTTGATATGAGGAGCTAAACCCCAACACTGGGATGACGGAGGAAGCCATATTTCATGCGTGTGGTAATTATATTTAATTCTTTTATGACTACTTGCACTATTATCAATCGTTTTATGATTTTTCTTAATTGATTGTGATGTCGTATGATGATGTATGCTTGGTCTAAGTGATTTTGATGCGTCATGCTAGTGATTTACAGTCAATCTTTTAAGAATCAACCTTGGCAAATAATTAGAGTCAGTATTATTTGAGCTATAATTGTTTGGAATAAATATTTTAATCGCATGAATGAGTTTATGGTGGAATCCCGAGTCTCAGTAATCTCTCGATTTTTGTGACAAACTTGTGTATATATTTTCTTTGTTTTTAGAGTTTTCTGAAACTAAATCTTTATAAGTCTGAGTTGAACGAACTTTACTACCACACTTTACTACAACATAAAAACCACATCAATTGTCACTGGGAATTTTGGGTTTCCAATCTTTTAAAATTTAAAATGCTATTAGGTAGATGTAATGTACTCTGTTCGATCTTTCATCCTTGCGTTGTTGGCCACTAATTGATATCTTCCAAGTTTCTGTCACATAGTTTTGTTATAGATTCTCAGTAGCTGTGCTTTACATGATTGTATAGTTTTGTGGCTATTTTCTCAGTTGCAACAACATAGATGTTATAAATACTCGTGGCTTAGAAATATACATGAGTCTGAAGGCAAATTGTATCTGTCTCAGATGTCTTACTGTTTTTTTCATATCTCCTCAGCTATGCGATGTCAGATCTCTTTGGAGGGGGTTTCCGTTGGTGTTTTTGCAGCAACTTGAGCTGGTGGAAGGACAAGAGGGATTATACCCCTGAAATCATACTCAAGCAAGAGGTTCTGCCATTAAATGGCAGCCATTATGTCCCTTAGCAACTGCAAGTTTTGAGTAAGTTTCTATGTAGTTTCTTCTTATAGTGATTTAAGTGAAAATGAACTGTGATTTAAGTGAGAATGAACTGAACTTAGGAACTTAGTTGGCTTCTATGATTTCCCTCATAATTTGATTCTTTTTGAGATTGTATTCTTTTTTGAATTGATTGAATGTTGAAATGAATTGATTGAATAAAGTATTGAATGTGGATTATGGATGGAATGAAGGTGTATGCCGGATATTTGAAATGCCCGGCTTATTTCAGGCAGAAAATGAACTGTCGGTCAGCCTTGACCTGGTCAATGTTGACTGGCAGTAATTTTTTTGTTGTTACAAAAAAAATCGTAATGGCTCCAGGATGTTACGACCACGTTGTTACAAAAAAATTCGTAACGGCCTGGAGCTGTTACCACGTGGCAAATTAGTAACGGCCACAACCTGTTACTAGAGCCGTTACAACCAAAATTTGTAACGGCTCCATTGCCGTTACAAAAAAAATGTAACACCCACTTTTGCAACAGGCAGGAGCCGTTACAACCCGTTTTAGTAACGGCTCAGTTCTGTTTCTAATCCCAGAATTTGGTGTAGTGCTTGTATCCAAATAGTGTTTTTGGTTCCGGAGCTTCGCCCCAAATTCTACTACGTTCAAGATCAGGTATCATGTCATTAATATGAGGAAGGTGGGAACCTTTAACTTTCACTTTGACGTTGCCCTTCTTGCCATTGCCTTGTGTTGGTTGTTGACTTGGGCCACCAACTTCGCTTTGGCTTGCTAATTGACTTTCCTCTTCATGTTGTTCATCTTGATCATCGTGCTCCCGGTTCGCAAATCCACTACGGTCACTCCCACTCTCCCAAATTATCCCTCTTGTACCAGCCCCCAAACGTACCTTACGGCCTTCATCTTTCCCTCGAGGAGGCAGAGACTGAGGAGTATCAAGACCGTCCTTCCTTCTTCTCTTAGTGACAGCATCTTTATTTTTTCTTTTGTTGACTTCCTTTGATTTTGACCTATATCGTAAGCACACGGAAAGCAATGAATATAAGACAACTCACCTTCAGTTTTAGTACCGACATTGACTACCTTTAACTAAACCACGCCGGATTAATGTTCCGGCAGTACACATTGACTATCGACTGTGCCGGTACCAACTACCGGCATACAAAGGCAACCTAAAATCTATGCCGGTATTTTTGACATTTTTCCTGTATGTTTTAAGTCCACTACCGGCATTCTCGAATTATTACAAAAGAATGCCGGTACCAAAAACCGGCATGTAATGAAACCAAAAATCAATGCCGGTACTGGTGAAAAATTCATAAACTCTCCTATATGTTTTAAGTCCACTACCGGCATGCTCGAATTATTATCAAACACTGCCGGTACTAAAAACCAGCATTGTATTCATCCTAGATTGAATGCTTGGGTAGGGAAAATACAAGTTTTCGGTTAACATGGGGTTGGAAACCGATATTGTATTCATCCTAGATTGAATGCCGGAACACAAAACCGGCATTGTATTCATACAAATATTAGTGTACGGTACTCTCTGAAACTAAACTGTTTGAGTTAGGGTTCGCGATTCTAACCTAAACCCATTGATATAGATCGATTGAAACACCTACAAAGTAGTTTAAAATCACTTACCTTCTCACAGAAGCCATATTTCTGAGTAGTTGATTGTCCGAGAACGTTGCTTCGTCGTCCTCTTGCTCTTGAGCAATCTTAGAAATTCTTTCTGCCTGTTTTTGTTGAGCAATCGATGATGTTGAGTTCGATTGGGCATTTGGTTTCTTTCGTGGAGGCATTGTTTATGATGCGGGTTGGTTAATCGACGAAGAAATTTTTGAATCGACGATTAATCGACGAAGAACAGATGAAGAATGATGAAAAAAAAAATCTGAACACCCTAGGACAGTGTCGGTACTGGGGGATATAAGAATTTGGTTTTTGATTTTAAGTTTTAGGGGAAAGGGTAGTATAGTCTTTTCATAATGTTTTTTAATTAACCAAAGGGTATTTTAGTATTTTCATACCCAAAAATCACCCCTTAACACACACCATGGGTTGGGAGAAGTAATCAATATCCACCAATTCCTTTTTATATCCCCCAATTTCGCGTTCTTTTGAATGTCAGATGCAATTCTTTTCAACCCATAAATGGGTTGGTTTGTCTTGTAATTGTGATAAGTTTAGTTCTTTTTTCATTTACAATCCCTGCGCTAAAGGGAAACATCTCCCATCGAAACAAGTACTAGTGAAGTATTTTTTAGCAACTTTAGCCAACAAGAAGAAGTTGATTCTGCTGAAAATTTGAGGCTCGGCTACAAACTTGTGTTTGAATTTGGATATAACCCAACTACTATGCAACACAAAGTATTGTGCATATATTCAATGACTGTATGTAATAGTGTAATTTCGTGGGTTCGCAAAACCTCTGTTGTCATGAGGCGTAAACTTATGTGTATGATTTTCACAGTAGGCGCGAATAAATAGAGAAAGATTGGTGATCGCAACTCCATTCAGAATTCTAAATGATGACAAAACTGTTTATGTGAATGGTATTGTATGTTGGATCTATTATCGAATACTCGGAAGGAGGACTAAAATCACTGTGTATGATGTTGGAATAGAGACATTTAGGGTGATCATTATCCCTGATTCTATCCCTATAAACATTTGGCGCGACAGTAGAGAGCTAATCTATGAATTAGTAGAGATATATGAGAATTTAATTGTTTTAGTCCACGAAAGAGATGACTGGATCAACTTGAGGATTTGTAATGATAATGATTGAATAAATAATCCATATTCCTTGTCCATGTCGTGAATTAAACAATTTAGATTTTAAAGTCGTTACCGACACCGACCTAGTACTCATAAATTCATAACATAAGGACATAAATACCGGGAATGTCTCAGGTATTATAATAAAAAAGTGAAAATGTATTACAAATGATGAAAAATAACCGACATATATCGATTTTTGTAATACTTTCTAACTTTTCTATTATAATACTGCAAACACTCTCGGTGTTTCTGTCCAAATCTTATGAATTATATGACTATTAGAACCCTGTCGAAAATGACTTTAAAATATAAATTGTTTAATTTACGCCATAAAAAAAAAAATTTGGAATGTTTCTTTAATCTAATGACCACCAGCATTACCATCATCATTATCATTATAAATCCACAACTTGAGCCAGTCATCTCCTTTTTGGACTAAAATAGCTAAATGCCTATCGAATTCTACTAATTCACTTATTAACTTTCTAGTATAACGTCGAATGTCTTTAGGGATGCAATCAGGGATAGTGATCACCCTAAATGTCTCTCTTCCGACATAAAACACAATGATTTTAGTTTATTTTTGGAATATGTGGTAATGGATCGAACATATAAAACCATTCATATAAACAATTTTGTCATCACTTAAAATTATGAGTGGAGCTTGATGATCATCAATCTTTCTCCATTTATTCTCACCTACTGTGAAGACCTCGCATATAAGTTTACGCCTAACAATGACAGAGGTTTTGCGACTCCACGAAATTACACTCTTATATAAAGTCATCAAATATACGCACAACACATGTCTGTAGCCGAGCCTCAAATTTTTAACAGAATAAACTACTTTTTGCTGGCCAAAGTTGTTATCAAATACTTCACTTGTACTTGTTTTGATCCACGATGTTTTCTCTCCAGTGCAGGGATTGTAATAAATGGGAAAAGAACCAGGCTCATCACTATTTACAAAACAAACCAACCCATTTACAGTTCAAAGTATATTACATCTAGCGTTCAGAATCACACTATGATACACATTACGACATAAAACAACATGTGTTGTCTGTAGCGCGATAGCCAGCAGGCCATAATTCCCCGATGCGCCACTCTGATGCTAAAAACCGGGCATTAAAACTAGGAAAATCACGTTCATTTTCTCTTGCGAGCATGCTCGTTGAGCATGATGCAGCTAACTTAGCTTCCACACCGTTCCAACTTACCCTTATTCTGCGAAGGGTTTAAAGCCTTGAAGGATATGCCGGATACACCTTACATACATCACTGAATACTGGGTCTTATTCAGGCATAATGAAAGTACTCTCGAAATAAAAATATACGCCCCAAATGGCGACCCAAACAGATTCCTAACGAAAAAGTTATTAAGGAAACAAAAAATTTCCTAAAACGGCCTTTTGAGGCCCTACACGAGAGAATTTGGCTAAAATACCAAGACCTTGATATATAGATCACGCCTTGATCGTTGGTCCGTTTCCAATCAATTTTGACCCGTCTAGAGATAAATTACGACACTCGGGTTTTAAGCCTCCAGATAAGCTATAGCTTGCTCATCTGCATCAACTTGTCTATCTCGTGCCATGGGTACATCAATCAGGCTCATGCAGTATTTTACTTAGGCTTATGCAATCTCCGATACTTACATACCGTTGTAGCTTACCTTCGTGGCCATGACCAACGTGCCAATGGTGCATGCCAATGTCGAATGCCTTGATAGGAAGTATGAGCATCCATGGAATGGAATGCAACATGCCTCATCAAGTGTGGCCACAATCATCTGTTGCATTGCATTATCGAGCCAGATGATATGAGAGGCCATAATGGTGCAATCATCTCCCAATTAGATGATATGAGCGACAAAGTGCTGGACCGGCAATGCTGCAACTCATTGTGGCTGCATACATGCCCTTCTTTACTCTAAAGTGATCAAGAACAGACCTTAGTTCATCCTCAAAGGGACATCAACTTAAGCCAAACTCGTTTGCAAGGTCGTGTCCAAGCAATAATGGTAATGGTCAAGTCCGTATAGGTCGTTCCGTCAAAATTCACAAAGGTTGTGCATTATCGAGTCCGCGATATAGCATGGTGATGCCTAAGCATCAAATTTCCTACTTGCAAGGCTACACAACTATAAATGAGGCCTAAGCATCATTAACACTCTTTTCGGCTAAGCTATGAAGCTTACTTGGTGCATGGTCCGCATATGCACCTTCAACCAACTACCCCTCCATATATATGTTTTTAAAGACACTTTTACAACTTAGATTAGGGGAGGAAAAATCATTCATCAAGTCCCAAGGACGTTATGGATGCACATTACTACCCTAGCCAACTGCAATGTACGGCCGTGATGGCTGTACATTCAACACTTCCAATGTCCGGCCATGATGGCTGAACATTCATGAGCCGTGGTATATTGAAGGGTCGTGATGGCTGTATTTTCGCCTTTGGCCCATAGGCCACTCCAATGTCCAGCCGTGATGGCTTCACATGGGCAAGGCACCTGCTCTCCGGCCTCGATGCAACATAGTGATGCGATATTAGCCCTAGGCCAATGACATGGTAGTGTGCTATGCTAGCACTAACTTTTTCAAGGCCATCTACCCAACTGGACTAATTCATCATGATGATGCAACATTGTCATTTGGCTAAATGCCAAACATAACGCGCCATTTTGGCGCGATATTAGCCTTAATCCAATCTACCTCTTACTAAGAAACGAAAGCTTTGAATGAAGCTTCATCTCAGGCCATCGCGCATCTTTTAGCACGCGTTGAAAAATCGGGGGTACAACAACCACACCCAATATTTCACTTAGCAATCTATATGGACAAACTCCAATATACTTTTAAGAGAATCAATAAGACTCAATCTATAAAAAGTATATCAAAGAGTTTTATCTCTCTTTCTTGATTCAATTCTTTCTCAAGCAAATAGAAATCTGCGAGTCTAATTGAATACAAAAGAAATCACTTGAACGGTACCAAAGACCAATGTTCAAGGATCAATCAACAACCAAAGGTCGGATTTCCAATTGATTGATTCAAACACACAACCTGTGATATTTCAATTATATAACAAAATATAATGCGGAATAGAAATAACACAGACACCAGAATTTTGTTAACGAGGAAACCGCAAAAAAGGAAAAACTCGGGACCTAGTCCAGATTGAACACCACAATGTATTAAGCGGCTACAGATACTAGCCTACTACAAACCAACTTCGGTCTGGAATGTAGTTGAACCCCAATCAATCTCACACTGATTCCAGGTACAGTTACGCTCCTTATGTCTCTGATCCCAGCAGGATACTACGCATTTGATTCCCTTAGCTGATCTTACCCACAACTAAGAGTTGTTACGACCCAAAGTCGGAGACTTTAATAAACAAATATGTATCACACAAAAAAGTCTACAGAATAGATAAATCTGTCTCCCACAGATAAGTTTTGTTCCGTCTTTTGATAAATCAAGGTGAACAGGAACCAATTGATAACCCAGACTTATATTCCCGAAGAAAAACCTAGTATTATCAATCACCTCACAATAATCCTAATCGACGCATCGAAAAAAGATATTGTGGAATCACAAACGATGAGACGATCTTGCCTATCAGAGATACAGATCTCAAGCCAATCGTTACGATTGTACTCAAAACTATAGAATCAGTAAGATCAGATCACACAACTACGAGAAAGTAGTATCGGTCTGGCTTCACAATCCCAATGAAGTCTTTACGTCGTTAACCTGGTTTAAGAAGAAAACCTAAGGTTAAAGGAGAATCGACTCTAGATAATACAACTAGTATCACACAGAAGGTGTGGGGATCAGGTTTCCCAGTTGCTAGAGTTCTCCATTATATAGTCTTTCAAATCATGGTTTGGAATCAATGTTAGCTTGGTAATAAAGCATTCAATATTCTTGTTAGATGAAAACTCCGATTAGATTCAAGCTAATATCTTTCAACCGTTGGATCGAAAACTTAGCTTGTTACACACAAATGAAATGTACTATTTTGGGTTTATGTAACCGTACCCAAACATGAGCATTTGTTGGTTCAACAATAGATAACCAAATGGTTAGCCATATGAGCACTTTCATATCAACCATATTCTTCTTCACCATAACTAGTTCAAATTACTCAAATGAACTAGTTATAGAGTTTTTCAATTGCAAGGAAATCTTATGTAACTACACAAGACACAATCGAAGCAAAAACGATTTGATTTACTCGAATCGGTTCATGAATTATATAGCCACGGTTTGCATTTTGCATTCCTTAGTTTTTATATATGAGTTCACAAACAATCGTTTTTAGATATAACCAACTCAAGTTCGCAGACTTAGTTCGCGGACTTGAGTTCCCGGAAGGAGTTCTCAAACTCCAGCAGAATTTCTCGGGAAGAGAACTTCCGCTAGTTCGCGGACTGAGTTCGTGGACTTAGCTCACGGATCTGATTCCGGTTCTCTTGATCAACAAAGTTCACAAACTTCGGTTCAAGGAAACAAGGACTTATACATATATGTGTTGCCACACAATGCTTATATCCAACATTGGTTATATGATCTAAACTCTCATTTCAATCATTGAAACATTCTTAAAGGACATTCCGTCAAAGTAAGCAATTTCCAAAGTGATTGAAACGTGTCATGACTTTCGTCACTAGGTAAAGATGAACTTGGCCAAAGCAAAAGCTTACCAACACATATTTCGAGAAATAGATATGCGAGATAAACTCGGCTCGAAATAGCAAATGTGTATAATCAAAGTCTATATAGCAAAACGACTTTTGTCTCAAAATAGGAGATATAGTAGATAGACTTTTGAGTGATAGATAAGTTCAAGTCTCCACATACCTTTTAGTCGATGAAGATCCACCAGTTCCTTGAGTAGTCCTTCGTCTTGTATGATGATCGCCATAGAGTTCTTGAGCTCAACTACAATTTCTATCCTAGTCCGAGACTTAGCTATAGTAGACTAGAAATCAAGACTTATAGTTTTGATCACTAACATTGACAAACATGCTTGAGATAACAACGCATGCGAGTTCGACCGAGCAATTCTCTAACACGCATCATGATAAAAGCACGGGTGTTACATTATTCACCCCTTTAAAGAATTTTTTCCCAGAAATTAAACTATTGTGGACAATCTCTTTGGTTTGGATTCTTGAGCAAAAGTCCCATACCAGATGCTCAGAAATCACGCAACTTTTCTTGATTCGTTATGGGACATCAATTAAGACCTTCTGAGCAAACGATCCATACCTCATACTCAGGAATTCAAAAAGAGTCCACAACTTTACCAAGAATCTTAATTGGCCAGTTGCCAAAAGATATCTCAACCAGGTATCCTAAGGGGCCTCCCATACCACCACTCAAGAATTCTAAAGTTCACAAGTTGAAACATGTCATCGAAATGACATGCAAAATCTTAACGCATTGTTGTATGGAACAGAATCCAGTTTCCAACCATCCCTGACGGTTATCCAGGTTGCCACTCGGAAGTGGGATGCTAGCCGCCCTGACAACGCACACCGTTAGCCAGTTTCCGACGTGTGGGAATGATCGGTCCCATTGTGTGCCTACCGTTTCGAACGGTCTTCCGGATATCCACTCATAAGTGGGGTGCCACTTAGGCCAGGCAAACTCACAGTACTTAAACAAGCTCAACTCGATTCGCAAAGTAACTAGCATAGTAGTTACAAACTCTTCCCGCGCAAAAGTTGCGAATTATCGAGTCCGTGACATGGCATAGTGATGCCTAAGTATCAAATTCCCTATTGGCAAGGCTACGCAGCTACAAATGAGGCTTAAGCATTATGTATACTCTCTCGGCTAAGCTATAAAGCTTACTTGGTGCATGGTTCGCATATCACCTTCAACAAACTACCCCTCCCTATATATGTTTTAAAGAAATTTTTACAACTTAGATTAGGGGAGGAAAAATCATTCATCAAGTCCCAAGTTCGTGATAGCTGCACATTACCACCCTGGACAACTGCAATGTACGGCCGTGAGGGTACACTCAAATCTGGCTTACAGGCCTGTTCCAATGTCCGGTCATGATGGCTGAACATTCCTGAGCCAGGTCCAGTGAAGGGCCGTGATGGCTGTATTTCCATCTTTGGCCCATAGGCCACTCCAATGTCCAGCCGTGATGGTTGCACATGTGTAAGGCCGCCCTGCTCTGGCCCGATGCAACATAGTGATACGATATTGGTCCTAGGCCAATGACATGGTAGTGTGCTATGTTAACACTAACTTTTCTCAAGGCCATCTACCCAACTGGCCTAATGCATCATGATGATGTAACATTGTCCCTTGGCCAAATGCCAAACATAATGCGCCATTTTGGCGCGATATTGGCCTTAATCCAATCTACCTCTTACCAAGCAACGGAAGCTTTGGATGAAGCTTCATCTCAGGCCATGGCGCATCTTTTAGCATGCGCCATGCTAAAAACATGGGATGCTACGGTCATCAATCTTTGAATCTTCTCGGGAGAACAAAATACTCATGATATCCACTCTTCTAGAAAAAGGACACCTAGAGTACGATAAGGCCATGTTCGAAAGATAAGAAATGTAGTAATGCCTTTACATCAATGTTCTTAGCACAATTTGATTAAGCATCTGTCGTGTTTGACTATGGGTCTCCAAGATATTAGGCTTTCTATTCTTTATCTTCCAACACATCGTCGCTAGGGTTCTTGGAGGCTCGAAGCATATCCAAGAGATTCATGACCACATAAAATCTAACTTCACTAAATCCCCATCAAAATCTTGAATCCCTATTTCCTTTAACAAAAATAACTCATGATCATAAAAACCCATTTTAGAATTATTATTTTTTTGATCGATTAAAACTGCCCCTTAAACAAAAACCCAGATTGTCAAATCTATGATCTATCGGAAAAAAAAATATTATTCTTATTTAGGTGGTGTGTATACTGATTTGTGGTTTTAGGTGGAGACTGCTGGAGACCTTGATTAACTACATTATATTCGGGGCAACCATTGTTTCTTTTAGTGACAATCATCTTTTTTCTTCAAATTCTGTAGTGTTTGAATTCAATAAACATTAATCATATACAATAACAAAATTTGAAAAGGACCATTAATTCATTTTAGTGATTGTTCTCTTTTAGTGAAATGTGGTTAATCCTATTAATTATTTTATGGATTATTAATGCATGTTCAAGTTCTTTACCACCACCAAAATCACAATTCTATGAAGCAAATCGACCAATATGTCAGTCCATTACATCAACTACGCCAAAGAAGAAACTGGTGTTGTGCTTGTCTCCTCTAGTCAATATTTATACCGACTAGTATTTTTTTCTTACATGCTATTGATGGTGCTGCAATTATTCAATTTACCAACCTATTACTGGTGTTGTAATTATTCAATTTACCAACCAAAAAAAATCTTCTTTCTCATTCACATCGTTACAACTCTCTTAGTTTTAATGAATCAAATTCTAAATCAGATGTTTCATCTCATCTGAATTCTCAACATGACTAGTTATTTCAATCCTATTAATGTTTCAGTTTTTTGAAGAATCAACTTGATGTTGGAATTGGTTCTAGTTCTATAAACATTTTACTCTCGGTACACATAGTTCAACACTGTTTAGCTTTGATTTGAGTGATTTTATTTTCAGAAATAGACTTTGTAGGATTTTCTTTCGAGGGGGTATCAATATAAAAAAAATTCAAAATATTTAAGAATTTTCGTAGTAACCGATTAATAACTAACTTAACTAACAAATTAATAGGGTATCGTTAGTGTTTTCTGGGGGTATATAAAGGAACACCTTATATATTAGCCAAAATTTACAAGTGTAAAACGAGCATTTGCAATTGTTGTTAACTAACACATCAACAGTCCATCTCCCAGGACACCAAAAGACGTCTAGACTTGCGGAGATAAACAAGAGAAAACCGAGAAGTCATCCACATTCCCCCATGCAGACAACAGTTAGAGGTTGTATTTGAATTCCTTGAAATTGGACCTAAGTAAGTGATCCAGAGAGAGCGAGCAAAAGGTTAATCCTAGGAGAAAGTTGTTGTATCTTCTCTTCTTTTTTATGACAGATCATCATGATACATATGAAGCCCTAGACAAAGGCGTGCACAAGCACGGCAAAACACCATTGATTCTACCTTCTGAACTAGATCTCCAAAAATCTTGTCATCCACCTATACAGTTCCACTCAATTCCCAATAAATTTGTTTCAAGTATTCAAGTCATCAGCAACCAACAAGATACTCAAAGAGAAGCATGATTTCTAAACAAAATGAAAAACAAAATAATATGATGGCAATTATGTAAAATATGGTAAATTGCAAGAATGAAGAACCTTATAAATCAATGGAAACACATCAACACCAGAGAGGAAAGTTCGCTGCAAGTTTAAATTTACCATGGTGTAGATATTGATGATCCTAATACTTGACCAATTATAGAAACTAGTATACATACCATTAGTATACAAGATAGCAAAAGACATCATAAGCTACCAATTTAGAAGAGAAAGTGAACATGATAGCAAAAGACATCATAAGCTACCAATTTAGATGATAGACAAGAGAAAGTATACATACCATTAGTTCAGTTCAATCATTGATGCAATTATAGAAACTAGTACGAAGCAACTTGACTGATGATAGACAAGATAGCAAAAGACATCATAAGCTACCAATTTAGAAGAGAAAGTGAACATGAACGTAGTGTGAGATATTTTTATTGTCTGTTTTATCATTACATCATTAAATATCTTGGCTTCTCAAAATCTTAATTTGTCTTATAATGTTCTGGGATTTCCTGGCAGAGTAGCAATTTCCATTCCAAGGGATTATTTTTTTTCGATAAGCATTCCATTTCAAACTATGAATGCATGATTACACGCAAGTGCAACACATGTATATCGAAATATATTATGAGAATGACACCTTGGCATCAATTCCATATAGTGTAACCCGATATATGAGCGGATATGTATTTCCCATCGTGAGAATATTTGATGTCTACGACCTTACCCGACCATTCTACGAACAATGAAGACATAAAACACTCAGAAACTTGCAAAGCTTGATAGAAAACATGTTCTTGTGACTACCAAAGTGAGGCAAAAAAATTAATTGAACTATATCTGGAGCGTGTACATTCAGAACTCTCTTTCACGTAAAATGCATGAACTTCACCTTGGATGGTCTTATACATGAGACAACATTCCCTTATTCACCTCAATCCAATAGTGTAGCTGAACATAAGAACCGCACCCTTAAGGATACGATGAATATCATTATGATTAGTTCATGATTTCCTTCGAATTTGTGGATGTGTGTGTGTGTGTGGGGGGGGGGGGGTGTTATCCTCTCATCCACTTACATCCTGAACATAGTACCATTTAAAGGATCGGATAAACTCCACACGAGTTATAAAAAGGTAGACAACCATATTATGTGCTTACTTAAAAGTGTGGGGTGTTTGGAAAAGGTGGCCATCCCTCCTCATAAGAGAACTAAGACAAGACCCGCAAATGTTAAAGGATATTATGCAACGACTATTTCCCGCTACTTCATTACTATTTATAAGCCTCATACTTCATCAATTTACTCACATATATTCTTACATAAATTTTACACTATTTACCTATATTTCCAATTTACTCACTTTTTTTTTTCATAATCAATAACAAATTGTGGTGAAGAGATGCGGATGCATATGGATCAGTTTAAATTACAGCAAGAAATGCGTGTTCGAATGTTGCAACAACTTGATGATGAGGAAGCTAAAGATAGAGAACTAAAAAACACTATGATGTTGGTACATTCATGTCATATACCTAGAGTTTTAGAGCCAAAATAAGTATTCACAAGAAGATATACGTATCGAGGGAGCTAGGGATTGGTACCACAAGAAGCTGATGCGCGATTATTTCTTTCTGATCGCGTGTTCTCTGATCAAGATTTCCAACGTCGATTCAGCATGCCCGGCATTTGGTGATAAAATCATTAATGAGATTTTCAGGTATAACCTCAATTTAATTATCAGTTTGATGTACTGAATATTAGAGGTCATAGTTCTAAAGAAAAGGTTATTTCAGCCATAAGGATTCAGGTTACGAGTGTCTAACAGATTCTAATGATAATTACCTCCATATGGGAAAAACAAATTCATACAAGTATCTTTTATTATTTTGGGAAGTTTTAATTAATCATTTTGGTCTAACATATTAACAAAACCAACCGAGGAAGATGTTAGAAAATACTAAAGCAAAACGAGGATAAGAGCTCCCCATGAATGCTAAGTAGTCTTGACAGTATGCGTTGGGTATGATTGATATGCCCTAAGCCGGTCAATATAAGGGTCGTTACTCAAAACGTGGTCGTTCCTCTTTACCGGATAAATGTCCTTGATTCGTACATAGTACCAATGTTAATTTTAAAATTAGATTTCAACACATGAGTTCAAGGTACGAATGTCCTTGATTCGTACACCCACCTATCGTTTATTCGGAATGGAAAGCCTCCATCGATGGGTTAGGAACCTAAGTTCCAACAAGTGGATCATTACCCATTTATATCTAGGGTATCATTATCCATTTTTCTCTCGGAGATCATTACCCACCATTAGCATGACCATGTTCCATATAATTGTAAAACATGAACTCATTTCTTGTTTGTAAATCATTTTTACAAACAGTACAAGCAAATCATGGCTTAGAAAAATATGACAAACAACAAGTATTTCTTTTAAGCATTTAAGCAAACAAAACTGGACTAGGTCCCGATTTTTTTTTGCATTTGCGGTTTCCTTGCGGATAAAATCTTGTTGTATCTTTATTTTTAACTTCTGCAATTATAATTTTTGTTTACTTATAATTAAAAGTAAATACATTGTACACCAAACACTTGAGTTGATCCCTATAGTTTAAGGTTCGGTTTCGAACTAGAAACTGTATACCAAGTGTATACCTTGTGGTTGCTATCTTCTTGACAGTTTCTATAACAGTACGAACCTTTTTCTCGGACTTTAGCTGAACATAGTACCATTTAAAGGATCAGATAAACTCCATACGAGTTATAAAAAGGTAGACAACCATATTATGTGATTACTTAAAAGTGTGGGGTGTTTGGCAAAGGTGGCCATCCCTCCTCATAAGAGAACTAAGACAAGACCCGCAAATGTTAAAGGATATTATGCAACAACTATTTCCCGCTACTTCATTACTATTTATAAGCCTCATACTTCATCAATTTACTCACATATATTCTTACATAAATTTTACACTATTTACCTATATTTCCAATTTACTCACTTTTTTTTCATAATCAATAACAAATTGTGGTGAAGAGATGCGGATGCATATGGATCAGTTTAAATTACAGCAAGAAATGCGTGTTCGAATGTTGCAACAACTTGATGATGAGGAAGCTAAAGATAGAGAACTAAAAAACACTATGATGTTGGTACATTCATGTCATATACCTAGAGTTTTAGAGCCAAAATAAGTATTCACAAGAAGATATACGTATCGAGGGAGCTAGGGATTGGTACCACAAGAAGCTGATGCGCGATTATTTCTTTACGATCGCGTGTTCTCCGATCAAGATTTCCAACGTCGATTAGATGCCGGCATTTGGTGATAAAATCATTAATGAGATTTTCAGGTATAACCTCAATTTAATTATCAGTTTGATGTACTGAATATTAGAGGTCATAGTCCTAAAGAAAAGGTTATTTCAGCCATAAGGATTCTAGGTTACGAGTGTCTAAAAGATTCTAATGATAAGTACCTCCATATGGGAAAAAAAAAATTCATACAAGTATCTTTCATTATTTTGGGAAGTTTTAATTAATCATTTTGGTCTAACATATTAACAAAACCAACCGAGGAAGATGTTAGAAAAATACTAAAGCAAAACGAGGATAAGAGCTCCCCATGAATGCTAAGTAGTTTTGACAATATGCGTTGGGTATGATTGATATGCCCTAAGCCGGTCAATATAAGGGTCGTTACTCAAAACGTGGTCGTTCCTCTTTACCGGATAAATGTCCTTGATTCGTACATAGTACCAATGTTAATTTTCAAATTAGATTTCAACACATGAGTTCAAGGTACGAATGTCCTTGATTCGTACACCCACCTATCGTTTATCCGGAATGGAAAGCCTCCATCGATGGGTTAGGAACCTAAGTTCCTACAAGTGGATCATTACCCATTTATATATAGGGTATCATTATCCATTTTACTCTCGGAGATCATTACCCACCATTAGCATGACCATGTTCCATATAACTGTAAAACATGAACTCATTTCCTGTTTGTAAATCATTTTTACAAACAGTACAAGCAAATCATGGCTTAGAAAAATATGACAAACAACAAGTATTTCTTTTAAGCATTTAAGCAAACAAAATTGGACTAGGTCCCGGTTTTTTTTTGTATTTGCGGTTTCCTTGCGGATAAAATCTTATTGTATCTTTATTTTTAACTTCTGCAATTATAATTTTTGTTTACTTATAATTAAAAGTAAATACATTGTACACCAAACACTTGAGTTGATCCCTATAGTTTAAGGTTCGGTTTCGAACTAGAAACTGTATACCAAGTGTATACCTTGTGGTTGCTATCTTCTTGAAAGTTTCTATAACAGTACGAACCTTTTTCTCGGATTTTAGCTGAACCCATTAGTCAAATTTCGCAATTAGAAAGCCTAACACTCTAATACTCAAGTGTTTATAACACTTTTAGGTTGCCTCAAAAATTAATAGTGTATTTAGATAGAGAAATCTGCCTTAAACATGACCTTGGGTGCCTTAATAGACTTGCATGCATGAAGGACACATGTCTCTGTCTTTTTCTCCCTTGTTCTTTCACTCCTTCTTCACTAGATAGTAACCCGTGCTTACGCACCGGGTGGTAGCGCTTTTTTGGTCGTTTGTCCGACGGATTTTCTGAAGACTTGCACGATAAAATTTTTACTTTGCTTTTAATTTCGTAAGAGCCTGAAAGACTACAACTGAATTTGCTGCAATGCAAAATATTGAATTCTATTTGTGTTAGATATTACTAACTTCCCTACTATGCTGCTTAGAGCAAAAAAATATTTTTTTCTGTACTTTGATATTTCAATCTCCTAAGAAACCCGAAGGATTCCGTTCAAGAAATTTGTACTTTGATATTTCAATCTTCTAAATAAATCTACAGGCTGAGAACAGATTTGCAATAATGTTAAGGTAAATAAGTTAACAATATTCCAGCTAGAAAAACTATTAATTTTCAAGTGGTATCACTCGGATTTTGTTATCTGACAACGCAGCTTTGAACGGTATAGAAGAATAAACGACAGAAAATACAAAAGATTAAGATCAACACCTTAAGGTGTGCTTTGATCAGGAAACTATAGTTCCTCTGTAGGTTCGAACCAACCCAGATAGTTTTGGGAACAAACTACCAAGAATCCCAAAAATCTTCAGAATTGAGATTGTAAAAAGATCGGTCAAGAAAAATGTGAGATTTTTTCAACCTTACACTACCACCGACCTTATGATGCTTTGCTTTCGAAGCACACTTCCCAAGTAAGTTCTTCAGGTTCTTTCCCTCTTGTCAGTAGAATTTTGTTCTCCAGGAATATGCTAACAAAAGTGTGTGACTTTTTCAATCCTTACACCATCACTAACCTTATGATGCTTTGCGTTTGGATCCCAATTCCTAGGTAAGTTCTTCAGGTCCCTTCCCTCTGTCAGTAGAATTTTGTTCTCCTACATACTAACAAAAATATGACACTAAAAGGGAAAAACAATAGCTCTTGGAAGAAAAGCAAACCTGTAGAGAAATAACGTACTAAGCCTTTCAAATGTTGGAATATATATATTCTATCCATTGCAGCACTGGACATGTGTGGAGCAATAATTTCACACACGTCTTGTGTTTCTATCGTTAGACCAAATACCTTATCTACAATTCAAAACAACAACATTTCCGATTAATATAGCCAGGTTAGGATTGTTTAGCCTTGAATGCATCAAGGACTCACATTTTAAACCAAATCCAATTTTAATTAACAACAAAAATGCCACTGTAAGTTCCATTTTTCAGATCATATAAGCCATCCATATTAATTATCATTAGGATACTAAGCAATTTCATCACCCGTACACACCTAAAAGAAATCTTAAAAATCTTAATATTGGATTGCATGAATGATAACTGCATAAACGTCCTTTCATAAAAAAGAACTTACGGGTTAGTGCCATAGTGCGCCATGTGACCATTGTTCCTCGTCTTTTCCACAAACACTACTGCATTAGGTTTACTCTCTCAAATAACTTAATTTCAACACAATTCTATCTTCTAAAAAATCAGTACAATGCTACGACTGTTGTACATTGAATTCAAGACGTGACAATATTAATATTTATTGATTTCAAATAGAACTTTATCCGAAATGAGAATCTGGACGACAGAAAGAGTGAAAGGAAAAGATATAGTTACCGCGCATTATATCAAACGCTATAACAAAAAAAGTGCACCCAATTTTGTAATTAGTAATTGCCCTAAACATATCAACTGAAGGAATAGAGAAAAACCCACCTAAAGATTAATACAATGGAATTGAAATATGCTAATCGAAGTAAAAACAAAATGAAAAATCTAAAACAAAACAAAATTTAGTTTGAAATATCCAACCCGTAGGTGAAGTGAAGATTCTTTTTCGCGTGTGAATTGATTCAGAAAGAAGATGTTGAGCAATAAGATTACGACTGAAAACGGGATTTAGTTTTAACCATGGATTTCTTTTTTCGGACATGTAAAGAGAGTGGTTGAGAAAGTGGGGGGTTATTTTCACTGGAAGTTACAGAGTGAGTCGGAGAACTTGGGGTAAATGAGGGCGTAAAGTTGTGAAACACAATTTTGATGCTAATTATGCGGGCTAGAATCAATGAGGGAACAGTATTTTGGAATACTCTGGCCAGAGTCATCCACGTCAGCTTTTTGTGGGGTCAAAATGAAGGAGAATTGAGTATTGAGTTTCAATTATCATCTTGTTGGATTAGCTAAGAAGGGACATAAACAGCCAGGGGAGGGAGATATTCTTTTAGATACGAATAGAGAACAAATTGGTGGTGTGATTAGTACAAAAATTAAATTAGTTAGTGGGGATTCTTTCTCAATTTTTCCTAACAACAAATTAGGGCTCCAATACCGAGTGAACAAGGGGGGATCAGTTGAGCATGATAATTTTGCTGCCATTAATTGAGAGGATTCAAAGTGATTTCAAATTCTTGTAGTATAATATAAAGATTGGGTTTTGCTATAGATTCGAACTCTAAGCTAGTATTTTGGATTGTGCTTGAATATTAAGAACCACTTGAAGATTTGTTTTGCTGTCGGGTTTAGATATTGAATGGCTGAAGTTATGAGATGTTTGAGAGCTCATACTGTACTGGGATTGTTGTATTATAGTTCAACTCAAAATTTGCATGTCTAGAAGCTATAAAAGGAAGCCAAAAAGTAAATCTTTTCTTCATCCAAGGAGATGCCTGCTAACCGTTTGAGAAAAGCTTTGAATGAAATATTAACTGGGGTCTTGAATGATTCATTGTCACCGAAGGTAATTTATTGAATCAATCTTCTTATGCGTCTTAATTTATACATACATCATGCTATTTGTATTTTGTGTGAGATCTGTGTTACTACTGTTTTATACCCATTCGTGCATGGAGATTTTTATGTGTTGAAATGCTTTCTTTCCATGAGAAGTGCAATTATGGTTGGGCAATGTCCATTCGTAGATAATTTTGCATTAAATTGTGAGCAGTTGTTGTGTTGGAACTAATTTCAGTAATAATTCTAGATGGTATGTCCAAGTAAGTGGAATGTTTTCTTAAATGTGAATTAACAAGCACTTAAATTCCATCTCTACTAGTCTTGCAATAATTGGTGACTCTTAAGATTTTTACCTTGCACATTTCTAAGTTTTCAACTGTTACAAGAGAGGAATGAATGTCCAATAGTTACTTAAATGTGCTATGTAATGTACTTCTACAATTTGCCTTCTATGTATTAGACTGCCGTGCATTTGGTCAAAGCAAAAAGAGGTACTTAGAAAGTGTCCTTACAAACTTATGGTGGTAATGCAACCAAGTATATTTTATTGTGGGAATTATATAATTGCCCTTAATTCTGACGGGCTACACAACTACCCTTATCCTACAATAAAAATACCCCTCTCCATCCAAAGCCCATCAGGGGTCCATTAAGGATTAGACAACATTACAAATATACCCTTACATCCATATCATCTCCTCTTTTATTTCATTTCTCTCTCTCTTTCCTTTTTTTACTTCACCATCATCGTCCCTACCACCACCACCACCACCTTCTCCTCCGTCGCCACAAACAGATTCAGGAACACCATCTTTGTAAACTGCAGTGGCGATATATGTTGTTGTTCGTCGCCACCACCGTCTCCGTCGCCACCATTTCCATCTCTACCACCATCATCTCCATCACCATCACCATGAAAAATCCATTAAACCAACCAAGTACATCTTGATCGCCTCGCCACCACCTCCACCGATCTCGTCATCGGGCAAAAGACCCTCTTATGCTTCCGACCAAATCCATCACAATAATGACATCACCACCGATTTAGATCGATTTTCACCGATTGATTCGAAATCAAGCTTGATAATCATTATCAACTGTTAATATTCTCTTCTTTTGATGTCCGTTATAGATTTAATGGGTTTAGCTTTTCAATTGAATGTTCTTCTTCTCAATCGATAGAGTAACAAGCTCGAATTTAAGATCCATCAGCAACCCTAGTTTCAAATAATAGAGGTGAAGGTCGTGGTGGTGGTGAAGGAGGATATAAAATCTTTGTTTAATTAGAAGAAGATGATGGTGGTGGAGGAAGATACCAGATCTACAATGATGGTGGTGGCGGCAGCGATGAATGAGGTATGTATTTCAATCTATCAATTGATTATCTTCTTTCTCTAGTTTGAGTTTCTGCTGGTGGTGGTAGTATGTAGATAAAATCAGTCATGAATATTGTGTTGGTTCAAGTTCAAATGATGAAATAAAATCAGTCTTGAAGATAGTGGTGGTTATGGTTGTTGTGGTGTTGGTGGATATTCTGTGTGCTGGTGGTGTTGGTGATGCTGGTGAGGTTAGACAGATGAATTTTGATGATGAAGATTGTGTTGATTGTGGTTGGAATGATTAATTAAAGTTGTTCATGAAGATAATGGTGATTCTGGTTGTTTTGTGGTGTTGGAAATGTTGTACGCTGCTGGCGGTGGTGGTGGTGAGGTTGGACGACAAGTTGTTGAATACTACTCCATCAACTATTTAGGGAGTCAACAACCAATGTTTTTGTATCAACAATGGAAAAATGGAATCAAAAACCAATGTTTTTGTATCAACAATGGAAAAATGGAATCAACAACCAAATTTGTGTATCAACAATAGAAATTAATCTTAGTGTAAGGAGTCAACAACAAATATTTGTGTATCAACAATAGAAATTGACCTTAGTTTAGGGAGTCAACAACCAATGTTTTGTGTATCAACAATGGAAAAATGGAATCAACAACAAATATTTGTGTATCAACAATAGAAATTGACCTTAGTTTTAGGTGTCAACAACCAATGTTTGTGTATCAACAATGGAAAAATGGAATCAACAACCAAATTTGGCAGATATTTTTGAACTTTTGATTTTTTGGATCAACTTCAGTTGTTGACACCTAATATTAATGGCGGCGGCGGTGGTGGCGGCGGCAACAACAGTGGTGGTGGTGTGTGACGATGGTGGAATATTATTGGTGGTTGTATTTAGTAGGTGGTGGTGGTGGCGGAGTGGTGGTGGCGGAGTGGTGGTGGCGGAGTGGCGGCGGTGGTGGTGGAGTGGTGGTGGTGGTTGAGTGGTGGTGGCGGCAGTGCTGTTGGTGGTGGTGAAATGGTGCTGCTGATGGATGTGAAATAATAGGAAAATTTATTTTTTAATGGATAAGATTTTTAAATGGAAAATAATATTGTAAGTGAGGGTATTAAGGTAATCTGTTTTTAAGGGATAAGGTATTTTAAATGATAGGGGTATTTATATTATTGCATAAGGGTATATTTATTGGGTGTCAAAACTAAGGATATTTAATAAATTTACCCTTTTGTATTTATATTTGGAAGTGTAGTGGACAGTATAGCTACGGGTGCGTGAAATAAGAAATTGATTTTAGTATGGAGTAAAATTTGGATGATTCTCTATAAATTTGAAAGCATGATTATCAGTATGGAACTACGGTACCTCGTTTCCATAAGCCGATGCCCATTTATGGAAACTGTATTTGATCCATTTAAATGTTTTAATAAGCAAATGTCTATGGTTGTTCTTTATTCATCTGCTTGGCGGGTGTCCAGTGTTAAGAAATGGTGAGAATTTTCTTGGGCTTTGTCGTAGTGACAACTGACAACAAGTGATTTTACACTTTGCTTCCATCCGATTGTTGTATAATATTTGAAATGGATGCATGGACATTTTTAAAATTTGCGAATGTGTTTGTTATATGACGTTGGTTGTAGGAGCTATATCTACCGTCTTGAGGATGGTTCTAGTATGTGCAAAAGCCTTCCTATACTGTTAGGTCCAATGTCTGTTTTGCACATTAGACACTACAGATGCATTTCCGTGTTCGCACAATAGGTTCTCAGCTGCTCACTCTTATAGAATTCAGAAGCACTGTGATCTTAGGTGGCGTACATTTCTTTATATAGATATGGATTCAAGGTACTTTATGCAAAGTTCATATAGTAAGTGGGAAATTAGGAATTAAATTTCCATCGATTTGATACATAAATTTTGTTCTAATCTCTCCGTCTAGTAAAAGGGAATATTCATTTCTACTTACAAAATGACAAACTTAAAAGCTTGGTATGTGAAGTGCTTGGTATGCAGAGTACTTTCATTTACAAAATGACAAGATCTTTAATTGGTATGCAGTGTCTCAGTTTGTATCACTAAAACTTGTAAGTTACAATTAAATGAACTCTCTGCCATATTTGATAATTATTATATGGGTTTTGTGAATCTAAGTGGCACTGATAGCTTGTGGTGATTTTGCTTAATTTCGCACTTGTATGCTCGGGAGCGATTAGATGGATAAAGGTGTATATGGATGTGTCACGGATGCGATATATATACTTACTCATTTGTATTCATCTAGTCAAACTAGTTTTGATCGATTGTACTAGCTGTGGTGGATGTGTTCTTATCGTTGCCATTCTTTTAATTATCTCTTTGGTATTTACCGATACCGTACGAATAATTTTGGGTTTCTTGGATCCTTGATTTCTCACTAATATATTGGTATACGGTCCTTATGAACATCCATGAGTTAGTGTCTTAGCTGGTGTAGTTATCAAAATGTACTTACTTGTGAATTTATATGTTTGGGTACTGGTTTCTCAAATCATTTTCTTATGAAACGGGCAAACGGCCACTTTGTGTTTGATATGGAAAATATCAGTTCTCTCTTTCTGTAGTTAGTATGTTGTGATTATTATTTTTTGGACTTCTTGTAGGAATTTAGGAAAGAGGGATTCTATATGAGACTCTACATTGGGGGTAATAGGAAGCCTGATGTATAATGTATATTTTGGCTGGCTTGTCTCTGTAGTATAGTGATATTTTTATTGCCTAATATAGACATGAAACAACTTAGGGAATCCAATGTGGCCGTTAGAATAGTAGTATCCCTGGTTTATGAACTAAAACTTGAATGTAACTTACTTCTTGGGTGCAAAAGCATTTTGGTAAATGTGGATTATTTTTGGATACCTTTGGCTTATTCAGAATGGAATCAGTTTATTTGATAGGTGATAAGAGATAGTTGCTACTGTGGGTAGTTCATACTATCTAAAACTTAAATGACGAACTACGGTTGTGCTTGATCCCTTCGAACAACGGAGAGGGTACGTAGGCAGCCGCTATGCGGTTCAGCACAAATCTACAGGGTTGTTCATATCATCTGAAAGTCTTGGTTTCTGCCTTACAGTTCATACCATCAATTCAGAGATGATTGCAACCTTGGCGAGTATATATCAGTGGCAACTGGCCACGGAAATGGTAGAAGTGGCAACTGGCCATGGAAATCTTAGAAGTGGCAACTGGCCATGAAACTGGTAGAAATGGCAACTGGCCGTCTGTGAATCTTGGCAACTGCCAGACTCTTATATTTTTGGAAATTGGAACCCTGGTCGAAATTTTATGAGTATTATGGTATGGGACACATGCTCATAGAATCCTGACCTTAAGACTAATGATATTTCTACTGTGTGTAGGATTAAGAATGAACAAATTTTTTACTTGAGTGGCGTATTAGAGAGTCGGAGCTTGCCAAACGGGTCGTAACCCGACCCGCTAGAAGCAAAAATTCTCTGGTCCGTCACAGTTTCTGTCTATATTAGATCACGCAAGGTATCAGAATTATATGTTGATATCGAAAAGATTTTGGTGTACTTGGTACCCTCGTCATTTCAATAAGAGAATTTGAGTTTTGGTTGACAATGGCATTGAAGTTCAAAGAGTAACTTTTTGATACGCTTCATGAGGCAAACCCAAAATAGGATGTAATAAATCATGTTTTACCAAGTACTTCAATGTGAGAACCCCAAATGTTTAATGCATATTTTTTTTGCTTCATAACATGAGTCTGCAAGATATTTCCAATCCAACAAGGTGTTAATCGATGTTTGCCTTCATCATTCATCGTTGTATGGACAACGTCCTTAACCTCCACGTCAGTGTCTTCTCCAAATTTAATGCAATTGTCAATTTGTGTTGGGGAATGTATAATATTTCAAATGGAAAAAAAAATCAATAATTGCATCAGACTTAGATCATGTGTTAGAGCATTGCAGGGTTGAACCCACCAAGCGTTGGTATGTCAAGTTTGGTTTTCATATTTTAGTGAGCCAAAACTCATTTTAAGAGTCGCTTGATTATGTACTAGAGTCAACTTCGTATAGGTTAGCTTGAAAGTATTAGGATATAATACATTACAAGTATAGCGAAGACTTGAAGAAGTGAAGAAGTAAGGAGCTACAACGACAACATCATCCTTCCACTTGAGGTTAATGATATTTGACTTGAACTGTTTCATTCCCTAACGTATCTTTCAAGTCGTGCATATTGAAAACAAAATCACGAAGCATGAATGATTATACTCTAGTTAGACATAGTATTAAGGAATACAATACGAGGTTTATTGCTTAACCATTAAACTTTGTATATAAGACATCGACATAATCGTTTGAATGCTATTGTGATTATGCATGGGTACAAGGTGAAGATTTCATCTTAGGAAACAATGTTTTACATTTGTTTTAAGGAAGTAAATTCATGAACTTGTTTTGTGAATCGAAAGAGAAATCGCCATGCATTATTGGTATTGTTATTCATTGCATATCTTTTGAACTACCAATATGTGTGATTAGTATAACCGCTCATGACTTGTTTATGTTCTTAGTAAAACTATTCACAACGGCCTGACTTTTGTATTGGTATGACTTTTATTAGTGAAACCGATCTTAAGTAATCACCTGAGATGGTATGATCGATTTAGTGTTATTGGTATGATCGACTCTGGGTAAATGGAAACCGATCCTAGTAAGAGGTGCAACCTATCACAAAGGGGAATCGATCCTTGTATGAGGTGCAACAAGTTTTTAGTAGAAAGGGGAACCGATCCTATGGACATGTGCAACACGTTTTTAGGCAAAGGGGAACCGATCCTATGGACATGTGCAGCAAGTACATGTTAGATACCATATATATGTGGGGAACCAATCCGAGTACCTAGTCAACCGAATTTTAGTAACTAGCGTGACTATGTAAAGTACTCACATGGAGGTAGAACCGAAACTTGGTTTGGTAGAACCGTGAAACCCATGTTTGGTGATTGAGTGTTCTTGATCCGTCACATAGTTCTTGAAAGTCAGATGAACCAATTCTAAACTTGTTTGGAAGTGTGGAAAATCGGTTTCAAGATTGTAAGTATGAAAGAGGACTTACAAATTAAGGATGTCGACATACTTTGAACATGTGCAGTAACGCTAATCTTTAATTGTTCAAAGTTATTCCTTAATAGTTAAAGGAAGAAAATCCCGGATCGAATAAAATAAATTGAGAATCTTTTATTTAAGGTTAACTTTATTTTAGAAAATGAAAATTAGTAATGTGCATTTACTAGTTGGATATTTTCCAAGAGATTTTCGGTCAATATTTGGACAAAGCATTTCCAGGAATTATGAAAACCGAATCTGGAATAGATTGCATATCTTGAGAATATTTTCGGTTTGGAAATTCCTTGGTGTCCAAACTTCCTTGGTCTATAAATATGAAAGTTTGCATTTCGAGCAAACTAATCCTCAGAGACAGCACAACTATCTCAGTTGTGCTGCTACTGGTGAAGCGCCTATTCGGAGAGGAGAGTAACCTAATTAGGCGAAATCTCTTACCCCCACCCCCTCTCAGTTTAAAGAATTCTTTGGGATTGAGAAGCTCTATTAGTTCCATTGGTGGGAAACTATATAATTGCGGTTTATCTTTTGTTTTCGATTGATTTGATTGACTAACGGTGGTTGAACTTTGATTGAACCTAGTTTGTTTATGCTTGAGAATCTTCTCTTCGATATAAGATTCACTCAAACTAGATCGAAGTGTCGACGGGGATCTTTAGACTCTTTGTAGATCTAAAGACGTCTTGTGATAATCCATTGTTAACATACTCCATTCTGTGCGTGATTGATCACTAGAGATTCAAGTTGATTGTGTGCAGGTGTTTATTGAAGATGTAAGAAGATTTGAAGACAAAGAAGACTTTGAAGATTTCTGATTTGGCTTCATAATCTTTGGCGTGCACAATACTTGTTTCGATAAAAGAGGATCCAACTATAATCGGTTTATTCTTGTGGTAGATTAGATTGATTAGTTGTGTAGATCGGCATCAATACAATTCTTTGTGATTAAAAGTATTGATTTAAAAATCTTAACAATTACTTTGGTATTTGATAAGATAGATCTAAGAACCTTACAAAGGAGTTTATTGAGATAAACAGAAGAGCCTTTGTCGAACTCACTTCACTTGTTGTTCCTTTACTGTTTGGAATACGAACCAAAGGAATTGTTCCAAGTACGTGACTTATTACAGGTCGGAGGCGTGGGAATACAGACGGAACTAGGTGAACTATAGGTTTAGTTGCTTGGTCTCAACTATACGAATTTGGTTTGATTTTCTATAGCGGCTTAATCCTGAGAGTATTCAATTTTGGACAAGGTCCCGGGGTTTTTCTGCATTTGCGGTTTTCTAGTTAACAAAATCTTGTTGTGTTATTTACTTTTATTTTCCGCAATTATAATTGTTGTTATTATAATTTAATGTAGATTACACAAACGTTGATTCCTATTTACTTGATAAGTAATCCTATTGTTTTTGGTTAAGTCCGAACATTTTATCAAGTAAACATACTTCGTCGTTGTATTGTCTCGATCTCGTATCCAAAGACGATCACACGAAGTGTGAACCGATTTGTTGTATTATCTTGACTCGGTCCATAGACAATCACTTTCGGATAAAGGACTTATAGGTGGAAAAGTTTTATATTGAGATATATTTGGGTACCCTCGTCTTTTCAATTGGTACCAGAGCAGGCAAACGCGAAAGATCTAACAATCTGTGTTTGGTGCGATCCAACCTATAAGACATGAGTCAAAAGAAAGTTAAGCGAGAGCGAAAACTAAAGAAAGACTCAGTTAACGTATCACAAGACATTGGAAGTTTTGATTTTAAGAAATGTTTAAAAGGGCTTCTTCATCAAGTTCTACTTGCTCTTCTCCGAGAATAAGTCCGAAGGTTCTCTAGAGGAGATTAAGTTAAGCCCTCGTATTCGCAATCAATGATTGATTAAAAATCTCTTTTTGGTGACGAGAATTTTTTGAGTTTTATGCTTGAGATTTCTGATGAAATATCAAGTGTAAAAACTTCTGAACTAAAGGAATTGAGCAAACAATTTCTTACTTGTTCTAATGAACTTCTTTCAGCACTTGAAAGAGAACGAGATTTAACTTTAAAGTATGAAAATCTCGATGAAGAGCATAACTTGCTGAAAGAAAAATTCTCACAACAAATACAAAGTATGTGCTAGTCTTTCTCAAGCTGAGAAAGATCGTAATGTGGCTCTTGAAAAAGTACGTTTGTTGGAAGAGAAACTTGTTGAATCTGATGCAAGGATTAACTCTTAACAAAAGAACTTTGAAGAGAAACAAGGAGAATATCTCTCACGATAAATACGTCTTGAGGCAGATCTAGCTAGTGGTCTTGATAGAATCAAGACGTTATAAGAAGAAAATTTGGACGTTAAAAAGTTCAATGTTAGGTCAAACAATTTAACCTCAATGTTAGAAGAAAGTAGAAATCATCGTGATACACGGGGATTGGGCTATAAGGGAATAGATAGATGCTTCCAGTATTATCAAAGAGGTAAAATTTGTTAAATCTAAAAATTCTTCTAAACCAGAGGCTTCTACTGATGTAAAAGATGCTCGTAAATAAGGAAAACCAGTCAAGCCTAAGAATCATGTTCAACCATAATCTTCAAGAACGACAATCAAAGAGAGCACGTCTGCTAATGTCAAGAAAGCAACAAAGTTGAACAAAGATAATAAGAAGAAAAATCGTCGAGCTCCGATGCAAGAGGATCCACAAAAAGGTAACATTAAAACTCAGACTTTGTATGTCGCTAAGCATTGTTGTTATTATGGTAATAAAGGGCATGTGGAATGGGGATGCAATATTCGTAAGTTAAAAGACACACTTTCTTTTGTATCAAACGAATTGGCTAAGATTGCTCCCCAAAGGAACTCAGATCGGTATTGTCCTAAGTTTAGGAAAAAGAATTATTATAATGATAGTTCAAATTTTGTATATCACTCGACAAGGTCGTTTCATAAAAGACCCAATTATAGAAAGAGGGGTGACTTTTTAAATGCAAAAACAAGATCTGATGTTCCAAATTGGAGAAAGGGTGTTTCGCAAAATATTCAAAGGACAATGATCCAAATGGTATGAAGGAGAAAGCTGCTCCTGCGAAACCCAACTCTAAATGGGTCTCGAAGTCCTCCATAGCCGAGAAGGGACCAAAAGTTAGTCACAAGAATGACTCTCAGTTGTTAATTGTTGGTGACAATAATTACAAGAGTTTTCTTGAAAGACTAAAGAGAGACATCATGTCTGAATTCTCTTGTACTAGTGAAAGTTGTGATAATGACACTCTTCATCATAAGTCAAATAAGAAAAACAAGAGATGGAACAAGAGAAAACAAACCAAGCAAAGAGGTCAAGAATGATGATTCTGTCTTAGTCACTCGTGACGAACAAGACAAGGCTCAACTCAACACAAATTAGTTGTGTTAGAATGTGCATGCTCACCTTGGTGCTCAATTTTTTGAAAGGTGAGGAAGCACATGAAAACTGAGCACATGATCTCTCGGTTATTATATGACTAATTAACATCTTTAGGGAGGTTTATTTTCTTCTATACTCATACTTTCTATATCTATATTTGAGCTTTTGATAGAAACGGTAATTATGATCTTATGATTTTGATATATACTGATCATATATGTGTATCTCTTGTTTTAAGTTTAAAACGAGCCGAAAAACACTGAATTCGGACATCGTAAGCAAAAGTTATGCCAAAAACAGTTTAGTATTATGATCCTTCACTAGTAACACATGGGTACCGATCCTAGTGAGAGGTGCAACACAATGGTACCGATCCTAGTGAGAGGTGCCACACATGGGTACCGATCCTAGTGAGAGGTGCAATACGAAGGAGTGTAAAACTGTTTTGCCTATAACTTCTTCGTCCGAACTCGGAATGACCTCATTCTTTTTGTGTTGGTTTCAAAATTCAATTCCCTAAAATATTTATGTAATTGCAATACTTGATTTTATGTTGAATATTTATGGTGTATTGATAATTGATTTATGAGATGTATGATTTTGGTTTTCATAACCTTGATATTCGATCTCATATGTTGTGAACCCTTATGGTTTGGATGACTTTTTGATTTAGAAGGATTAAGTTCTAGCCCATGTTGGTAGGATTTATCAAAGGATCGTGAGGAGTTCAGATAAAAACAATATGTGAAAAAGTCATAATATGTTGAATCGTTTGGTTTAGCATAAAAGCATATGTGTTTCGGGGTTTTCAACTTTTGCTTGCAATAGTTAAAAACCGGTTTTCAACCTTTCTCTGGTAAAGGTTGGTTGTTGTTATTCTTTTGTTTTGCATGAGGATGACAACATAATGATATTTTGATATCAATTCTCCCTGGAAGAAGATGCAAATATATTGGAGAAGAGGATGTGAAATTTGAGGTAATGAGTTTGTTAGTTAATCGTTTCCTGTTTAAGAAAAGCCTGATTTTATTGTGTATATTTATTGATTTTGCTTAACAAAATTTCGGTACAATTGATGTTTTATTCCATTATTTGTGTACGGATGTGTGTGTGATTCAATTGTTTTCGGTTAAGAAAAACTATTGTTATCTTGCTTTATTGTGTGGTATCAATCGTTTAGGCTTACAAAATTCCGGTGCAATTGTGGTGTTTTAATGTCTATGTTATTTCAATTGCTTCCGGTTGAGGTGAATAATTATGCAAGTTGATTTATTTGGTTTGTATGAATTGTTTATGGCTCAACGAAAGAAAATGTTTACGGGATGAATTGTTTAGTCCAATTCGATTCCGGATAAGAGAAACTAAGTTAATTCCGATCTTAGTTACACTTATCAAAGTGGAGGTTTCGGTTATTCAAGTCTAATCGAATGCCTTAATCAAGGTAGTAAAACCGAAATCAGACATCCCATAAACATACATAGCAATAAGATAAAGCATTCAAGCACAGGCTATGTAAATCAAAAACTAACACAGGAAAAATTATAAATCAAATAATTTTATTCATAATAAGATAGTTTTATTCATAATAGGCCTAATACAATCATTAAAAGAAATCAAAAATTGATGTCTATTATCTTTTGCAACTCAGTCCTTCATATCAGTGCTAAATGAAGGAAGATTATTACTTCCAGTCTTCAGCTTGTGAATTTCTTCAAGTAGAAAACCTTGCTGCTTGACCAGAATTTCTTGCAGGTGAGAAATTTTCGTGAAGGATTCTGCAAGATCATGTAATTCTGTCTTTGATTGAACACAAAAGTGTGTCAATGCTTCAATACACTAATCTTTCCTCAGCGTATTCTCTCTTTCCTTCTTGCTAAGCCAATCTCCCTTTTTGATTTTACTCTTAATATCAAGAGAAGATCCAGACTTAATCTTAACTTGATCTTTCTGATCTAGCATATTGCCAAGAGAAGATGTTGGATCCAGACTCATGGTTCGGACAAGGAATGACCAAAGAAGGAGAAGGATCTTTTTATAATTTTCATACTTCTGAAAATATAATATTCCTAAAAATACGAATATATAAAATATTTTCAAATAATAGATTTTATTCCCATAGTCTACACATAAGTGCCTTAGTTTTTCTTCTTCCTCACTCAAAATTCGGCACACATGGTGAGGAAAGAATTCTATAATACCGATCAGGTGGTATTAGTATGAGATTTTCTCTCATTATGGAAATTTGAACAAACAGGGTGTCCTTGATCTAGCATCGTATGAGAAATTCTCCTCTTGTTACCTCGAACTAGCGAAGTATCTTGAGATTGACTTGGGTTGCCTATGCAACTTTTAGCAATTCTGTTTTTGAGACAGTTTTTGTATCTTGTCTTATTTTTCCCTTTTCCATTAGATGATTTAATAACATCGGAATACATGTCCATTAATAAAATGGGTAAATCACTAATGGATGAGGAAGAAATAAGATTGACAACTATTGCAATATTAGCTGTTTCCTCTTTTTCAGAATCATATGAATCAGAGCTCTCATCTAGAGTTACAGCCAGAGCCTTGCTTCCAGTATATTTCTTAAGATTGGGACAATCTTTAGCAATATGATCAAACCCTTTACACTTAAAACACTGCGGCTGATATTCATCATCTTCTTCATGATCCTATTTGACAGGAACTCGATCATGTGGGCGAGAAGATCGATGAGTATCCTTAATGAATCCCTTATTTCGCTTCTTTAAGAGATCTCGAAAATGTATAGTAATCAATGATAATGATTGTTCAATTTCATCATCAGAATTTTCTGCAATCTTGTTCATCTGAATCATCCATCTGTCTATTCCTCTCCATTGGACCTTTCGGAATTTTTACAGCTTTAAAAGCGATTCATTTACTTTGAATAGACTGTGATTCATGATCAACGATCTTTAACTTTCCAACGAGTGTGATTCGTGAGAGAGTTGAGAGATCATTTGCTTTTATGATTGCATGCTTCTTAGAGTCGTATCTTGGTGGCAACGATCTGAGAATTTTTCACACTATATCTTTTTCAGAGATAGTCTTTCCAAGATAGAAAGAGGCATTAATTATCTCAAAGAGTTTAAGATGAAACTCTTCAAAATTGTCGTTGTCATCCATTCGAAGGTTTTCCCAATCGAACGTAAGAGTTTGAAGTTGTAGGATCATAATATCGCCACAACAACAATTCGCGAAGACAGCGGATAACAACATTGCGAGACAGTCGCAGAGGGTTAAATATAAATGACGCATTGGATGACGATAGGAGGATATGAAATCTGGCGAAAGTTAAGAAGCGTCGCGAGTACGAATGTTTGTACGCCTGCGACACTTCGCAAGACATTTCCGAAAATAAAGGATAGCTTAGCTGTCATTCACTATGTACTACCCTATATAAAGGGATGAGTGGATCTGTCGTAGAGAGAGGTCTTTTGGATTGGATAACAAGTCATTAGGAGAGAGAAAGAGAGAGAATTTTTGTAAGTTCTTAAGTGTAATTCCATTTTCCTGTGTAAAGATTCAAGAAAGTTATTAATAAACATTCATAATTGTTCATCTATTATCTTTTGAATGGATTAGTTTAACAAAATATAGTGAGGGGTGTATTGTGGGATTTCCTGCAACTACATATTGGTGCTAGAAACAGGCTTTGAACAGCATTAAAAGAAGAGAATTAACAAGAAAGAAATTTGAGATAATTTTCAAAGAATTTACCAAAAGAGAAATGGCTAGAAGAAGAAATGTACTTGAACAACCGGTGAGAAGAAGTGGAAGACTTGCTGGAGAAAGGAGAAATGAAAGAGGAGAATCGTCAAGGATGAATATGAGGAATGATGAAGAGAATCATGTCCAAGCTTTAATTCCACGGTAGCAAATGGCTGTGGATTACGATAGAGTAAGTGTGCACACTTGGAGGACGGATTCTGAGGATGAAAGGGAAGAAGAGCAACAATTGGTAAACAATGGACAAGGAGAAGAAGATCAAAGAATGAATGGAGAAATGAATCCAGGAAATGAAGAACTCACAGCATTGGAAACATTGAGACAAACGATACATGAAGAGAGGCGACTAGAGGCGGAGGAACAGCAAACTTGACAAGACAGAATCATGAATTAAGAATGGAAAATATAAGATTGCAAAATAGAAGATCGAGAAGCACTGCGAGATCGAGTTCAAGATCGACTAGGGAAGAAAGAATGAGAGCTTTACCAACGAAATTACAGAGGTAGAAAACCAACGGAAGCACAAAATCTCGGCTCGAGAACATCATGAAAGAAGAGAGGACATGAGAAGATCGTTATATTCCCCATCCAGAGAATTTCCAAGATGAGCGAGAATGAAGAAAATCGGGGAACTAGGCGATTTCGGGGGCCAAATGATCCAGCCGCTGAAGGAAGAGCAATCTTGCATGGAAGAGAAGCATTGAGAAGGCAAAAGAGATCGTGGGCGACATTGAGAAACATTATGCCGAACAAAGCACGCTTAGCCATGAGAGATAGAGTAAGAGCGAGAAGTGGAAAACCAAGAAGTGGAAGAAGCAATCCGGCAAAATAATCACGACAACCGAGAGAGGAGGCGAGCACAAGATCGTGTCAATAGAAATACCAATGGAGAATACGAAAGGATGCGGGAGGAGAGTTGATAGAGAACCCAGAAGAGATAACAATAGATATAATGGTGTGCGAATTGATGAAAGAGACGAAGGAGAAAGTCGCAGAGAAAGGAGAGAAGAAAATAGTGGACAAGAAGGTCAAAACAGGCATGAACGCAGGAGGCGAGAGGCGAGCTAAAAAGACCAAAGCAGAATCAAATCCTGAGGAAAATGAGCAAATCTTGAAAGAACTAGCGAAATGAGAAAATTGTTAAACGGTAGGAAGGAAGGAGGAAGAAGACGGTTGGATGAAGCCATCGCAGAAGTTTGCGAAGACTCCTTTCACAATAGAAGTACAAATGGTAGGAATACCACCTAAATGCAATCTGCCTGCATTAACCAACATTTTCGATGGAACAAGGCACATGCGATACAACACATCAAGGCTTATATGAGATGTATGTTACGGTGGGAGAATCATGATGCCATATTGTGCAAATACTTCCGCATCAAGCTTAATTGGAGAAGCACCGAAATGGTTTGAAGGATTGCAGAAACACAATCTCGTCATTCAACCATTTACAAACTATTTTCTTGGGAGCGTATATAAGTAACAATTCCACGCGACCGGGAATTGAAAGATGTATTCGGATTGAAACAAAGAGTTGGCGAGAGTTTAAGACATTTGACAATGAGATGGAGGACAATGTGCAGTGAAATGGCTAGGAAGGGTAGAGGAAAGATATCTCATTTTATCATTTGTAAATGCTCTACATTCGCAACAAGTTTGTTATACATTCAAATATTCAGAATTAAAAATACGATTACGATGGGTGAGGCTGCGAGAACTCCAAGAAGAATACATTGCTTTGGAAGAAAGACAAAATGAAATGGAATCATACCCGGTTGCGAATACAAGTTCGAACACTGCGAATGCAAGTTTATTACCAAAATTTTTAAATTCAGTGGCGACCACTTCGCAAGGGCAACCGGAAAACGAGTTGACGATGGACAAATGCAGAAAATAGTGGCAATGGGAAGCGAGATCGGAGGAGTTTGATAGAGAAAGGAACTACTACAACCGCGGCAACAATAATAAAATTGAGAGATTAGATCATATGCAAGAAACTTATGGAGGACAAAGGCGGAATAACCATGGAAGGCCAAGAAATCGCGAGTGGTATGGGAAGAGATCGAGAATGCCACCACTAAATGCTAGTGTTGAGAAAATTTGGGAAGCTATACTTGTAATGGAGGACGTACCACCACCATGGAATGCGGGAGTGAACCACCACCAAGTGACGAGAAGTCATGAATATTGTTCTTACCATCGTTTTCATGGACATCTAACAAATGATTGCGAAACATAAAGAGAATCATCCTCAGAATGATTGATCGGGGAAATTGGCTCATTTTCTAAAAAATGAAGAGAAAGGAAGCAAGTACTAACAACATCACCATCGGAAGTGCAAAAACAGTTTCAAAGAAGGGAAAAGAAGCATTCGTAATAGAAGTGGGAACAAAGGCCAAAAATCTATTTTGCAACTCTATAGTTCATTCATATCGTACAATTGAAGATTTTCACGATAATGTGCTTAGTAGAGTATATGCAAGAGATTTTCATAACAAAGAAGTGATGAACTGGAGAAAGTCGCAATTGAAAGATTGGCAACTAAAAATTATTTCTTTCTCTGTGACGAGATACCCAAAGGAAGAGAAGCACATGATAGCCCGTTGGTGGTGCGACTAGACATTAATCCAAGACCAGTTGATGGAGAAGATGACGAAGCGAGAAAATTGTTGGGCAATCAATAGAATCCTAATCGACAATTTGGTAGTTCGGTGAATATTACGTTTTACCATACTTATAAGACCATGGGTGGAGAGGATGAAAATTTGATTCCTTCAACGTACAAAATTTACGGTTTTAACGGCAAGACGAACAAACCTAAAGGAGAGGTTCACATGAGGATACCTTTACAAGGGTTATCGGTGACATTTTATTTTGCGTGGTTGACGTGGAATCTCCTTATAACGCATTTCGGGCGACCATGGCTGCACGAAATCTTGGGAGTAGCATCAACATACCATCAATGCATAAAATTTCCCCATCCAAATGGTATTGGAATTATAAAGGGAGATTGGAAGGAAGGTCAGAAATGTTATGAGGTTGACGTAGAGAGTGTGAAGAGAGAAATGGTAAAAGGAAAGGTTGGAAACAGAATATCAAAGATGAGCAAGAGAAAGAGAAGCTGATGGTGGATACTATAGAGGTAAGAAATGAAGAAGCATCGCGAAGTGCCGCAAGAATAGGCGAATGTTACGATCTTTGCAACGATAATTGGTTGTAGTTCATCGCGAAGTGCCGCGGAAACATCGAAGTGCCGCGAGATGAATGCATGGAAGCGAGCGAACGTTACGATGGGAAGGAGTCCTTCAAGGATTGGGATAACGCTGAGGCAAAGAGTATAATGAACAAAAGGCATAAAAAGTAAGCTGAATGGTTTGTGATAAGTAATCGACAAAGGTATATCAAAGGCAAGACTAAGAAGAAATGATACGTGAGAATTTCGACAAGAAGATTGTACAAGAATCTGAGGCAAAAATGAATGAACAACATTGTGCGATGTCTTCGCAAATTAAATATCAGACAGCAATTAAATATGAGTGATTGAATGATTTAACAACAATGAATGAATAAATGAATGGGACGACCTTTATGGCGTACACCCTAGTTCGCGAATTACATTTCGTAAGAGGCAAATGTAAGACCTAAAGTGCGTCATATAAGGGGGTATCTCTTAACATGGCTCGGGAAAAGGTTACACCGCCCTGGAACTGGGTCATGCAGATTTGGGGCCCATGAAAGCCTATCCGGAGGAGATACCTTGGATTCCCAACTATATATGTAGGTTATACTGGTTGGGCGACCGAGGGTCTCTTTCAAGGAGTCGGCGTATGATCAAGGCGCCGAGGTACCCGGTTGAGTCAAGAGTGCGGGGAGCATGGAACTTCCTTACCACTCTTGACAAGTCTTGGCGCACGCTGCACTCGGCCCGAAGAAAACTCCACTTAGGGTGCAGCCTTGTAACCATAAACTCTATAGGTATAAGGGATAAGAGGTGCGAAAACAAGCTGGTTGTTGTTAAGACCGGATGGGAGGAGCTAGCCTTGTATGGCCGATGTACGCCTCCTTGAAGGGGCAACCGGGGAGGTGATAAGGGCGGCACCCTCCATTAGGGAGCCGATAAGTGCCAAAGACGCAAATGTCACGAGGCTTTGTTTCCGCAAGGAAACTTAGGCTTGTCATATTTGTGCAATGATCTGCGCAGAGGCAATAATACTAACGCGAGGGTAAGACGAGATCAATGGGTCCTTACATGCAAGTGTAAAGACGTCCTGCGATTTCGTCGCAAGACGACAATGTCATGGGGCTTTACTTTGCAAGAGAATTTAGGCTGTCATATTATCATAAGCCAAATATCCTGCGAGAGGCAAAAATACTTGAATAATGATAAGACAAGGTCAATGGGTTTTTACATGCAAGTGTAAAGACGTCTGCGATCTTGTCGCAATAAAGGGTGGCGAGTAAGACATTTACTTAGGAAGGTCAAGCTTAGAAGTCCACCAAAAATGATAAGGCGAGACCAAAAATCTCTTCTTTAACGAAAAATAATTGCGATTTCATCGCAATTATAAATTTAAACATCATTCCTGATCAGAAGAAGAAAGTGCGAATCTCAGAAATTTCATTCTTTCATCTGAAGATGCATAACAGAGGCAAATATGGGGATGGAAAAGATGAAATATTGTTATCCATCTTCCAATGAAAGAGTTATACGTTAATAATGTTAGCCAATTATATTACAAGGAAAAAACGCCAAGAAAGGGGAATGAAGATGGAATTTATGGACAACAAACCCAAGAAGTTTACAAAAAGACAGAAATGCCTGAGATATTACACGCTTGTGAAAGAAACAAAAAGAATTATCTCTTTGGCGATTCTTCTCCTCTATCCGATCCTTGATTCTATTATTCTCGCCGCGAGAATTTTCTTCTTACTGGCTTCACTATCGAAATGTCCGAGACAGGCAAATTCTCGGGAACTTATTCGGAAAGCCAAGGATATGAAGAAAGAGGGATTTTATGATCTTTACAAACATACTCCATGGCTTCATTGCGAAAACGAACGGCATCATTATTAAAATTCGCCCTTTGTAGTTTGAAATTGATTCTTCAACTTGGAATATTTATTCTCGCGAAGGTTGAGGTTCTTGGCGAGCTGTGCTTTCTCGATTCAAGTTCTTCAATCCTTGCTTGAAATCTTTTCGGACTCGCAAGTAGACAACGATAAGTTAACAACTCAACGGCAATATTACGGAGGTAAGAAGCAGTAAGGTATAATAAGTAACCTTCTCATCAGGATATTATATCTTTAACCAAGGAAGTATGCTCGGTATGAAGACTAACATCAACACCTAAATTATTCTGGCATTATCTAAGATTTTCGCGGCCCAAGCGAATTCATCATCATTATTTATAATAAGAAGTGGACGAATTTGGTTTTCTCGCTCAGTAAGTAAGGAATTCTGACGAAGCAAGTCATCTCGCTCCATTTGCACTTCGAGAAGGGACTTTTGAAATGTTGCTAATGCCTGGGCACCATTATTAGCAATGCGATCTTTGTCATCTATATGGTCAATAATTTTCTTCCTTAAAATTTTGGTTTCCTAATGAGACTCGAGGTACATTTGTTTAAACTGGTTCATTTGTACTTAAACTAGATCGTGCTCAATTTCTAAGAGGCGGTACTTGGTTTGGAGTTCATTTAATGAAAGAGTATTAAGTCGCTCGACGAACTACTTAAAGAGTTGTTGAGATGAGCGAGAAGAGTATCATTATCCATAGGCTCGGGAAATGAATGGAGAAGAATAGCTTCTTCGGAGAGGTTATATACATCTGCGAAAGTGATAAGTCGGGTAGCAACGGAAATTGATAAAATAAAATAATAAGAGGAAAAAAAATTTTATACCATAAAGTTCTTGATTAGCATTCTCGGGAGAGTGGTAACTTTGTCTTTCTGGGCGTAAAACTCGGTCTCCCAATTGTTGGATCTTTTCGCGATATCTCGAGACTCAACTTCTAATTCTTTGATCCTTGTGCAAGATTGGGTATTCTTCTTCAATTGAATGTTATACCTCCTCTCAAGATGCGAGGCAACCACAAAGAAGTTTTTCCAGCCTGCGAAGAAAGATAAAAAGGCTATTAAGATATAAATTAAAAAATGAAGTTGGAAGGGAAACATAAGGTCGAACATACCAACGAATTAAGTGCATTTAAGAAGCTAGGGATACGAGATCTAGAAACTCCTTTGAAAGAGTCATTGCCATCCAGTAGTGTAGCATTGCATACGGTGGAGAGGCTCTCGCATATAGAAGTCGGTGAGTATCTCCAATTCCTTGAAGAGAATCCGAGAAGATCTTGAACAATTGATCCATAGGAGAATTGGTGATTGAGCTTTATTTTGGAAAGTTGAATCCAAAACATTATCATTATCATCTTCATCGGAAGACTCGGAACTTGAGCTAAGATGAGAGGAAGGCTGAACTTTTCGCTTCTTAGATGATGGAGCGAAGACTTATCCTTGCGTGCATTGGCTTTATTTTTGCCTTTAACTTTGTGACTATCGCTTCCTCGGCGTCAACCTTCACATACAAATGAAGATAAGAAATAGAGGCAACAATATTGTTAAATAACACACAAAGGATATTTCTTACTTCATCCGTAGCGATCGAAGTATTGCCAAGGTGCTTGCCAGTGGATTTGCCTTGTAACTTTTCCTCGGTTTGACAACGGAAAATTTATAAACTCAATGAGTACAAGAGGAAAGAGGGATTGCAAAAACAAGGCTGTGGGGACATACCTCTTCCGCTTTCTTGGGCCACTTAAATTCCCAAGGATGATAGCCTGTGAGATTTGCAGGGAGTACATGCGAACCTGCTATGTAAGGTCCACTTAAGAGCAAAGGAACAACCCACCACCTCTCATCTTTAGAGTGGCGAGGAGTAGTGTTCTTACCCGAATGCCATCGATATCTTGCATGAGCAACTTATCCTCGGGGATATTATCTCTTCTCTTCAACCGAGCGCCCGGCGAGATTTCTTATTTCTCATGCCTATTACTTCATAATTTTCAAAAAAGTTTTCTACGGTATATTTTTGGGATTATTTCTAAATTTACATATTCGGGATCTGCACTTTGTTAGGATATAGATATCCTTTGCGGCGCCCACACGGTAGCAAACTCGAGCATTAGGCGGATACAATCGCCGCATAGTTGATAGACTGCTCGCGAGAAGTTCGGATGGGAAAGGATTTCATAAAAGAGTGGCATCTCAGGATCATATAAAGGAATGGGAAGCCCTGCGAGAAGTTGACCTAGCGAAACAATAATATTGTGATCATCACATTGATGATCAGAAAAAAGATTGACAGTGAGTATAGATGAACATCTTTGATTAGGAATGGTAGAAAGGGTGAAACCTTTATCTTGCAACTTTTTCTGAATCTCAATAAAGCGGGGTTTATACATACGACTAAGTGAAGCCATTATCAATATGGGAATGGATAAAGAATCGAAGATTAAGATATGATAAAAAGGACTGAAGATTTGCAGTAATAGAAGCGCAACTTGCGGAAGAAGAAGATAAAAGAAAAATTGCAGAGAGAAGACGAAAGAGGAGAAGAGAAAGATATGAAAAATATGAAAAATATATATAGAGAGAAACATCCTCGGGGGAAACGAGAGCATTTAATGTGAGAAGGGACGTGAATGGTCAGGAATAAACGATTGAAAGAAACGGGTCAGGAATAGAATGGAGGAGTAGACATCTGTAATAAAGTCCGTATGGAAAGATGAAACTGAAATAAGTACAAATAAACGGTTGCGGCGGTTCAAAATATTGATTCTCATGACATTCTCTCCTTCGCGAGAGAAGACATGAGAAGAGGCAAGATGTAGGATCATAATATCGCCACAACAACAATTCGCGAGACGGCGGATAACAACATTGCGAGACAGTCGCGAGAGGGTTAAATATAAATGACGCATTGGATGACGATAGGAGGATATGAAATCTGGCGAAAGTTAAGAAGCGTCGCGAGTACGAATGTTTATGCGCTGCGACACTTTCGCAAGACATTTCCGAAAATAAAGGATAGCTTAGCTGTCATTCACTATGTACTACCCTATATAAAGGGATGAGTGGATCTATCGTAGAGAGAGGTCTTTTGGATTGGATAACAAGTCATTAGGAGAGAGAAAGAGAGAGAATTTTTGTAAGTTCTTAAGTGTAATTCCATTTTCCTGTGTAAAGATTCAAGAAAGTTATTAATAAACATTCATAATTGTTCATCTATTATCTTTTGAATGGATTAGTTTAACAAAATATAGTGAGGGGTGTATTGTGGGATTTCCTGCAACTACAGAAGTCTAGCTTCTTTCTCTGAAGTGTTTCCTTCGAATACGATCTGAAGATTATCCCAAGCTTCTTTCGAAGTTTGACATATTAATACATGATGTTGTAGATCACGACTTACAACATGTATTATAGCATTCAAACCATCGAATTGCTTTGCAAGAGCCTTTTCTTCGTTTGAAAAATCTACTAAGCGTTTTAAGCGAGTTTCGAATTTTCTATCTTTGGACGAATATAACCATCGACGACTAATAGCCATGTATTAAAGTCTCGTGATTGAAGAAAAGATCTCATAGCATATTTCCACCATAGATAGTTTGTTAGTCAAATCTTGGCGGTACGTTAATTGAAGTCGATTCATGAGAACTCGAGTTTATTCTTATAAGGTGGATCGCACCAAACCTGCAGTTGTTAGATCTTTTCGTGTTTGCCTTCTCTGATACTAATTGAAAAGACGAGGGTACCCAAATATACCTCAATCTAAAACTTTTCCACCTATAAATCCTTTCTCCGAAAGTGATTGTCTATGGACTGAGTCGAGATAATACAACAAATTGGTTCACACTTCGTGTGATCGTTTATGGATACGAGATCGAGACAATACAACAACGAAGTATGTTTACTTGATAAAAGTTTCGGACTTAACCAAAGACAATATGATTACTTATCAAGTAAATAGGAATTAAAATTTGTTTAATTTACTTTAAATTATAATAACAACAATTATAATTATGGAAAATAAAAGTAAATGACACAACAAGATTTTGTTAACGAGGAAATCGCAAATGCAGAAAAACCTCGGGACCTTGTCCAAAATTGAATACTCTCAGGATTAAGACGCTATACAAAATCAAACCAACATCGTATAGTTGAGACCAAGCAACTAAACCTATAGTTCACCTAGTTTCGTCTGTATTCCCACGCCTCCGACCTGTAATAAGTCACGTACTTGGAACAATTCCTTTGGTTCGTATTCCAAATAGTAAAGCAACAACAAATCTGTTTGGTATCAACTCTTTTCAACCAAGTGATGTGAGTTCGACAAAAGGCTCTTCTGTTTTTCTCAATAAACTCCTTTGTCAGGTTCTTAGATCTATCTTATCATCAACTACCAAAGTAATTGTTAAGATTTTGCAATCAATACTTTTAATCACAAAGAATTGTATTGATGCCGATATACACAACTAATCAATCTAATCTACCACAAGGATAAACCAATTATAGTTGGATCCTCTTTTACCGAAACAAGTATTGTGCACACCAAAGATTATGAACCCAAATCAGAAATCTTCAAAGTCTTCTTTGTCTTAAAATCTTCTTAGATCTTCAATAAACACCTGCACACAATCAACTTAAATCTCTTGTGATCAATCACACATAGAACGGAGTCTGTTAACAATGGATTATCACAAGACGTCTTTAGATCTACAAACAGTCTAAAGATCCCCGTCGAAACTTCGATCTAGTTTGAGTGAATCTTATATTAGAAGAGAAGATTCTCAAGCATAAACAGACTAGGTGCAATCAAAGTTCAACCGCCGTTAGTCAATCAAATCAATCGAAAACAAAAGATAAACCACAATTATCTAGTTTCCCACCAACGGTACTAATAGAGCTTCTCAATCCCAAAGAAGTCTTTAAACTGAGCGGCCGTAAGAGATTTCGCCTAATTAGGTTACTCTCCTCTCCGAATAGGCGGCTTCAGCAGTAGCAGCACAACTGAGATAGTTTTGTTGTCTCTGAGGATTAGTTTGCTCGAAATGCAAACTTTCATATTTATAGACCAAGGAAGTTTGGACACCAAGGGATTTCCAAAACCGAAAATATTCTCAAGATATGCAATATATTCCAAATTCGGTTTCCATAATTTCTGGAAATGCTTTGTCCAAATATTGACCAAAAATCTCTTGGAAAATCTCCAACTAGTAAATGCACATTACTAATTTTCATTTTCCTAAAATAAAATTAAAAACCTTAAATAAAAGATTCTCAATTTATTTTATTCGATCCGGGATTTTTTTCCTTAAGATATTAAGGAATAACTTTGAAAAATTAAAGATTAGCGTTACTGCACATGTTCAAAGTATGTCGACATCCTTAATTTGTAATTCCTCTTTCATACTTAAAATCTTGAAACCGATTTGCCACACTTCCAAACAAGTTTAGAATTGGTTCATCTGACTTTCAAGAACTATGTGATTGATCAAGAACACTCAATCACCAAACATGGGTTTCACGGTTCTACCAAAACAAGTTTCGGTTCTACCTCCATGTGAGTACTTTGTATAGTCACGCTAGTTACCAAAATTCGGTTGACTAGGTACTAGGATCGGTTCCCCACATATATATGGTATCTAACTTGTACATGATGCACATGTCCATAGGATTGGTTCCCCTTTGCCTATAAACGTGTTGCACATGTCCATAAGATCGGTTCCCCTTTCTACTAAAAACTTGTTGCACCTCATACAAGGATCGATTCCCCTTTGTGATAGGTTGCACCTCTTACTAGGATCGGTTTCCCTTTACCCAGAGTCGATCATACCAATAACACTAAATCGATCATACCATCTCAGGTGATTACTTAAGATCGGTTTCACTAATAGTCATACCAATACAAAAGTCATGCCTTTGTGAATAGTTTTACTAAGAACATAAACAAGTCATGAGCGGTTATACTAATCACACATATTGGTAGTTCAAAAGATATGCAATGAATAACAATACCAATAATGCATGGCGATTTCTCTTTCGATTCACAAAACAAGTTCATGAATTTACTTCCTTAAAACAAATGTAAAACATTGTTTCCTAAGATGAAATCTTCACCTTGTACCCATGCATAATCACAATAGCATTCAAACGATTATGTCGATGTCTTATATACAAAGTTTAATGGTTAAGCAATAAACCTCGTATTGTATTCCTTAATATCATGTCTAACTAGAGTATAATCATTCATGCTTCGCAGTTTTATTTTCAATATGCACGACTTGAAAGATATGTTAGGGAATGAAACAGTTCAAGTCAAATATCACTAACCTCAAGTGGATGGATGATATTGTCGTTGTAGCTCCTTACTTCTTCACTTATTCAAGTCTTCGCAATACTTGTAATGTCTCATATCCTAATACTTTCAAGCTAGTCTATACGAAGTTGACTCTAGTACATGATCAAGCGACTCTTACAATGAGTTTTGGCTCACTAAAATATGATAACCAAACTTGACATACCAACGCTTGGTGGGTTCAACCGAGCTATGCTCTAACAGCTGTGAGTTCTGAAATTTCTGACATATGGTTGAATAATTTTATGGAGTCTAGGGATGCTGAGTTTTTTAAGAATATTTTTCCTATGCAACGTGATTCTCGAAAGAAATGTGTAGATAATCCCGCATATTTTACGTCAACCAGTCCAGTCATTACCTTGTAAGAAGTTGAACTAGAAATAAAACCCAGAAGAGGTAAAAGGGTTAAAACTGAGAAAGCAAATCTTGGTTGCATTACTTACCTAGCTAGCCGAGTATGAGCCACAAGCTTATAATTAAAGAATCCATGAATTATTTTGAATCTCCATGATGGAAAGAAGCATCCATTATTGAAATGGATTCCATCCAACAAAACGGTACATGGGAGATTATAGATTTACCTCTTCAAGGTAAAATGTATGATATGTAACTGTTGAAAAGGACAAGGATAGGTTGGAAGCCAAAGGTTAGATTTCCTTGATACCTACTTACCAATGACTAAAATTACCGACGTTAGGATGTTAATCTCTATAACTTATGTCCATAACCTAGAGATACATCAAATGAATGTAAAGACAACATTTATTAATGGTGAATTAGATGAAGAAATTTATATGGAACAACCCGAGGGCTTTATGATGAAAGGTTGTGAAAATTAATGATTTCTTGTAATGAATCTGATAAGTGTGTCTATAATAAACTTGTCAAAGATGACTGTGTAACTGTATCTTTTATATTGATGATATGCTTATACTAGGTATAAACATAGATGTTATTAGATCCTCTAAGAAATTGTTGAATGAGAACTTTGACATGAAATACTTAAGCCCCGATGATGTGATATTAAGGATGAAGATTAGATTATTTTCTAATGGCTATAGTCTGAATCAATCTTATTATGTTGAATCCATACTTATGAAATATAATCAGTTTAAGTGTAACCCTACTTGTACTCCGTATGATTCTTCTTGTAATTTCAAGAAAAATAAGGGTGAAAGAGTTAACCAACTTGAGTACTCGAGAGTCATACGAATCTAATGTATTTGATAAATTGTACGAGACCAGACATTGCTTATGTTGTTATTATGTTAAGTAGATATACTTGTAACCAACGATTTTTTGGATTGAGGTGCAATTATTAGAGTGTGAGGTACCTGAAGTATACAATTACCTTTTGTTTGAATTACATAGGGTATCCTGCCATCCTTGAGGGATTGTGATGCAAAGTGGATAACAGACTCAGGGGAGTCTAATTCTACGAGTAGATATGTATTCACTCTAGCATGTCCGTATCTTGGAAATCTTTCAAGCAGACGTGTATATCTCGTTCCACTATGGAATCAGAGTTTATTGTGCTAGATAAACTAAAAGAGGGAGCTGAATGGATAAGATGCTTTCTAGAAGACATTCCTCTCTGGCACAGGCCTGTGCCAGCTATATCTATACATTGTGATAACAAAGCTTCAATAGGTGGAGCTAAGAATAACATGTATAATGTAAAGTTTATACATATACGTAGAAGACACAATTATTTGAAACACTAATCTCAACAGTCGTTATTTCCATTGATTGGACGAGGTCCACAGAGAATACCGCATACCCTTTGACGTAAAGTTTGTCTAAATATATAACTAGTGTTGCATCAAGGGGGATGAGACTTAATCTCATGAAATAAAATATCCATGAAGGAGGCTCAACCTTGCTGACTAGAGATCAAGATCAAGGTTTCGAATGAGACAACTAATTTGTGGTGATTAAAGGTATGCACTATAAAGAGAATTATATTCTTTATCGCTCCCTGTGGTGCATTATGTGACTGCATGTCAATGATGAATTATTTGAAGTCTTAATGAGTTTTATAGTTTCAATTTAATATTGATATGGGGTGTAGCATTAATACTCTTGATAGAACTCACCTATCTGAATGAAGAAGTGGGCCACTTCCTATGAGAGTATGAGCTTTCATTCTCTAGAGCATTATGAGAAACATGATATGCCCAGGGCCAATATTGACACAACGACATGAACTTAGCAACGTCAGGAGGATATCATGCGTGGTTGTTATCGCAAATTATACCAAACGCTAGCAGTTCAAGATATTGAGTTCACTATCTCTAGCAAGTAGTTTTAGTAATTTCTCACTAAGCAAGGTTTCAGGACCTTATGGCCTATATGGTATCTTCCGCTTTCTGATTTTTCGATTTTTTCTGGGATTCATTCATGTGGGGGATTGTTGGAGAAAATGAGTTAGTAAAATAGTTTTTTCATCTTGGTGTGGTTTGATCTAATGACCTAAGGGTCTAAGGATACTTACTCATTATATGAGTCCCACATTGGGTAAAACAAAAGAGGAACTCCACTATATTACTGTGCTCATATGGGCAGATATACAAATGTGGGTGGTATGGGTGGGCAAATAATACTTGGGCTAATACTTGCATTGAGCCCAATGTCACTTGTGGAAGACGTGTATCAACCAAGATCCAAGATCCATTTTTTTGCCGAAAATAATTTCAATACATATTTTTGGAAATTGTTTTACATAAAATTCTTTTGGTATTTATATTTGGGAGAGTTACTTTTCCGCGTTTAATTGTTCTACAAGTAACAAAAACTTGATTTACAAGAAATCTGAAATCCTAAAGGTTTCTTTTCTCCTATGAATGCTAAATATTTTTATAGTCGAAATTTGCATCCAGAAATGGGATGGTTGTGAAAATAATACCTGGGCTAATGCTTGCATTGAGCCCAACGCCGCTTGTGGAAGAGTATCAACCAAGATCCATTTTTTTTGGCAAAAATAATTTCAGTAATTATTTTTGGTAATTTGAAAAAAAAGAAAGAAACCTAAGTAAATAAAATTAAATTTTTTTTTAAAAAAAAATGGACATTTATTTGATTACGAATCGGGAATAGTACATAATAAGTTGGTGGGTAGCCTGGCAACGAGCTGGGCACCAACACCATTTTGAATAGCAAGTCCTATTCTATGAAAAAGTTTAACACCAATCTTATGAATAGCGTCATCGTTTGTGATACAATTCTCCAACCTCTTCAGAAAAATAATAGTTTCTTCACCAAATTCCCCTAAAGTCGAAAAAGGCAAAACACCAAAACCATATCCATGGAGGGAACACTTATCAAGATATTTGTTGCGTTTACGCATAATAGCACTAGAAATAGCATGACCAGGTACACAAGTACGAACTCCCCCACCAGTAAAAGGAGAAACACCAGTGACATCAAAACAAACATCTTTCCCGTTATCCCAGCAATAAACAAGAATATATGTGGGTCTCAAGGAAGTATCATTATCCGATAAAAATCTAAGGGATACATCCTTTATCGCATGCACACCCTCCTTGTAATAAATATCAAGAAAAACATCCCTAACAAGGTCGTGGAAAAATTTGAGACCGACATCACTAGCGCAATGCAAAGCATGATCCCCAAAAACATCCATCTATTTGTTACAACTTGAACATATATCCACTACACCAAATTCTGGGGATTAGAAAGCGAGAACCAGGCCGTTACAAAAGCGGGTTTAACGGCCCTACTTTGTTGCAAAAGTTGGTGTTACATTTTTTTGTAACGGCTTTGTGGCGTTACAAATTTTTTATAACGACCCTAAATAACGTGGGCTTGGCCGTTTCGAATTTGCCACGTGGTAACGACTCGGGGCCGTTACAATTTTTTTTTTGCAACGGGGATGTTGTAATTATTTCAGGCCGTTACGAACTTTTTTAACAAAGAAAAATTCTGCCGAGGTCGGCCTTGACACAGTCAATTTTGGTTAATTTTGACCGAGGTCAAGGGCGATCAGCGATAATTTTTTTGAAATAAAATGGGAAATCTAAATTCAATACATTCATGACCACACTCAACAACAATTTCTTCAATCTATGCAAAATAACATTCATTCAATTCATAATCACATTCATTCAATTCATCTCGAGTTCATATAACAAAGAAACCGAACATATAACAAAAAAGAAATGAAATTTCTCTAAGTACCAAATTTCTCTAAGAAACTTTCTAAAGGAATACATACAAATACAAACTTACTTGCCTACAAAACTTGAATACATGGAACTTACAAAGTGTGAAGCTCCTTTGTTCTACATCATTCAAATAACAACGACTAGTTCGTTATATCCTTTGCGAGGGCTTGCTTTGTTGAAAGCTTGGGCATCGAGAAAACTCATGTAGGCAATCCTGCAAAATACAACATGCGGGATTATTATGACAAGTCCTAAAGTAAGTCAAAGATAGACAATTGCAACACGATATTCCCGGTGAAGTACTTACCCAGATAATCTAGTTCACTTTAGGAATTCCAAAATATCCTTCATACACCCGTTCATCATCCACACTCAACAATAGCATCTTAATTCAATTCACATAAACATTCATATCAATACTCATTAAATACTTATCAAAAAGGAAAACAAGTTCTTGAAGTACCAAAAAAATTCTAAGGGAATATGTAGAAACTTTCTAAGTTCAGTTCATTCTAACTTATATCAAGTTCATTCCTATGTCCCAAGGGAATACAAGTTCTTTGTAGTACAAAGATTATGAACACTTGGTTCTGCGGCAAACCTACAGTATGTGTGGCGGAAAACTTGGTTCTCCGGTGGCATCTTTGATGAATCCTTCACATCTCTGCAGCAAATCTTCACCCAGTTCTGCACCTGGCACAACTTCCATATCCGAGATGATCTTTAATAAACCGGTAACACATGTGAGTAACATAGAATCATTGAACTTGATGACTTTTCTAGACGCCATATGACCATACTTATCATAGATCTTCTTATACAAAGTTTCATACTCTTCTGGAATCTTTAAGTAGTCCACAAATTCAAATTCTTCCACTCTCCCTTGAGCGTAAGTGCTTGTAGACCCTGCAGGGGAAGGAGTCACATCTACAGAAGTCAAAGCTAATAATAAGGTGGAATCAGGAGCTTGGGATTTATAAGAGTATATGTTCATTGTAGCGTCCACGGGTTCCTCAACAAGCTCACCCACTTCAAGCGATTCAACTCCAGTAGTGTGCGCTTCCGAACAAGACAAAAAACTCTCTATGTGTACATCATTGACATGCAAGTCATTCACTGTGGTGTGGAGAATGTCAGTCTCATTCTCACTTGCCCCGGATTCCTGGGACGGGAGGATGGGGATGGCAGGCATCGTAGGTTCTGACAAAGGAAGATTTTCAGGTTCAGCATGGATCAACATTAAATTTGGTTTCCCCTCGTTAGATAGAAAGCATGGATCAAATACATTATTAGTAGTCTGGTGAGCAACAACATTAAATCTTAAAGGGGTTAATGCATATATACATACCCTAGCAGCAGAGTATATCAAGATGGTACTCTTACTTGCACAGGATACATAAAATGAGCTATATAAGAACTTTACGGATTTCTAAAAGCTTTTAAAACTTCTACTTTCATGTAGAGATAACGAGCTAAAGTTGAGTACCTTCCCCAATCACCTAGAGAAGGTCTAGCACTAGCATTCCAAGCTCAATCCTCCCTTCAATCATATGTAGGGGTGTTCATGGTTATTGGTTAACCGAGAAACCGAACCAAACCAAACCGATTAGGGGGAAACCGAACCGAACCATTAACTAATGGTTGGCTTTGGTTTAGAAAAGATGAAAACCGAGATTAATGGTTTGGTTTTGGTATGATAGAGAAACCAGACCAATAACCAATGGTTAACCGAATATTGATAAAAAAAAAATCATTGATTAAATTTTCATTAGAGATGTCACTGCCATTAGTTAAATCTTCTTTTGATCTCTAGATTTAGAGTAAGCTTTAACTACTCTTGATATTTTTTTTATTTTATTTTTTCTGTAAATTTTTGTAAACCAATACTATTTTTTTCTGTAAATTAGTGTAATTTTTTTTTGTTTGACATAATTATTGGTTAACCAAAAACCTTTGGGAAAACCAAAAGCAAATTTGGAACCATTTGGAAACCTAACCAATGGTTAATGGATTGGTTTGGTTTCAATTTTTAAAAACCGACAGTATTGGTTTCGGTTTTGATTTGGCTTGAAACCGAACCAAAACCGACCATGAACACCCCTTATCATATGTGAACCCTAAAGAGATAGTCCCTGTACCAGCTTTCAAAAAGTTCATATAATCAGCACCGTAGAAAAAGAATTCACCACGTTCTGCAACTTTACAAGTATTTGAGGTTCAAATATTCAAAATCGATACCAAGTCAGAAATTACCTTTGTTATACTTTCTTTCCTTACTAACCCATGTCTTAAAAGCGCAACAAATTGTTGTGCGGGCGTTTCTACCCCCGATTTGTGTTCCTAACAACCTCAAATTTGACTTAAAAACATTAAAAATCCTGATACATCATACAATTCTAACTTAACTACTAAAAATTGAAAACCATATAAACCCATTTCAACTAAAAAAAATTGAAAAAAATCCATAAATCCAATAAAGAAATATTCAGAATCCAAAAGATAAGATAAAATTAATTTGTCAATCCAAAATATTCATGAGAACAAAGCTAATGTGTCAATCCAAAATATTCATGAGAACAAAACTAATTTGTCAGTGTAGTCAAGAATCCAATTGGCAAACACCTAGCATGTACATGTTTTAAAGCTAGCAAAGAAGAAAAAGAGTTAACGCTTATCGTGGTGGAGGCTTCCCATCTGCTGTGTTCTTTGTAGGATCCACTAAAACTTTATCTTTTGCATCCTCGGTAGTCTGAGAGGATGAAGGAGATTGAAAGATGGCTATGGATGATTGAGTCTTAGGCACCTTTGGTATGGTTGTTGCTGCTGCCTTAACACCTTTTGGCCTAGAACCCTCCCCGGTTGCACTTACACTCATATTCCTCATTTATCCTGTCCAAAGCATACCATTAACGGAATGGAAAAACATATCAGAACTAACCATTAAAGATTAAATGTGTCTATTATAAATTTGACTAATAACACCACCAACAACAGCTTTTAAAGATTAAACGCGTCTATTATAAATTTGACTAATAACCTCAATTCCACCAGGAAAACAAACAGCCACAGCAAATATCGACAGACACAATTTATAAAACACCACCAACAACAGCAAAAACACTAGTTCATAAAAATAAAATAAAAAAATAGTCAAACCAAAATCAACAAATCCAGTTCATAAACCATCACCAACAACAAAAATACTACTACGCATCGATCTAATAATCATCACTCCCCAATTCCCCTGATAAAAAGAAAAACCAAAACAAAATCGCAAATGCAGTTCAAAGAACAAACCTCTCTACTAATCTCATCTTCTTCATCATCTTAATCATTCACTTTTCTGATTTTGATTCGTCAGATTCATCTTCATAGCCTCTGCTTCAAAATCTACTCAACTCCATACAGAACCACCTCCCCCTGAAGCTGCTACAACTCCTACAATCAACAGAAAAACCAAATTTTCAATAGATAACTAAAACCCAGAAAGATAAGATAACCAAAACCCAGAAAGATAAAACAGAGACAAACTAAAATTAAACTAACCGCACCTAACTCTGTTGGTTTAATTCCAATAGATTTCATGTTTTAAACAAAATCCCTAATTCTCAAAACCAGAAATCGGTTTTACAAAAACCTAAATTTCAATATTGCGATTAAACCAAAATTTGAAAACATAGATGTGAAATAAACTGAAAAATGATGTTTGGGTTTGAAGAACTTACCCATTTTGACGATCTATGGTTTTTATTGAAGCCTTTTCTCTCGATTTGTATGGTGTAAAAAACCTAATTGGGTTGATGAGTTATCTTCTTCTTCCTTCAATGATACCAAATCATCTTGATTCAGCATACATGATAAATTGAAAAAACTAAAACCCTACGAGATGATGAAAGACTTGTACAGATCTATGAAATCAAAATCCTAAACTAGATTAATGGACGATGAAAAACTGGTGATAAAAGAGAGAAAAGAAATGAAAAACGAGAAGAAAAGTCGATGATTGAAGATGATTGAGAGCTTTCTGTGATGTTTCTTGGCTGTCGATTATTGAATATGAAGATGAAGTTTCACTAGGGTTCAGAGGCAGGAGCAGAAATGGAGAAAAGAGAAATGGGAATGAAAAACCGATCGGTCGATTCTCACTAAGGCATGGGATGAAAAGAATCACCCATGTGAATGGCACACACATAGGTGGAAATATACTCTAGTGTTACTCATCTTGGGTGGAAACACAGTAATACACGTGTGAATGACACACCCACTAATTACAAGTGTGACGACCCAGGTGTGACCAAGCGTGTGGCTGGCACGCCTATAAAAAATTTCGTAACGGCTGGCCTTTGTTACGAATTTTTAAAACATTAGTAACGGCTTCCACCTGTTATAAATTTTTTGTAACGGCCATTTGTAACGGGAAATTTGTAACAGCCCATAAACCGTTACGAATTCCTGTTACTAATCCGGGAATTTGGTGTAGTGATCGTCTTCACCAAAAAGGGGTATGCCCTGTCAAGAACTTAGAATAGACCTAAGTTTTTGAGGCCGAATACTTTGATTTAAACCACTAATGGGTATAAATTTAAGAAAATCCTGGGCATGAGCAAGCCTATTAATTTGCCACAAAACAGAATCCCTACTGGACATGGAGAAATTGGCCGAAATATTCTTCTTTACCACATCAAAATATAACACTTTGTCGGAGAACGCATCGGATGATGGGCAATATCATTGATGTTAAAAGAAGAAGAAAAACCACATACTTCCTTGAAGCCACTAAAAGCTCGCTGAAAACTATTGCTCGGAGCATCGGTTGGGGACAAGCCTAGCATGATGTCTTGAAGATCCTTGGTCTGAAAACATGAGGCAATGTAACAGTAATGGCTAGTATCCGCCATCGTGTAAACTTCGAGACCTCCATCATTCATCGATAAGGTAGCAATATGATGTTGAAGAGGACCGAAGCCTGAGCCATCCCCAGTAATTAATTATATGTCTCAAGAAAATAAACAAATGTTGATCAAATAAGGACTTAGCCTGATCCAACGCGAGGGGATTATTGGTACGCATGACAAAATACATCCTCGACACACCAGTGCATCTACGCATAAGAAGCAACTCGCTTTGAGGGTCTTGTAACTTCTTGACATCGTTCATTAGACTGATAGTCTTGTCCACTTTAGCGAGAACCATGTCCTGCAAAAATCAAAATCAAGACTGACTGGCCCTCCCAACAACTTAACCCTTGTGGTAGGCCTACTGATGTCATCAGGAAACAAGTTGGTTGTTCTAGGGTCCACAACGACCAAAATATCTCAGTTTTCTTGATATTAAGATGAAGCCCTCTACTACCTCATTCAGATTGAATAATGCTCAGTACCTTGGCCACTTCCAAAGTATCCCCAACCAACGTACCATCATCCAAGTACCACGCGTGTAAATCGAGCTTACATTGCGAGGCAATCATGCACATAAGAGGGTGAAGAGTTAGTGCAAATAACAAGGGACCTAAGGGTTCACCTTGTTGAACCCCAAAAGCTGAAGATAGCGTGAATTCATTATTATAAAGTCTGACAGGCTTAGCATAGCAAAACTCTACCCACTTGGCGATGCTTGGACATTTGCTCCGCACTTTCCTAATCAGTGTAGACCTCACCTGTCCACTAAATTGAAGGCATTAGAAAAATCAATTAACATTATGGTCATATCTCCTTGCGTCCCTTTCAGCTCAAGCAATCTATTTGCCGAATGTAAAATGGCTTCACCTCCGCGGGGTATGCCCACTCCAAATTGATTATAGCCCAAATAATTTGCCATATCCTTGCCAACAAAAGAAGCAGCAAGCTTAGAACACAACCTCCTCCAAATCATATCAACTGCGATAGATCTTAACCCACCCCCAGTCTTAAGCATTGAAGTTAAAAGGGAACTAGAAACAAATTCCCCTAGAACTGTCGGACACTGGCCAACCAACCATAGGTTTATAACGCCCGATATAGAAGTTAAAAGGTCCTCGGCGACAGCGGCAACAACACCACTAAGAGCGTCTACTAAGTGTTGAGCTCTCAACCCATCCATGACAAACGACGCCCCCCTAGGAAAACTCTTAATCGCACCCAAGACACTGTTAACATCTACGTGAACAATTGCTGCAGTGCATGCCCTGAAGGTATGCATGGAGATGGAGCACAAGGGTGTTTAAGCCTCAATTCATGAAGCGTATCAGGTGTAGATGGTGCAACACCGTTGGATGAGAGAATAAGAATGGCAGCTGTATAATGGCCCGAACTTAACTTTCTTCTACAAGCCTGCACATTAGTTTTCTTCTTTTTGTTGTGCCTAGCTTGTCTGCTATTGTTCCGATGGAGCAAGCAACTTAAGAGCTAAGTTAAGACATCCATTAGGTTCCTAATAGACGCATTTATGTGTCTATTTTGATCTCGATTTTCTATTTTGTTAATACCCATTTTTGTACTTATTTTGGTGTTTTATCTCTTTGTAGGTATTTTTGGAGAAATAAACTTGTGCGGAGAAATTGGCTCGAAAAGTGTCTTTTGGACCTCCGGAGAAAATTGCTAAAGGCACCCGGAGGAGTTGATAAAGGCGCCCCAGGAAAATTACTATTTACGCCCAAGAATTTACTATTTGCACCCCAGTTGCTAAAGGGAGACCAACCACGGATGGGGGGAGGGGGTCATCTTCTTCCTTTGAATTTCAAATTTTGGCGGGAAAAAGAGGAACAGATCAGGGTTTGATAATTGATGATGTTATACTGAGATTCAATGGCTGAAACTAAATGGGTATATTCCTTAAGCCTATACAGGCTTGGTATGGTCGTTCTATTGTATCAGAATTGGATAAAATGATGAATTGAAGCAAACATATTGAAAAGAATTATGGCGGGAAAATATGTTCTTCCCAGGGCAGAGTTGGGTTTGAATTTTGGACGTGTTTTAGAGAGATTCAATCGGACATATTGACGGGTTGGACTTATTTTTGCAGTTTAGGGTTGAGATGTTCGTTAGAATCGATCGTTGGGCTTCATAATCGGTTTTTGGATAAAACAGGGGAGAAAACAAGTTGCGGACTTTTGGAATTATTGTTGTGAGATTTGGGGATTGTGTGTTGGATTTGGATAATTACCTACCTGGTTCGACAAAACAGGGAATCTATATGGTTCATGCACGTAAAAATTGGAAGTTTTCTTTTCATTCTCGTTAAAACATGGAGAAGTCTCGGGTGTTTGAGCTGGAAAAGGGAAGTACGTGAAGATAAAGGGAGAATATCTTCTCTAGCGGATTTGTTGCTATCTTTAGAAGAGTTTCCATTCAACGGGGAGAGTTTGCGGCCAATCGGAGATGCGTAGAGCGAGAGAATGAAGAGGAAAGTCGGAACTTTGGAAAGAAGTTAAAAGACGATAAACCAGGATTTACTCGACCCTGTGGTGTATATATATATGGGTTTTTGGAGTTACAAGAGGGTAATCGAGACTTAGGGTAGAGTTGGGGTACGCTACAGAGGAGAAAGAAAAGCTGCAGAGGTGAATTGCGAGTTGCGGCGGCGGCGGGTGGGAGGAGAAGAAGAAGAGAAGAAGCAGACGACCAAAGTCCGTCATGAGAGGATCGTGGCAAATCTCTGCGAGAAAAGAAGTATCGTTTAAAAGGCAGTCTTATTTCTTCTGTAATGATCTTATTTCTTGACGTTTAAAGGCGTCTTATTTATTCTGTAATGCCTCTTCAGCGTTGCAAACTGCCTGAGTTATTAGCTTTCTCTTGTTTTTCACACTTTTGAGCTATGAACACCTATTTTGAGCGCATGATTAATATGAGGAACTAAACCCCATTGCTGGGGCGACGGAGGAAGCCATTTTTCCAATTATTATGTGGTAATTTCTATTTAACTTAATTTTTGCAATTCTTTTATGATTATTTGCACTGAACTGAAATCGAATATATGATTCTGATTAAGTGGTTGTGTTCTCAATTGATGGGTCATGCTTAGGTTAAGTATTTTGATGATCCATGCTTTCGATTTACAACTATTGTTTTGAGAATCTACTTGTCTAGGCAAAAATATTAGAATCACTTTAAATGTAAAGAGTTGCATGAATATTGATTAGATTAAATCACATAAAAATTGGAGTTTGGTGGAATCCTGAGTCTCAGTGCTTTTAAAATCTTGATAACGACTTCAATTTGAGTTTTCTATTGAGTTTGAATCTAAAACCGAATCTTCACAAGTCTGAGTGAACGACATATTTCTTACCACTTTTCTACAACAATTAAAACCACATCAATTTTTGGCGCCGCTGCCGGGGACTTGTATTTAGATTTGTTTTAGGTTTATTTTTATTTTTATTATTTTTTGTTCTCTTTTACGCCTTTGGTATTTTTCGATTCTTTTCAGATTTGGAGCGAAGCTTCAAGGAAAGAAAAAGTGCTATAAAAGGAAAGCATCGCCAAAGAAGGAAAGAAAAAAGGAATCCAAAAGGAGTGAAGAACTAGATTTTGTATATAGCTATTTTGTTTTATTTTTAGAAACTGTAAATATGGTTGTATTTTTGTAATTTTTCTTTTTATTTTTGGACACTTTTTGGACTTGGACATTTTTTTTAAACCCTAAGGAATGGTTAAAAATTAAATAAAAAGCATTTTTGCGGGAAGGACGACAGATTTACGATCTGTCTCGGCCCCTCGGGTTCGTACACGACATAGGAGTCGGTGGCACTGAGTCGACTTCAACGGTTCATCGCCCGTGCAGTACGGGAGGTAAGACTCTATCCACCCACGAATCCCAATCGGTGGGTTTTATTTTATGTGACAACTCACACCCACGCAATAGAATGTCATTTGGTATTACAATAGCCAATACAACGAATATCTGATCGAGTTTCAAAATGGACGTTACTACTTTGACCATAATGTGAATAGTGGTTGGGAACATCGCCTTTTGAAGGTTATGGTCCATACCATGGTGAGCCCAATTACTATCCATACGCCCACCGGTTATACGAGAAAAATTCCTTTCTATTAGAGTCCGCACGTAAGTTAGCTGAGTTAGCACAAAAGTTACTTGAGTCGACACGTAGTTCAGCTGAGATGAATAACTTAGTTATGGACGAAAGCAATGCAACGTGTGAACCTTCTTTCCTAGATAAAATCAGGAAGTCATATGAGTCGACTCAGAAAATGTTGTTAGAGGTCCAGGAAAGAACTGCTCAAGATAGTCTTAATTTCCAATATAGTGTTTCCAATAGTACCTTTGAAAATGAGGATAGTTATTTGCATAATCAAGATGACTAGGTTAGAATTGGTAACACTACTTGTTTAGATGAGGTTCAACCATTTTCATGTTATTATAATGATGATTATGATGAGGATAGTGTTGATGAAGAATTTGAAATAAGTAGGCATAGTGATCAGGAATTTGTTACTCTAATTGAGCTTTACAATGATAATATTTCTAGTTCAAATTCAAATAATTTTAATAATTATTCACCTATTCAAAAGGACGAGGATTTGACTAGAGATACCACCGTTTTAGACGATGTAGTATTTCCTTATGATTACGAAGCCGATGATAGTTTTGAGGAACGAGTTTATTCTGAGAATAATGTTTTCGAGTCTAGCGATTTAGAAACATTAGTCTTAGATAAAGAAGATGAACTCGTAGAGCTTTTAAATATGAGTGAGGATGCACCTTTCGATTATAACTTAGAAGAAGCAATTGACCATTTTCAGGATTCCGATGATCTAGAAATTAGGGAAATTGTAGATAGTCTATCTAGAGACACCCAAAACTCTAAGTTTGGGGGTGATTATCATTCTCCCCGTGCTTTACCTTTAGCTCTTGTAGAGATCCCTCACTTGGGACTTGATATATGTGCCTCAACCATTGTGCCAGATTGCCTTCATACTAGTTCTCAAAACTTAATAATGTCCGGGAAGAAGTTCGGTTGTTAGAAACCCATCCTCCGGGTTGATGTGGTTAGCCAGAGCTATGATACCCAGTTGACTTTGTTTTCCCACCAAATATTTTTCAACCAATTGTGGGAACGTATAAGTTTCAGATGTGTCAATTATTAAGTTTTGAGACTGAGCCTAAGTACTTTAGGAAATTAGTATCGATACATTTTATTATGATTGACCGCCAGTTTCATCGTGGTCAATTGTGTGAGTCAAAACTGATTGACTTTAAGGATCCGCAATTATTCAGGTTATTATTATGTGCTTCTAAGTTTTTATTGGAATTTTTACAGATTTTACAACCTGAACCGGATCTTAACTTTGAGGAATTCCAGCACGTGCAAATATTTTATTTGGACCCAGTATAGAACCTGAACCTGAACCACAGTTAGATGTAGTTGTCTTAAACAGGAAACTAGACAAGGGTGTGCTTTTCTTGGCAGGTTGGAGATTCCTTTTATTTGTGATAGCTCTATTTGGTTTTGATGACCCACAGATATTTCGGCTATTACTTTATGATTTTATAAGGTGACTAATCCTTTCTTAGTCCTGGTGAAGACTTTAAACTTAGCACTTCTTGGGAGGTAACCCAATATTCATGCGACACGGTAATATCTTTCCTTAACTCTTTTACTTCAAATGGTAACAGTTTCTCCTTGTTCATGCTTTTAATTTTATCTTTAGAACATTGAGGACAATGTTAGATTTAAGTTTGGGGGTATGGGAGAAACTTTTTAGTTGCATTATTAAACTCCAGAGCCTAGAAATTTATGCTTATTAAAGATGGCATTAACCAATCTAAGTGGATGGAAGCATTTTGGTTGTAGGAGTTGAGGAACCAATCTGATTAGATGGAAACATCTAAAGAGTCTATTCATAAAAGCACATAGCTCAGGTGTTAGAATTAAAGAAAAAACATGGTAGTTTCGCCATATCTCGTTGAATCCTTTTTACTTCTATTTTTTGTTTGTTTTCTTTAAAATATGTTTGTCTAAGTGATTAGGTGGGGCTCACGATTCAAGTTGTTACCACTGCTAGGGTGAAATAGAGTGATTGAGATACCGAAGAAAAAAAAATTGAGACCAAACCATCAGACCAACCGGAATAAATTCAATAAAGTTGACCACTGGAACCCTTGTATATGCTAGTTGTGTTGACCTAGAGTTAGGATTATCGACCACTGGTTCCCTTGTATATGCCATTGTGTTGATATTAGTCCAGACCAGTATCTCAGTCCATTAGGATAGGTTCGTTTTGGCAGTGGCCTTCAGACAGATATGAGAAACATTGTTCACCTTAGTCAACATCAAAACCATCTACATTTTTCTCTACATCCATCTTCTTAATCTATCCATGTGATTGGTTGACTCCGGTTATGATGTCCAGAAACTATCTGAGTAGAGGTCATCACTTATATATGAATTTTAGTATGCTTGAGTGCAAACTCGTGTACAACAATTGAAATTTCGCATCAGGGTACTTCCTCCTGTAGTCAATAAGTATGCCAACCAAGGAGATTCTTTAGTGCCTTCCAAGGTTCTGCGTAGATAGTTAAGGTCTGGAGTATAAAGGTTTTGTGGGTATACCTCTTGTAAACCCTCCCGAGACTATAACTCGGCCACTAGAGCCACCTAGGGGTTTAAAGGCTTGTTGCATACGCTAAATGCAATCGACGATGCTACTGACGGTGAGTTAGGATTTTATTTTGTAAATTTGATTTGCTCGGGACAAGCAAATAATAAGTTTGGGGGTATTTGATAGACTCATTTATGTGTCTATTTTGATCTCAATTTTCTATTTTGTTAGTACCCATTTTTGTACTTATTTTGGTGTTTTATCTCTTTTTAGGTATTTTTGGAGAAATAAACTTGTGCGGACAAATTGGCTCGAAAAGTGTCATTTGGACCTCCGGAGAAAATTGCTAAAGGCACCCGGAGGAGTTGATAAAGGCGCCCCGGAAAATTACTATTTACGCCCAAGAATTTACTATTTGCACCCAGTTGCTAAGGGAGACCAACCACGGATAGGGGAGGTTATCTTCTTCCTTTGAATTTCAAATTTTGGCGGAAAAAGAGGAGCAGATCGGGGTTTGAGAATTGATGATGTTATACCGAGATTCAATGGCTAAAACTAAATGGGTATATTTCTTAAGCCTATACAGCTTGGTATGGTCGATTCTATTGTATCGAGAATTAGATAAAATGATGAATTGAAGCAAACATATTTAAAAGAATTATGGCGGGAAAATATGTTCTTCCAGGCGAGAGTTGGGTTTGAATTTTGGACGTGTTTTAGGGAGATTCAATCGGACATATTGACGGGTTGGACTTACTTTTGCGGGGTTAGGGTTGAGATGTTCGTTAGAATCGATCGAACTGGGCTTCATAATCGGTTTTTGGATAAAACAGGGGAGAAAACAAGTTGCGGACTTTTCTGGAATTATTGTTGACGAGATTTGGGGATTGTGTGTTGGATTTGGATAATTACCTACCTGGTTCGACAAAACAGGGAATCTATATGGTTCATGCACGTAAAAATTGGAAGTTTTCTTTTCATTCTCGTTAAAACATGGAGAAATCTCGGGTGTTTGAGTGGAAAAGGGAAGTACGTGAAGATAAAGGAGAATATCTTCTCTGGCGGATTTGTTGCTATCTTTAGAAGAGTTTCCATTCAACGGGAGAGTTTGCGGCCAATCGAGAGATGCGTAGAGCAGAGAATGAAGAGGGAAAGTCGGAACTTTGGAAAGAAGTTAAAGACGATAAACCGGGATTTACTCGACCTCCGTGGTGTATATATATATGGGTTTTGGAGTTACAAGAGGGTAATCGAGACTTAGGGTAGAGTTGGGGTACGCTACGAGAGGAGAAAGAAAAGCTGCAGAGGTGAATTTTAGAGTTGCGCAGTTAGCAGGTGGAGGAGAAGAAGAAGACGAAGAACAGATGTGACCAAAGTCTATCGCGAGAGATTTGTGCAAATCTGCATGAGAATAGAAGTATCGTTTAAAGGCAGTCTTATTTCTTCTGTAACAATCTTATTTCTTCAGCGTTTAAAGGCAGTCTTATTTATTTTGTAACGCCTCTTCAGCGTTGCAAACTGCCTGAGTTATTAGCTTTCTCTTGTTTTTCACACTTTTGAGCTATGAACACCTATTTTGAGCACATGATTAATATGAAGAGCTAAACCCCATTGCTGGGGCGACGGAGGAAGCCATTTTTCCAATTATTATGTGGTAATTTCTATTTAACTTAATTTTTGCAATTCTTTTATGATTATTTGCACTGAACTGAAATCGAATATATGTTCTGATTAAGTGGTTGTGTTCTCAATTGATGGGTCATGCTTAGGTTAAGTCTTTTAATGATCCATGCTTTCGATTTACAACTATGTTTTGAGAATCTACTTGTCTAGGCAAAAATATTAGAATCACTTTAAATGTAAAGAGTTGCATGAATATTGATTAGATTAAATCACATAAAAATTGGAGTTTGGTGGAATCCTGAGTCTCAGTGCTTTTAAAATCTTGATAACAACTTCAATTTGAGTTTTCTATTGAGTTTGAATCTAAAACCGAATCTTCACAAGTCTGAGTGAACGACATCTTTCTTACCACTTTTCTACAACAATTAAAACCACATCAATTTTTGGCGCCGCTGCCGGGGACTTGTATTTAGATTTGTTTTAGGTTTATTTTTATTTTTATTATTTTTTGTTCTCTTTTACGCCTTTGGTATTTTTCGATTCTTTTCAGATTTGGAGCGAAGCTTCAAGGAAGAAAAAGTGCTATAAAAGGAAAGCATCGCCAAAGAAGGAAAGAAAAAAGGAATCCAAAAGGAGTGAAGAACTAGATTTTGTATATAGCTATTTTGTTTTATTTTTAGAAACTGTAAATATGGTTGTATTTTTGTAATTTTTCTTTTTATTTTTGGACACTTTGTGGACTTTATTTTTTTTGGACTTGGACATTTTTTTTAAACCCTAAGGAATGGTTAAAAATTAAATAAAAGCTGTTTGCGAGGAAGGACGACGATTACGATCATGTCTCGGCCCCTCGGGTTCTGTACACCGACATAGGAGTCGGTGGCCCGAGTCGACTTCAACGGTTCATCGCCCGTGCGGTACGGGAGGTAAGACTCTATCCACCCACGAATCCCACAATCGGTGGGTTTTATTTTATGTGACAACTCACACCCCTGCAATAGAATGTCGCACTGGTATTACAATAGCCAATACAACGAATATCCGACTGAGTTTCAAAATGGACGTTACTACTTTGACCATAATGTGAATAGTGGTTGGGAACATCAGCCTTTTGAAGGTTATGGTCCATACCATGGTGAGCCCAATTACTATCCATACGCCCACCGGTTATACGAGCAAAATTCCTCTCTACTAGAGTCCGCACGTAAGTTAGTTGAGTTAGCACAAAAGTTACTTGAGTCGACACGTAGTTCAGCTGAGATGAATAACTTAGTTATGGACGAAAGCAATGCAACGTGTGAACCTTCTTTCCTAGATAAAATCAGGAAGTCATATGAGTCGACTCAGAAAATGTTGTTAGAGGTCCAGGAAAGAACTGCTCAAGATAGTCTTAATTTCCAATATAGTGTTTCCAATAGTACCTTTGAAAATGAGGATAGTTATTTGCATAATCAAGATGACTAGGTTAGAATTGGTAACACTACTTGTTTAGATGAGGTTCAACCATTTTCATGTTATTATAATGATGATTATGATGAGGATAGTGTTGATGAAGAATTTGAAATAAGTAAGCATAGTGATCAGGAATTTGTTACTCTAATTGAGCTTTACAATGATAATATTTCTAGTTCAAATTCAAATAATTTTAATAATTATTCACCTATTCAAAAGGACGAGGATTTGACTAGAGATACCACCGTTTTAGACGATGTAGTATTTCCTTATGATTACGAAGCCGATGATAGTTTTGAGGAACGAGTTTATTCTGAGAATAATGTTTTCGAGTCTAGCGATTTAGAAACATTAGTCTTAGATAAAGAAGATGAACTCGTAGAGCTTTTAAATATGAGTGAGGATGCACCTTTCGATTATAACTTAGAAGAAGCAATTGACCATTTTCGGGATTAGATGATCTAGAAATTAGGAAATTGTAGATAGTCTATCTAGAGACACCCAAAACTCTAAGTTTGGGGGTGATTATCATTCTCCCCGTGCTTTACCTTTAGCTCTTGTAGAGATCCCTCACTTGGGACTTGATATATGTGCCTCAACCATTGTGCCAGATTGCCTTCATACTAGTTCTCCAGAACCTAATAATGTCCAGGAAGAAGTTCAGTTGTTAGAAACCCATCCTCTGGTTGATGTGGTTAGCCCGGGCTATGATACCCAGATTGACTTTGTTTTCCCACCAAATATTTTTCAACCAATTGTGGGAACGTATAAGTTTCAGATGTGTCAATTATTAAGTTTTGAGACTGAGCCTAAGTACTTTAGGAAATTAGTATCGATACATTTTATTATGATTGACCGCCAGTTTCATCGTGGTCAATTGTGTGAGTCAAACTGATTGACTTTAAGGATCCGCAATTATTCGAGTTATTATTATGTGCTTCTAAGTTTTTATTGGAATTTTTCTGATTTTACAACCTGAACCAGGATCTTAACTTTGAGGAATTCCAGCACGTGCAAATATTTTATTTGGACCCAGTATAGAACCTGAACCTGAACCACAGTTAGATGTAGTTGTCTTAAACAGGAAACTAGACAAGGGTGTGCTTTTCTTGGCAGGTTGGAGATTCCTTTTATTTGTGATAGCTCTATTTGGTTTTGATGACCCATGGATATTTCGGCTATTACTTTATGATTTTATAAGGTGACTAATCCTTTCTTAGTCTGGTCAAGACTTTAAACTTAGCACTTCTTGGGAGGTAACCCAATATTCATGCGACACGGTAATATCTTTCCTTAACTCTTTTACTTCAAATGGTAACAGTTTCTCCTTGTTCATGCTTTTAATTTTATCTTTAGAACATTGAGGACAATGTTAGATTTAAGTTTGGGGGTATGGGAGAAACTTTTTTAGTTGCATTATTAAACTCCAGAGCCTAGAAATTTATGCTTATTAAAGATGGCATTAACCAATCTAAGTGGATGGAAGCATTTTGGTTGTAGGAGTTGAGGAACCAATCTGATTAGATGGAAACATCTAAAGAGTCTATTCATAAAAGCACATAGCTCAGGTGTTAGAATTAAAGAAAAAACATGGTAGTTTCGCCATATCTCGTTGAATCCTTTTTACTTCTATTTTTTGTTTGTTTTCTTTAAAATATGTTTGTCTAAGTGATTAGGTGGGGCTCACGATTCAAGTTGTTACCACTGCTAGGGTGAAATAGAGTGATTGAGATACCGAAGAAAAAAAATTGAGACCAGACCATCGGACTAACCGGAATAAATTCAATAAAGTTGACCAACTGGAACCCTTGTATATGCTAGTTGTGTTGACCTAGAGTTAGGATTATCGACCATTTGGTTCCCTTGTATATGCCATTGTGTTGATATTAGTCCGGACAGTATCTCGGTCCATTAGGATAGGTTCGTTTTGGCAAAGTGGCCTTGAGACGAGATATGAGAAACATTGTTCACCTTAGTCAACATCAAAACCATCTACATTTTTCTCTACATCCATCTTCTTAATCTATCCATGTGATTGGTTGACTCCGGTTATGATGTCCAGAAACTATCTGAGTAGAGGTCTGTCACTTATATATGAATTTTAGTATGCTTGAGTGCAAACTCGTGTACAACAATTGAAATTTCGCATCAGGGTACTTCCTCCTGTAGTCAATAAGTATGCCAACCAAGGAGATTCTTTAGTGCCTTCCAAGGTTCTGCGTAGATAGTTAAGGTCTGGAGTATAAAGGTTTTGTGGGTATACCTCTTGTAAACCCTCCCGAGACTATAACTCGGCCACTAGGGCCACCTAGGGGTTTAAAGGCTTGTTGCATACGCTAAATGCAATCGACGATGCCTGCGACAGTGAGTTAGGATTTTATTTTGTAAATTTGATTTGCTCGGGACTAGCAAATAATAAGTTTGGGGGTATTTGATAGACTCATTTATGTGTCTATTTTGATCTCAATTTTCTATTTTGTTAGTACCCATTTTTGTACTTATTTTGGTGTTTTATCTCTTTTTAGGTATTTTTGGAGAAATAAACTTGTGCGGACAAATTGGCTCGAAAAGTGTCATTTGGACCTCCGGAGAAAATTGCTAAAGGCACCTGGAGGAGTTGATAAAGGCGCCCCAGGAAAATTACTATTTACGCCCAAGAATTTACTATTTGCACCCCAATTGCTAAAGGGAGACCAACCACGGATAGGGGGAGGTTATCTTCTTCCTTTGAATTTCAAATTTTGGCGGGAAAAAGAGGAACAGATCAGGGTTTGAGAATTGATGATGTTATACTGAGATTCAATGGCTAAAACTAAATGGGTATATTTCTTAAGCCTATACAGGCTTGGTATGGTCGTTCTATTGTATCAGAATTAGATAAAATGATGAATTGAAGCAAACATATTTAAAAGAATTATGGCGGGAAAATATGTTCTTCCCAGGGCAGAGTTGGGTTTGAATTTTGGACGTGTTTTAGGGAGATTCAATCGGACATATTGACGGGTTGGACTTACTTTTGCAGGTTAGGGTTGAGATGTTCGTTAGAATCGATCGAACTGGGCTTCATAATCGGTTTTTGGATAAAATAGGGGAGAAAACAAGTTGCGGACTTTTCTGGAATTATTGTTGACGAGATTTGGGGATTGTGTGTTGGATTTGGATAATTACCTACCTGGTTCGACAAAACATGGAATCTATATGGTTCATGCACGTAAAAATTGGAAGTTTTCTTTTCATTCTCGTTAAAACATGGAGAAATCTCGGGTGTTTGAGCTGGAAAAGGGAAGTACGTGAAGATAAAGGGAGAATATCTTCTCTAGCGGATTTGTTGCTATCTTTAGAAGAGTTTTCATTCAACAGGAGAGTTTGCAGCCAATCAGAGATGCGTAGAGCAGAGAATGAAGAGGGAAAGTCCGGAACTTTGGAAAGAAGTTAAAAGACGATAAACCAGGATTTACTCGACCCTGTGGTGTATATATATATGGGTTTTTGGAGTTACAAGAGGGTAATCGAGACTTAGGGTAGAGTTGGGGTACGCTACAGAGGAGAAAGAAAAGCTGCAGAGGTGAATTTTAGAGTTGCAGCAGCAGCAGGTGGAGGAGAAGAAGAAGACGAAGAACAGACAGCCAAAGTCTATCGCAGAGGACTGTGCAAATCTACCGCAGAATAGAAGTATCGTTTAAAGGCAGTCTTATTTCTTCTGTAACAATCTTATTTCTTCAGCGTTTAAAGGCAGTCTTATTTATTTTGTAACGCCTCTTCAGCGTTGCAAACTGCCTGAGTTATTAGCTTTCTCTTGTTTTTCACACTTTTGAGCTATGAACACCTATTTTGAGCACATGATTAATATGAAGAGCTAAACCCCATTGCTGGGGCGACGGAGGAAGCCATTTTTCCAATTATTATGTGGTAATTTCTATTTAACTTAATTTTTGCAATTCTTTTATGATTATTTGCACTGAACTGAAATCGAATATATGATTCTGATTAAGTGGTTGTGTTCTCAATTGATGGGTCATGCTTAGGTTAAGTCTTTTGATGATCCATGCTTTCGATTTACAACTATGTTTTGAGAATCTACTTGTCTAGGCAAAAATATTAGAATCACTTTAAATGTAAAGAGTTGCATGAATATTGATTAGATTAAATCACATAAAAATTGGAGTTTGGTGGAATCCTGAGTCTCAGTGCTTTTAAAATCTTGATAACAACTTCAATTTGAGTTTTCTATTGAGTTTGAATCTAAAACCGAATCTTCACAAGTCTGAGTGAACGACATCTTTCTTACCACTTTTCTACAACAATTAAAACCACATCAAATTTTGGCGCCGCTGCCGGGGACTTGTATTTAGATTTGTTTTAGGTTTATTTTTATTTTTATTATATTTTGTTCTCTTTTACGCCTTTGGTATTTTTCGATTCTTTTCAGATTTGGAGCGAAGCTACAAGGAAAGAAAAAGTGCTATAAAAGGAAAGCATCGCCAAAGAAAGAAAGAAAAGAGGAATCCAAAAGGAGTGAAGAACAAGATTTTGTATATAGCTATTTTGTTTTATTTTTAGAAACTGTAAATAGGGTTGTATTTTTGTAATTTTTCTTTTTATTTTTGGACACTTTGTGGACTTTTTTTTTTTTGGACTTGGACTTTTTTTTTTTTTTAAAACCCTAAGGAAGGGTTAAAAATGAAATAAAACTGTTTGCAGGGAAGGACGACAGTTACGATACTGTCTCGGCCCCTCGGGTTTGTACACTGACATAGCTAGTTACTTTTATACTAGCTGACTAGTTAGTAAGTTCGCGAATCATTTGCGAAATTTTCCGTATCACGAATTTTACCGTCTTATTCGCGTATGTTTACAACTCCGAACCCAAGACGCGTATTATATGGCATTCCCGGATTATTCGCGAATCGTTCACGAACTTTACGTCTTCCGAATAATACGTCCGCTTAATTCGCTAGAAATTCTTTAGCGTTTACGTTTTTAAAGGCCCCACTTTTTGGGCTTTACTGCCTCCCGAGCATACACAGCCCAATATTAGACATTGTTGTAACTTTTATGAAACAAAAATGACTGAAGAGATTTGAAGGTGCATCTAAACCACTATACCACATCCTCTTGGATGACTAATATTGTATATATTATTAATATCATCATATTAAGTTTATTTTTTCTTTAAATAACTCTCAAATATGCATAAAAATTAGTCTATATCATTATAAATAATAATTATTTATTATAATAGATACCGAATTTTCGTGAGCCGAACTCACATTTATAAATCGAATTATACACGTATGTATGCCGTTCCGAATTACTGACGAATCACGTCCCGTTGACCGAATTTTGGACCGAATTTTGGTTTTACAAAACCGTATTATACTCGTACGTTTGTCGTTCCGTACGTTTGCCGAATCCCGAATTGCTAACTAACCTCCCATGGGAACCGCCGAAACGGCCTTATAACGAAAGAGAGGCATTTTTTAGACCCTATGCGGCACTGCCTACTTCTCACTAGGGCTGTCAACGGGTACCCATTACCCGGAACCGGAACCGGACCCAGTATATTTGGGTCCGGTTCCGGGTCCTAATATTGGACCCATTAACGACTTAGGACCCGACGGGTAATTACCCGATTAGACCCGAATCTTAACGGGTCCAAACGGGTACCCGCGGTTCTCGGGTACCCGTTAGAATGTATACAACATTTGGAAATAATTATACGTCTCTTAATAATTCCTATATTATCGTGTTTATACATATGAATCTATGATATTTCGTGTCTCAGATGCTTATCATTTGTTGTCTTGAAGTAAATCCTTTTATGTCCCATAGGAAGTAAATTTATTTCTATCGTTTAATACGTAATCAATTCAAGCTCATACCGTAACCAACTCATCTTCTTTATATCTAATTAGTGACTTTTTATATATAGGATTTATTTGTGAATCTAAATTATTGAAATTGGTGGCAATTCATGTGAACCTTAGGTTCCACGTATAAAGTTCAAAATCAAAGATGGAATTTTAGCTTCTGGTTGATGGCAGCAATAGCTATGGGAAACATAAAGATATGATATTTAATTATTGGCAAAGGGTTTGATTGTTTCCGACGTTTTGGAATTGTTTCTTACTTCTTGTTTGATGGGCTTAATTGCCACACTGAGGCATATCTCAGAAGTTTTGTTCGAACTTCTTTTTCCATCTTTAATTCACTTAACGATGTGTCCATATACAATTAATTCCCTCCCTTTCATTAAATTCAAATTCAGATGTTTGATTTCATAACTTAAGCTCGTGGTTTCCAGGAACATTTTGAATTGAACGCAGTATATGATGATACCCGATAACTACCCGGACCCGGTAATTGCCCGCTATTTTTCTCGGGTCCGGTTCTGGGTCTACACAATTGAGAACCAGACCCGGAACCGTTAAGACCCGGAACCGACTAAAATAATAGGGTCCTGTTCCGGGTCCTATAGTACCCGGGAGGACCCGGACCCATTGACAGCCCTACTTCTCACCCCTCTCTGGAGAACGCAACCATAATTTTTCCCACCATCAAAAAAAACTCATGGAAGTAAATTCAGTTTTGAACGAGGAAGACGAAGAAGAAGAAGAGCCGGTAGAAATTGGATTATATAAGGTACCGATACGAATCGTTCGTGACCCAGCAGAAGAGATATTATTATTATGGGCGATTCAACAACCAACTCTTTATAAACAGAATGCTTTAGTTCAACAATCTTCACTTCACCTTGATCTTGAATCTTGTGGTCGTCGTATCTCCATCATTCAATCACCTTCTTCCATGTCTACACCTGGTGTCACTGGAGCTGTTATGTGGGATAGTGGTGTTGTTTTGGGAAAATTCTTAGAACACTCTGTTGATTCTTCTTCTCTGATTCTGCAGTCTAAGAAGATTGTCGAAATCGGCTCTGGTTGCGGTTTAGTTGGGTAATCTCTCTCTAACACCCTCTTCACTTAAAAGCTAATTAGGTTAATTGTATAGAGAATCGGACGAGTCGGCTCGGAATAGCCATTATTGAAATGGGGTTAATGAGTTTAATTTTCTTCTCTTTTGCATTGTTTTTGAATTTTTGAGAGTGGATTTTCTGTAATGATTTCTAAATTTGAATTTGTATGCTGGTTGAGTGATGAATTGCACGAATTTGTATGCTGGTTGAAATGGCTTTTTGGTGCCCCAATTGCTGACAGTGAGGAGTGATGTACTAGTTGCAACTTTTAACTTAACAAGCTTAATCCGGCAATCTCTAAATTTCTTAAAAAGAAATGTTAATTTACTCTATGGTATTATAATGTTTATTTTCTCCACATTTATGTTGAGAACTTGCGGTTTTCTCATAAGAATGTTTTCATCCGACTTGTTTACTAAGCTGTAAGGCAAGAGAGGTTTATGGTAAGTATTTTGCTTGACGTTATGCTTACTGTGTTTGAATCAGTTGCATTGCAGCTCTTTTGGGTGGTCAAGTTATTCTCACTGATCTTTTTGATCGGTTGAAACTTCTAAAGAAGAATGTCGAAGCCAATGTGAGTACTTGGGATACACGTGGTTCCGCAACTGTAACTGAGCTTACATGGGGTGAGGATCCTGATGCTGAGTTGATTGAACCTCCACCTGATTATGGTATTCTGAATTTCCAACCTCTCTTTGTAATCTATTTTCCGCGAATTAGTAGGAATGTCAACCGATAGATCATTTCAAATTCGATGTTTAAGAGCTATGTTGACCTTAAATTTCATGTAAACCAAAGTGCTTACGGTCCATAATTTATTTTGTGTTTATATAATATAGTGACCTGCATCTTTAATATTGAAGATAGATTAAGGTTAAGGGCGGCTTACACAATAAACAATTCGTCTTGTGGATTTAGCTTCTTCACGACGAGTAGATTATTCTGAATGGATCAGTTTTATAATATCGACTGTCAAGTTTTAAGCTATTGGTGTAGATCGTATGGATATCTTATCTATGAAAAACTTTTTTGTGTTTCAGTACTTGCATCAGACGTAATTTACAGTGAAGGGGCAGTGACAGATCTGTTGGTTACTCTACGACAACTTTGCGGATCACAGACAACAATATTTTTGTCCGGAGAGCTTCGTAATGGTAAGAATTTTAGGACATTCTTTTTCGTGATCCACGTAAAGTTGAACTATGTGATCATCTCTCTCTTTGGTTTCATCCGAACCTAACCGAAATGAAAGTCATGTAGTTTCTATGTTCTGATCGAATACTTACTGCAGATGCTGTTATTGAGTACTTCCTTGAACTGGCAATGGAGGAGTTTGTAATTGGTCATGTAGACCAGACAAATTGGCATCCCGATTATCGCAGTAGCCGTGTCATGATGCTTGTATTAGTGAAAAAATCATGAACACAACGCTTTAAGATTGGTTATGCACTCTAGAAAGAAGAAAGGCTGATACATCTTTGCCTGCCAAAGTTCCTGTGCAATGTTGGAGTTCCATTTTCTACAGTACATGTATTAGTTGGAGTTCCATTTTCTACATGTATTCATTTTGCCCTGCCAAACTTAATGAAATATTTTTGCTATATGTATTCATTTGGGTGTATTTTTCTTTACCTGACTAGTTTTAACTCAATTTAGCATTACTTGAATAGAATCCCCTGAGCTGCCATGTTACATGACTGTTAAGGAATTGTGTATAGCGTTTAAGTGCACTGTGAAACCTGCAGTGCTACTATGACCCAAAATGTGCCATGACGAGAAAAACGGACCCATGTGTACTAAATTAGCTCCCATGTCTCTGAATTTGCTAATTGCCTGTTTGGATACAAAGTTACTTTCCGACTTTTAAAAGTCGAAAAGTCAAAAACTTTTGGGTAAAGAATTTCGGAATGACTTCTAGAAGCAAAAAAAATTAACATTTTAGAAGCAAAATAGTTTTGCTTCGAACTTGTGCTCATGGTAAGAACTTGTTTGGATACACATTTGAAGTATCATTTCGATTTCTAAAAGTCACAAAATAAAAAGTTAGTTTGGGTTTAAAATTCCAGAACGATTTCTAAAAGATTTTTTATTTTATTTTTTTGAAGCAAAATATTTCTACGTATGGTGCTACAAATTCTTTGACCTCTACTGCTTCTGGTATCCATACTCACTATAAAATTTCTGACTTCTATTTCTGATATCCTACCGCGTTAATCTATGGCGTTATCAATCTCGGCATGTAAGTGCTGTAACCTGTAGGGACGGAAGGCTAAAGAGATGGGCAACCTGAACCTGTCACGGTGTCACCTAATCAATGATTCATAGGGCATTGTAGGGCCGCGAAGCCCATGTAGTTATCTATTCTTCCCTTTAGTCAAAAGTATTTTAGTGTGAGTCATACAAAACCTGTCTTAATCAACTAGTAGACTGCGGTTCTCTTTTCTTCTCCTCTCCGAAACTGTTGCAGAGGTTTTAGGGTTCGGAGGTTGATGAAAGAGGCGATTGAGGAAGGATTATGAACTTTTCAAACGTACTCAACTTCTTATTTGCTGCTGCTATTTGGTGTGCTGCTTACGCTGCTGTTGCAGTTACTAGGGTTTTTAGATTCTTCAGTTTCTTTCGTTCTTCATTCGTCAATTAGTTATAGAAAAAAATCTAGGGTTTCGGAAATACACATAGTTTATTTTTATCATGGGTTACGCACAGCTAGTCATCGGTCCTGCTGGTAGCGGAAAGGTAATTTTTAGTTTCTGTGTTCAATTTTTAGTTTTTCATTTACTGTAAAATTCATTGATATGTAGAAATTTGTCGAGCTGATTTTGTGTTTATTCTTATGTTTGATTCAATCAGTCGACATACTGTTCTGGTTTGTACCAACACTGTGAAACTGTTGGGCGTAGGATTAATATTGTGAACCTTGATCCGGCAGCAGAGAATTTCGACTATCCTGTAGCTATGGGTAATTAAACTGAGAATCCTTTTTCTTCTTTCTTTCTTTTTTTCTTTTTGGATATGTTTTATTTGGTTGTTTTTTTTTTTGTATATAATTTAGGGGTTTATTTGTTTTCAGATATTAGAGAACTCATATCTTTGGAGGATGTTATGGAGGAACTTGGATTAGGTCCTAATGGAGGACTTATCTATTGCATGGAGTATCCTCTCAACTGAATTGATTCTTGTCTATTTTATACTAGCTTAGGCTGCATTTGTCCCCTCGTGTCATGAAATAGATTCGTTAATCACTATCTAATTTTCCCTGTACAATTTGGATTCCCTTGACTGTTGCGTCCAGGCACCTTGAAGATAATTTGCATGATTGGTTGGACGAGGAGTTGGAAAACTACTTGGATGATGACTATCTTGTTTTTGATTGCCCAGGTATTTCCTGTTCCGCACTTTAGTTTTTGTGTTTATAATTCTCGAGTGAACCTCATTATTGTAGTTTTCTTTTTCTTTATATCTGTGATATATGTTTTTGGCATATTATTGCTTCTAGTTGTAGATGTTGCTTGTGAACTTAGTAAGGATGATTATTCATTTGGCATGTGGTTGGACCATGATATTTATTGTTTCTTCTCTATTTGAGAAATTCATATGTCTGTTTATGGGATATTAGTTTTAATAAGCCTGTCTATGTTGATTCTTTTATGTATCATTCCTGATATACTATCACCAGTGTCTAAGTGAACCTCAGATGTACAAGGAGTTTTCTTCTCATGTTTTGCATTTTCTGGATCATAACTACGTACAGGTCAGATAGAACTCTTTTCTCATGTACCTGTTCTTCGTAACTTTGTGGAACATTTGAAGCGCAAGAATTACAACGTTTGTGTTGTCTACTTGCTTGACTCACAGGTTTGTCTTCGTCTTAGACTCTTAGTTAAATTTCATTGCTATGAGAGTATATCATCAGACTTCTCTTAGCCTTAACATTTTAAATTGTGTCTGTAACAGTTCATGACAGATGTGACCAAATTTATAAGTGGTTGTATGGCTTCGCTTTCCGCAATGGTTCAGCTTGAGCTACCCCATATCAACATTCTTTCCAAGATGGATCTTGTGAGAGATAAAAGGGGAATTAACGAGTGGGTGCCTCTATACTATGGATTTCCTTTCTTTTTTTATTTTCTTCTTATCATATGTCACGTCTTGATCTCATAATAATCTTTGTATCTCTTTACTGCTTGCAGTTATCTAGATCCTGAACCAACTGTTCTATTAGCAGAATTAAATCAACGTATGGCACCTCAGTTTCAAAAGTTAAATAAAGCTTTGATTGAACTAGTATGTAGCCCACCCCTGAACTGTTGTTGTATTTTCATTCTCTAATCTTGAATGTCTTATCATTTTGGCATCGTTTTTACGGAATACTGACCCTTTTGGTGGAAAACTAGGTTAATGAGTATAGCATGGTGAGCTTTATGCCTCTTGATTTGAGGAAGGAGAGCAGGTAGTCTCTCTCTCTCTCTCTCTCCCTCTCTGTGTGTGTGTGTTGAACTTCCTGGGTGTGGAATCTATGTACGGTGCAGTTATTGATTTAATTTTTTTCTTGTCATTTGCAGTATCAGACATGTCCTAGCACAAATTGACAATTGCATTCAATTCGGAGAAGACGCTGACGTGAAGGTTAAGGACGTTGATCCCGACGACGATGAATGATGATGACAAACATCTATTGACACTTTTTTCGGTCGGAAACAAGCTTGCAGACCCATGTTTTGCAGCCAAAAATATATTAAACATTTGGGTTCTCACATTGAAGTACTTAGTAAAACATGATTTGTTACAATCCTACTTTTGTCTTGTCTCAGGAAGTGTATCAAAAAGTTACTCTGAACTTCGATGTCATTGTTAGCTTAAACTCAAATTCTCTTATTAACCATCTAAAGTGAAAACAAGAACCACAGTTTGATTGTCTTAAGATTGTGATTCTACATTTTGTGAGTAGATAATTATTCAGGTCTGAAACATCTCTAAATTTCAAATGGATCATTGTCTGGTTCATCTCTCAGCAGGATTCTCCGGAATTTTTTCTTACCGGAAAAGAAGAAACCTCACTTTGCAAACTCATAGTGGTATTCTTCCTTTCTTCTGTGTTTACCAAGAGCTATAGCAGAAGGGTTCTCCAAAATTTCTTCTTGCCCAGAAGGAAGACCGGCTCCTGTTGATCAGCCTCAGAATCTTCTTTACTTCAAACATTGTTTCTGTGCTGTTATTAAGCCCCAGATTCTTCCAATAAAGAAAAGAAAAGAAAAGAAGATCTCCAATGCCCTCTATCAAGTCTTGAGCTGGAATTAGCTAATTTACATAATTAGCATTTTTTTTTTATTTAACTGAGGTCAACTAATTTTCTGGAATTCACCCTTGTAATGTAATAGTAGCTGACCTCAATAGAGAGTGGAGGTTGGTAGTCCTTATTCCCTTACCTACCACCAGCTCCTCTATAAAAGCTCTCTCTCTCTCCTCATTTTCAGAATTCCAGTTTCATTCATTTGCTATTAGAAATGTCCACCATTACCTGCAAAGGTAACGGAATCTCATTTCATATATCTACTTTGAATTTCTTCATCGTTACTTGTAGCTCTCCACTTCTAATTTGTGTCTCTTGGGTCTGAATTTATTTGTTGTTTGTGTATTTGGGCTCTGAATTTTACAGCTGCTGTTGCATGGGGAAGAGGAGACGCAATGGTGATAGAGGAAGTTGAGGTTGATCCACCTCAACCTATGGAAATACGTATTAAAGTTGTTTGCACATCTCTTTGCCGTAGCGATGTCACTCAATGGGAATCAGAGGTATTTTTAATTACTTTGCAATGTCTTTACACTTTTTTGGATGTCTGAGTGAGAAAATAATTCTAACATACAAATATAATCTTTTCAATACGAAAATGTTATTCTTTTAATGGATTTGCTAGATAGGATTAGGCGATTAGCATTTTATCATACAAAACATAGTTAATGCAAATCTCAAAGAGATATGTGTGATAATGGTTTGTTAGTCTTGATTCATCGATTATGGGTGCTATGGCATCTTCAATTATGCACTTGAGTTTAGACCTGAGAACACTAGTTCAGTAAGCCTTGATTCGTCGAATGAGCTAATGTTAACAATTTCATATTCATTTCCCAATTAGTTGCTAGTTCTGGAACAGCACTAACTGTGGCTTCAGGAAAGATCTAGGTGTGAAACTTTTATCAGCTCACACATCTAAGCTACCAATTCAGGAAAGATGTGTGCAGTACCTGTTTTCCGATTAACATTCTATTTTAATTACAAATAAATTTGTTATATTCATCCTCCATTTGAACATTTAGATTCTTGGGTAGTTGAGTTCTAGGTATGAAACTTAAATCAGCTCGACATCATCCTCTAAGTTGAATAATAATAATAATAAAAAAAAAAAAACAAATTGTTCAGAATCATCTTTATGAAACCGTACACTCATTTCTTCTGAAGATAGTGTAGTAGAATTTTTGGTTTTCTAGGATAGAGTTTTGAAGGGAGCGGTATCTTTGGTTTATTTCAAGAATATAGTGGGTTTCATGGCAAGAGATTTTGGGTTTGTTTTGAATTGGAAAGTTATTGTTATTTAAGACAAATATTTCGTAATGTCTGGTAATTTTGGCAGGCTTTCGCTCCCCTATTTCCTCGGATTTTTGGGCATGAGGCGTCAGGGTGTGTTCTTTATTTCTTTTCTTCTTTTCATTTGATTTTTTTGGTACAGTTTTTAGGATAAGTTGGCATAGGAAAATCCCATACAACTTAAGCATCCAAATATTATTTTGTCAAAATTTTGTTGCAACTATCTTGAACTTCCTAATTCAAGTCGTGGTACAATGCTCCTGGATTGACCATGACCCAAGTATAAAACTCACCTTAGATGACCCTAAACTCATATCAGTCAACTCAACCGTAACTCCTCTATCAATGACCTGACCGAAAATTAGAGTAAGGGCAAGAAATGTCCTTTCTATCAATGTTATGAGATGAAGTCTTGTGAAAAAGGTTTTTTGGCGCTTGTATACAATAATGTATTGTGACCTTTAAGCTGAATCCTAGCAACTTGACAGGATAGTTGAGAGCATTGGAGAAGGAGTCGCCGAGTTCAAAGAGGGTGATCATGTAATCACGGTATTCACTGGAGAATGCATGACATGTAAACACTGCACCTCCGGGAAGAGCAACATGTGCCAAATATTGGGAATGGAAAGGAGAGGGCTAATGCATAGTGATCAAAAAACTCGCTTCTCAATAAAAGGAAAACCCATTTATCATTACTGTGCTGTTTCAAGTTTTAGTGAATATACAGTGGTGCATTCGGGATGCGCCGTTAAAATTAGCTCAGCTGTGCCATTAGAGAAAATTTGCTTGCTCAGTTGTGGAGTGGCTGCGGGTAAGTTTATATCTTTCAAAGATGATCTTGTTAGCGGATCAAACACATGTAGGCATGCGTGTATGTTACTCTTCAGTTCCCTTTTGTTATTTTTTGTATTGCTTGAAATGCCAACATTCTTAGCTGCAACTTAGCTTATATAATTTGGTCAGCGATCAATACATTTGATAATTTGGTTTCGTTTTACTAGGTCTTGGTGCTGCTTGGAAGGTTGCTGACATATCCGAAGGATCAAATGTAGCTATTTTTGGCCTTGGAACTGTTGGCCTTTCTGTAAGTATTGGGAACTTTATGACAACTCGTAGGAGCTCCAATCTTTGGAATAGTTTTTAATTCCATAATGAGAGACACACTACGGATTGGTTTTGAAATTTTTGTATGAATAGGTTGCACAAGGTGCTAGACTAAGAGGTGCATCTAGAATAATTGGGATTGATACTAATCCTGAAAAGTACGAAAAAGGTAATCAAAAGCTCAGCTTCTAGCATCTTGTGCTGTCTGTTTCTGTTTACTTACAAAATTCTGATCTGTTGATATGGTGGTTCTTGATGCAGGAAAGGCATTTGGGGTGACGGACTTTATAAATCCAGCTGATTGTGGTGAACCCGTTCAACAAGTATCTGTACATTGTCATTTCATTCCAAGAACGCATTTTGAAACTGCTAAGTCACATTTTTTGAAGTTCAATACTATCTTGGAAGCACGCTTCTCAGGCTACACTTGATCTTTCTTCTTTAATTATGCTGTTCATGTGTGGGTTATTCACTAGCCACTAGCTATTGTTGTAATGGGGAACTTTTTTGGGCAGTGATATGTGAAAGGATAATAAAAATTTAACACTTTATTTCCAGGTTATCAAGCGTATCACTGATGGAGGGGCTGATTATTCTTTTGAATGCATTGGTGACACAGGAATGATAACTACTGCCCTGCAATCATGTTGCGACGTAAATTTTCTTTAAAACTGTGACCCAAATTGTATTTAGCTCATTAGCTGCTCTACTCAACTAGCTTTGTATGTCTCAAAAAGAAAACTAGCTTTGTTTTATTGTTTGCTTTGTTTCTTCAGGGTTGGGGTGTGACTATTACTCTTGGTGTACCAAAAGTAAATCCAGAGACTAAGACCCATTATGGATTACTTTTATCTGGCAAGACTTTGAAGGGTACTTTATTTGGAGGATGGAAACCAAAATCAGACCTTCCATCGTTGGTGGATATGTACATGAAAAAGGTTAGTATTCCGGAAACTGTCAGGTAATTGTAAATGAATTATTTGGTTTGATACCCACGGAAGAAAAACACAGAGGAGACGAAGATGATACTATATACCTATAGATACAATCTTAGATCCACCAATTTTCTTTGAACTTGAAGTCGATGAACCAGGCTTAAAAAGTGAACTTGTACGTTCGTAAATGTATCAACTGGTTAAGGAATGGATGCTGCAAGAAACTCAAATTTTAAAAGAAAACAAGAAAAAATCTAGATGGGATGTGTCAACTGGTAATATTTGAGTTATTTATTTGCAGGAAATTCAAGTTGACGAGTTCATCACTCACGACTTGGCATTTGAGGATATCAATAACGCCTTTGAGCTGATGAGAGAAGGGAAGTGCTTACGCTGTGTGATTCACATGCCAAAGAAATAATATTCAAGGTGAGACTCTGAAGTCATAACTACCTAATGAGACTATATGCCATGATGTGCTTCATTTATCAGAATGTTTTACTTATTTATCTCCTCACTATTTTTGTCTTTGTGGTATCTAACAACTAGAATCCTCATTTTGATCGTGTCATCTATCTTGAGGAGTATCTGGATAACTACTCTATCATTTGTTATATTGCTTCATTTGCCGTATAAATTAGGTGCTGTAGGTCTTGGGGTTTGCTATGGTAAAGAACTTAAGGAAACAACTAGGTTTCCACGAGATCATCAGCTAGTTGGGGTTCTCTGAAACTTTCTTATTTTTTACTGTAGTTTCGATTCTTAGCCGTTTTCCAAGTATTTTGTGCTTTACTTGATACTTGAGTTGTATCGTTCTTGTTTGAAACTGCAGAAGTTTGAATATGAATAAAGATTTCTTAATTTTCTAACTGTGTCCGATGGTCCTTGCAGCTTGGAGCTGCTACATGGTTCACAGCGTTCCTCAAAATTTACCAATTCAAAAAATATAAACACTCATGTGGAAATTAACAGAGATTTGTATACGAGAGCACTCAATTTAGTGTCTACTGCAATTTGTTTGAACTATGAATTGTTTTGGATGCTTGTTGTAAGACTAGTTCATGGCTTTTGTGCCTGCAAATGCTGTATTTAGTCATTGAGAAGTATCAGGGATACCTCTTCTGTATTGTGTTCTTTACAGTACAAAAGAAAAATAAAAAATAAAAAATAAAATAATCTGATCTATCCGAGGTTATTCGATCTCTTAAAATCAAAAAGCAGTAAAAGACAGCGTAGCCTCTTGTGACCTCAGAAAGCATGTCTTTGAAAACACCTTGTTTTTGAGCTCAAGGTCCTTTCAAAATTCATGCAAACTACATTTTAAGTTCTTTACATTCTTAGAAGACAATTTGCAAGATATATTAGCCAAAATATACATGTAAAATTTGCAATTGTTGTCAACTAAACACATCAACACTAAAAGACTAGTCTTGCTGATATAAACAAGACAACACCGAGAACACATCCACATGCCCACACCAACATTGGTCGGAGGCTGCTAATGAATTCTTAAAAGTTGGACCAAAGTAAGTGATCCAGATAGGGCGGACCAAAGTAAGTGATCCAGATAGGGCGCAAAAAATTAATCCTAGGAGAAAACTGTTGTATCTTCTCTTCTTTTTTTATGACAGATCATCATGATACAGATGAAGCCCCAGACCAAGGCGTGCACAAGCACGACGAAACGCCATTGATTCTGCCTTCTGAACTGGATCTCCAGAAATCTTGTCATCCACAGATACAGTTCCAGTCGATTCCCTATAAATCTGTTTCAGGTATTCAAGTCATCAACAACCAAGATACCCCACAAAACGAAAAACAAAAGAATCTGATGGCAATTATGTAAAATATGGTCAATTCCAAGAATGATCACTAACAACACATCAACACCAGAGAGGAAAGCTATTTGATGCAAGTTGAAATTTATCATATGATAGATATTGCTAATTCGAGAAGTTGACCAAACCATCTCTGTATAGGATACATACCAGTAGTTCAGTTCAATGTAATTATATAAATTGGTATGAAGCAACTTGACTGAAGATAGACAAGATAGCAGAAGACATCATAAGCTACCAATTTAGAAGAAAAAGTGAAAATAAACAAAATGTGAGATATTTTCATCGCCTGTTTTATCAATTACATCATTAACTGCCTTGGCTTCTCAAAATCTTAATCTGTCTTATCATGTTTCAGGATTTTCTGGCAGAGTAGCAAATTCCACTCCGAAGGATTCCATTTCAAACTATGAATGCACGATTACACGCAAGTTGCAACACATGTATATCAATATATAGTGTGAAAATGATACCTTGGCATCAGTTCCATATAGTGTAACACGATATATGACAGATACGTATTTCCCATCAGCAGAATATTTGATGTCTCTGACCTCACCTGACCATTCTACAAACAATGAAGACATAAAACACTCAGAAACTTGCAAAGCTTGATAGGTTACAAAACATGTTCTTGTGATTACCAAAGTGAGGCAAAATAATAATTAAACTATACCTGGAGCGTGTACATTCAGAATTCTATTCACAATGTGCCTGCAAGAAACAAACGAGTAATGCACTTGTCAGCAAGAATTTTTCTGATCATTTTTGTGTTTTGTTGTGTCTAAGTCTATAAGCGAAACCCCAAAAAACCAATATCATACATTCTTAACCCAAAGCTATTGTTTTTTTAATCATGGGAGAAATTCAAATCTTAAGAAACCTAATTGGCAAAACAGAAGCTAGGAGCCTATTCAATCCTCCAGATCTCAAATCTTCCAAACTCAGTATTTACTTTCCTCTATTTCACTTGATACGATTTCGTTGCTTTCACATTTTTTCTATAGTTCCACATACAAGGTTATTCAAATATTTCAACAACGGGGCAAGAATGATTGAAACGACCAGGACATAGTGACACCAATCCCTACTTGTTTCATCCATATCACGGCTAGTTAGTGGTGGTGATTTATGATTACGTGATTCACAAACAGGATCAACTTTGACATGAAAATGTGATAAAATACTAATACGGCACACATGTAACTACCATCTATAATTAAGATAAAAAGTAGAGCTGAAACCAAGGAGTATCGAGCACTGGTAGCATCATTGCTACATCCTGGGCACTACAAAGATAGTAGTTCACTAGTTCCCTATCAATTCAAAGGTTAAGTGTGCAATATGAATATATCAATGTTTACAACATAAATAAGCAATTGGACACAAACATTCTTAATCATAAAGCAAATCACACAGAAATAAACATAACATGACTTAAATTTCTTATTGTTCTTATAATGATCCATTTTCAAAAGAACATTAAACTCTCTTAGCAGATATTCAAGAATTTAAGCCTTGCTCACAAGAACATAACAGTTCAAAAGTATCTGGCACTTCTTATCTGCAATATAGTGAAGTACAGCTCCGAAGCTGACCTCAAGTATGAATGCCAGGCCCCAAGAATATGGTATTCCAACTTCTAGAATCAGTCTACTAATACCATAAACCAATAATAAGCTTAAACATCAATCATGGGTTTAAAATGAATTTTATCTTCTTAGCTTCTAAAAAAACAGTAAATGCTTAGAAGAAAAAAAAACGAACTTAAAAAATGTGATTACCAGGGAATATATCTCATGGTAAACCCCTTTTCAGAACGGGTTTTGATAAGTGCATCAGGAATTCTTTTGCTGAGTTCTTTAAGGATTTCTGATAAGGGTTTACTGATTCCAGAAGCTGGGGCATCAGAAACATCTGATTCAAACACTGGGACTATCTCTTCTTTTTCACTCTCTTTCTGATACTTCTCTTTTGCTGAAACCCTAGCGTATGAGCGAGAAGGTATAGAAATGACTGATCTAAGAGAAGAGCTTAAGGATGATGAAGAAGAGGTTTTGATTAGGGATTTCATCAAAGACGACGCCATTGAGAGCACAGTAGGTAGGGTTTAACTCTATTCTCTAGGGTTTATGAATGTGGAAAATGGGAAGGAGTGGGGAAACAAAGAAGACCAACTTGGTGGTTCATTGTGTCTTAATAAAATGCAATGTGATCCTTGATTTGCTGTTTAAATTGCATTTACGTCCTTTGACTGTGGTCTCTAAAACTATCAATTACCTAATTCCTAAGAGCTAGGCACTATGGTGCCCTCCATCCCTTCCATATCCCTCAAATGTAGGGAAGGGATAGCACAAGGAAGGCAACCTCACTATGGTGCCCTCTTATCCCTTCGCTACATGATACGGTTACTGAGTATCCGTATGAATTAAGGATGCACACGGTATGTTTCGGCTCGGTTCTTGTCGAGGCCGAGTACCTGTACCTCCCTAGCCTCGGTTCTTAGATTTTGGACCTGTACCTGTACCTGTGTCCTCGGTTCCGGTACCATTCGGGACAAGTACGGTACCCGTCGGTACTTTCTGTCAGAATTCCAGATAAATTTTTTTCTGTTAAGAACCTGTTTTACTGAGCAACAATATATTAAGAAATATCTCAAAGCACAATACGTAACAAGTTAACAACTAACAAGTAGCAATAATATTAGCAAAGAAAAGTGTCAAATACAAAGTCTTAAAAATCTGAAAAAGTAACAAGTAGCAAAAGCACACAGACTGACAGACACACACAAACAATAGTCTTACTGGTGGCAAAAGTAACAAGTAGCAAAGTAACAAGTAGCACCGGTGGTAAAAGTAACAAGTAGCAGTGGTGGCAAAAGTAACAAGTAGCACTGGTGGCAAATACAAAGTCTTGAAAATCAATTCCATGGCAGCAACACCGGTGGTGGTGGCATTATTTTTGATAGGACCAAGTAACGCTGCAAAAACAACAAGAATAAACCATCAGAAACACACATATGCCAAAATCACATTGGTGCATAACACAGGCAGACAACAGACTCTAATTATATACATAAATTAACATAGTAATGCTATACTAGTATCAATTTACAATTTTACATACCTTAGTGCAACAGTACCAGGGTCCAGGGTGGTAACGATGGGGCTTTTTCACTCCACCAGTGGTTGGTGCAGAGTCTGCAGACTTTCTTGCAGCCTTCAAGAACACAAACAAAAACAGATGTTACTAGATTGTTGAAAACTGTTCAATTTCAACTGAGATTCTATATTAAGCCCAAAATCATTCATGAATCAACAAAATCAAACAAAAAAGACTCATTAACTATTTCATTCAAATCAGACTATCTTCTAGATTATCAAATTGGGTAGAAAACTGAGATTCTATACTTGATCATATTACTAAGCCTAAATCATTCATGAATCAACAAAATCAAACGAAAAAGACTCGTAACTCGTTAAGTATTTCATACAAATGAATCAAATCAGAGTATCAGACTATCGTCACTATCTTGTAGATTATCAAGTTGGGCAGAAAATTCCAAAACCCTAGAATAAAGAAATAGGAGAACCACATACATGCCGATCAAAAAAGAGGAGAACCACATACAGATCATTATGTTACCTAATCAAATGATTAAGGAATCAGTAAAATTGATAACATACAGATCATGTTATAATCGGTCATGCAAATCATTAACAAATAATCAAGCTACTGAAGCTCAAATTAAAAAGGTAATATACAGATCTAGATTGAATCTTACCTAATCAAATGATTAACGAATCAGTAAAAGTGTAAAACTGGAGAAGAAAAGAGGTGGTGTTAACTGTTAACTGGTGTTCGGTTTTCCTTCTCACAGAGAAAGGAGCTGCAAAGAAGACGGAGAGAAAATAAAATGAAAGTATTTTGAACTAATTCTTTTATATATACCAGTACACCACCGCCAGATTAAATCCCTAAATCTAATGGTTATTATTACTCGGTACAATCGGTACGGGACGGTATGGGACATGCTTAGGACCGTGTACCTGTACCTCCCTAGGCTCGGTTCTCAGTTTTTGGACCAGTACCTGTACCCCCTTCCTCTGTTCGGTACAAAAACAGGTACGGTTCCACCGGTTCCAGGACGGTCTGGTTTTTCGGCTCGGTTCCTGTGCAGCCTTAGTATGAATAGTGCCAAACGAAAACTCAGTAGCCGTATTTTTTTTTCCAGTTATTTTTCCAATGGAAATATATTTGTCTAGGTAAAAAAAAGATATTTTAGAGTAAAAAAAGGATATATGATAGGTAAATAGGAGATATAACAGGTAAAAAAGGAGTTTTAGTAAAAAAAAAAAAAAAAAAAAAGAGTGAAAAATGAAAGTTTGAAGGTAAAACCTTAAAAACCAGAAACGGCTACTCAGTAGTCGTGTAAAAAGCTACGGCTACTCAGTATCCGTAAAGCGTAAATATATACGGCAACTGAGTAGCCGTGTGATTTCCCTTCCCTACAAGAGGGATCAGATGTGATCCTCCTAGTAGGGAAAGGGAGGGATATCCCTGCACGTGTAGGGATATGGAAGACCATAGTACTTGGTTTTTTGAGTTTTTGAGGAATATTGAGGGATAGGGAATGGATGGAGGGCACCATAGTGCTAGCTCTAAGGGCATTGTCATTTTCGCCAATTTGCCAGACCAGGTGGATGCGCAAACTGGCTCGTTCACTATGGAAAAAGGCACCACAATATGAAAAAGCTTCTGGTAGAGTTGTACAAAGTGGAAATTGCTTTATTGTCCTTACTTTTGACAGGCTCACAAATATCTTTATCACACAATAAATATACAGTAAAACTCCATATATTAATAACCTTGGGACTTTACAAAATTATTAATATGTGGAGTTTATTAATATAGGGAGGTATACAAAAAAATAAAAAAAAAAAAAAAAAATTGCTAATTCAAAGTGGTTTGATAGTAGTCTGCAGAGAAATGTCTTGCTTTTAATGGAAAATTGTACATCACATGGCAAAAAGGAGAATCTCCCCCCTCTTCGTCATAAAACTATTGTGTTCTTACCACGGAATAGCACTTCTAAAATTCAGCCATGTGACACAGGCATCATTAGAAATTTTAAAGGTCATTATCGGCAAAAGTTTAGATATCCATCCTTAATGGAATTGTAAATGCAGTTGCTTCATGGTCAATTGATGTGAAGCCACGCACAATTGAAAATTTCTTTAACACTGCAAAATTCGAACCACTAATGTCGATGAATCGTCGGCTGCAAATGAAGTACGTGAGGAAAATCAAAGAATAGTTAAGGAATTGAGTAATCAAATTGAACAGTTGCACTACACTAATCGAATGGATATGGACGTCTTCCTTAATCATCCCAATGATCAACAAGTCGTATATGCTTCAACAGAAGAAGAAGAAATAGTCGATGATATTAGACAAGAAGCGGAGGGAGATAATCCTGATGATGATAGTACGGAGATACCAAAAGTTTCATGCCAAGAAGCTTTAAACATGCTTGACAAGTTGGAAATGTTTTGGCTTCAACAAGATGGTGCACATAGCAACGAGGTCTTACGCATACGCAAATCAAAAGATGCCATAACAATCCAAAAAATTACATCCTTTTCTCAAACAACTATAGATAAATATTTTCCTTCATCTTAAATTTTGATGTAACAAGTTCTATAATTTTCCTATTATGTTGATTATATTAATATATGGAGGTAAATTCATTAAGGTGGGACTAGAAAAATCTATTAATATTAAAATGTGGAGTTTATTACTATTTGTAACTGGCCCAAGTTAGGACCATGATTTTTTATCAATATATAGAGTTTATTAATATATGGAGTTTTTACTGTATCCCTCTCCAAGCTCTTTTGGGTCCACTAATATTTTTCATTCTTTCCCTATTTACCCTCTCTACACAATAAATCAAATCAAGCGTTTTATTCTTTTCAGTTTATATCGAAATTCTCTTTTCTTCTCTCTCTCCAACACAGGCACCACCGCCTTCTCCGCCGCTGCAAATACATTCAGGAACACCTCCTTCGCCATTACCACACCTCCTCCGATATCAACCCATCTCTGCAAGAGATTCATGAATCAATAACTCTAAAACTCAGATTTTTATGTTAATTCAGATTCATATCCTAGATTTGATCTCAGATTTCACCGTTTCAACAACAATTTTATTTTCCAAAACTAAGATCTAACAAAACCATAGGTTATGATTTAGAGATTTGAATCAGAAACTAAGTTTTTCAAATTCAGAGATTTAGATTTTTAGGCTTGAATTTCTGAAAATTTCCAAAATGGAGATTTGCATGTTCGATTTATGGAAGCTGAAGGTCTAATACTCTCATTGTAGCGAACAATACATTTCATCTCTTCGATTTTGATTTGATTTGGGGATAAAATGGTGGTGGTTGGGGTGAATCTGGCCATGTAGTGTTAAATGATGTGCCGGTATCCATGTATAACTTCCTGCTGAGGAAGTAAGTGTTGTTAAACTTTGTCCTCCTTCTTTTTATGGTAGTGGTATTGTACGATGTCTTGGTTCTGGTGCTTTATTCGTGTTGTTTGATTTTTTTTTATTTCTTGATAAGTTGTTGATGCTAACCACTGGTTCGATCAATTATTGTTGTTGATAAGCTAAATTTTGATCTATATCTAATGTTGATGGGTGGCAGTGCTTTTTTAATAAATATTGGTGGTTCTGGATGTTGTGGTGATGTTGGTGGTGGAGTTTAGGTGTGATTGTGGTGGAGATATATTGGATGTGATTGTGGTTGGGACATGGTGGTGGTGGTGGGGATATTTCTGGATTTCGGTTTTTATAGGAGCAACTACGGTTGTTGATCCATTTATGGGATCAACTCTTGTTGTTGACCCAATTTTTTACGGGATCAACTACTGTTGTTGATCCAATCAACTCCTATTGTTCACAACATTTTCTTGGATTACTATAATCATGCTTGTAGTTTAAATCATGTAAATTTCTTCCAATGTTGAACTTGTGGTGCAATGGTAGCATGACTGACTCCATGTCAGATGATGCGTGTTCGACTCACGCCAAGTTCACTCCATTTACATGGATCAACTTTCATTGTTGATCCACTAAATTGGATCAACTTCTACTGTTGATCATTTTTTTTTGAATCAACTATCGTTGTTGATCCCCTAAACTGGATCAACTTCTACTGTTGGTTCTATTTTTATTTGGATCAACTACTGTTGACGGTGGAGGTGGTGGTGGTGGCGGCGGCAGAGTAGTGGTGGTGGCGGCGGCGACAGGCTAGTGGTGATGGAGGACTGGTGGTGGTGATGCAATGGTGGTGGTGAAGGAGTGGTGGTGGAATATTAGTGGTGGTGGTGGTTGGTAGGTGGTGGTTGTTGAACAGTGGTGGTGGAATGGTAGTTGAATGTTGGCGGTGGTGGTGGTTATGGTGGTGGTGGTGAAGTGGTAGAGGAAGAAATTTGTTCCATTTTGAAATAAAGAAAAATATTATATGAGTGAGGGTATTAAGGTAATCTAATTTTAAATGGACAAGGTTATTAAAAAGTAAGGACATATTTATTGTTGTATAAGGATATATTTATTGGGGTTCAAAAATAAGGACATATAAATAATGTACCCTTGTACAAAATTCCTTCATAACAATACCCAAAAAAAAAAATCCTAAAAAGAAGATTCTCATAGTGAGTCAAAGGAAAAATAAGAAATAAAGTTGTTCAATCATTAGGTAACTTTTCAAGTGGACAAAGTTTCACTCGGAATCGAGCTTAACAGTATAATGTTAAACAAGTGACCGGAGAAGGTGCACTGCGTGGTTATATATCTCAAAATGAAGAACAAGAATTAAAAAGTAAGAGGTGGGTAGTCAGATACGCCTGATGTGTACGGTATCATCCTGATATTGTTAGAAAACGGGTCTCAAGATATTCATGCTTAGTCCTATGATCTTTTAATCTAGCTTCTAGATTGGAAGTCCACGTCAGCTAGGACAACCTCCTAAGTCTTATGATAGTTCTAATCTAGCATACTAGATGCGCTGAATCATTCAGCAAAAAGTAGATTTAGGTTGCGCTGAATGATTCAGTGAAACCAATCTCAGCCGTCAGATTAAAAAATAAATCTAGATCCGTTGAACCATTCCATGAAAAGGTGATTTTGATTGCGCTGCACCATTAGCCGCAACTATCTCGCTAATAGTTCACATCAAGGTTCTGAAATCGCAAATCGCAGAGCGAAACGTTTTTCCATTTTAAGAATCGAATCGTATGTTGAATCGTGAATCGAAGATTCATGGTTGATTATTAAATCGCCATACATGCCTAAAATTAATCATTCAATTAGATGTAAAAACTAAAAACATAATAAATGAAAAGCATGTCGAATATTAATGCCAACAAACGAGCTGGTACAACGGCTAAGGGTCTACTCAACAACCAGGAGCTTTTAGGTTCGAATCTCACCTCCCTTAGAAATTTTTAAACATTAAATTTTCGCTTTTCACGAGCTTTAGTTTGTTTAACTTGGTCAGAATTAAATTTTCGCTTTTCACGAGCTTTAGTTTGTTTGACTTGGTCAGAAAAAGTCAAAATCATAGTCAAAGTACCGATTCTTGAGAAAACCGATTCAACTTCACGATGTGAATCGATTTCAAAAAATTTGGATCGAATCGCACGATTCAAATCGTGAATCGTGCGATTTTAAAAACCATGGTTCACATGCGAGCAATTGGTAGGAGAGCACTTTTTTTTTGAATTGCAACACTTTTTGGCTAATCTAGTAACCAAATCTTGCCCATAGGACTTAGTATCATGGTGGCGTTTCTATTTAATACGTCATGAAGACCATATGACTCAAGGAATTCAAGTAATACCAGAATGCTAGTGGGGCACTGCAAATTCGTTCTATTTTAGGACTTCGAATGTGGAAAGTGTATTTTCTCTAATTCGATTTTTGAACTTAATTATATATTTTATATGCATCTTAGAATGTGAAAATTTTAAATTATGAATGTTGTTTATATATATGAGTTTCACCGTTATATTTGTACTTCCTAATATGAGGGAGATATTGTTTCATTCGACCAAGTGAAGTGACAGTCAAGTGGGAAATAGGAAGAGTTTCTTCAGTTGTACAATGAAGATGAACAAATATCACGACTTAATTGATTAAATTCCGGTGAACTATACGTCTCTGGGAATTTTGTTTTACGACTCTACAATGGAAGAATGCGAGAAAACCCAGACTATTTTAACCAAATTATTTGGATGAGCTCGAAAGAGCGTTTGTGTTACAAGTACTCGTCCAGTAGGAGCAGAATATCGCGACATTAATACTTTGTGAGAATAATAAACGACTACACTGCGAAGGCGTCGCAGGGAAGTAATATAAATGACGTAATGGGTGACGACAGTCAAGACATGAGAAATGAATGAAGGCTTGGCGAGATTTAGGAGTGTCGCAAGGAAAAACGTTTATAACTCTCGCGACACTTCGCGAGTTATTCCCGAAAATAAAGGACAGCTTAGCTGTCATCCACTGTGTATTACCCTATATAAAGGGTTGAGTTAGTCTGTTGTAAGGGGAATTCTTTTTGAATTGATAAGCAAGTCATTAGGAGAGAGAAAATTAAGAGTGATTGTAATTTCTTTAGCTCTGTTCTATATTTCTTTGTAAATCTTTCAAGAAAACAATCAATAAAATATATTGTTACTCATCTTCAAATGGATTAATTAAACAAATTCGAGTGAGGGGTGTAGTGTGGGATTTCCTGCAACTACATATGCGCTAGAAACAGGAATTGATAGAAGATCAATCTTGTGAATTGAAAGAATCAGGAGTAATAAGAAAGAAATTTCGAATAATTCTCAATTTGCTAAAATTGAGAAATGGCAAGAAGAAGGAATGCATCAGAACAACCAACGATTGTAAGGATGAGTGGGAGATTAGCTGGAGAAAGGAGAAATGAAGTAGGAGAACCATCAAGGATAAATGCAAGAGATAGAGAAGAAAGTCAAATTCAACCACCAATACAACCACCAATTCAACCACCAATTCAGCCAACACTGAATAGAGTAATGGATTATGATAGAGTGAGCGTGCATACATGGAGATCAGACTCTATGGAAGAAAGAGAAGAAGTGCAACAACTGATGAATAATGGACAAGATGAGAGAAATCGAGAAGAAATGGGAGAAACTTGACTCATAGAAATGAAGAAATCGTGACATTAGAAACATTGAGACAAACAATACATGAAGAAAGGCGTCTAGAAGCGTAAGAACGCGCAAATTTAACAAGGCAAAACCACGAATTAAGGATGGAAAATAGGAGGTCGCAAAATAGAAGATCGAGAAGTAATAACAGATCAAGAATCTGCGCAGGAACATTACCTGCAGGAAACGTTAATGAAGAAAATTTGGAAAGGGAAGTAAGTTTTGGCGAAAGAGGTCGTGAAGGAAGAGAAGAAGAAGAAGATCGTTATATTCCACGTCCTGAAGATCTACAGAATGGTCAAAATGACGGAAATCGAGAAAATAGGCAGCGTCAATGGCAGAATGATACAATTAATGAAGAAAATCAGGGAGAAGGAATAAGAATATTACTTGGGAGAGAAACACGAAGGAAACAAAAGGAAATTGAAGATGACATTGAAAAACATTATATTGAACAAGCGCGTTTAGCTTGCGAAAGGGAAAGATTGAGAGCAGAAATGGAAGAACAAGAATTAGAGGAAGCAATTCGGCAGAACAATCATGACAATCGAGAGAGAAGGCGCGAGCAAAATCGCAATAATGGAAATATTAATGAAGAGTATGAAAGAATACAAAGGAGAGATGATAGACAACCAAGGAGAGAAAATGATAGATACAATGGCGTGCACATTCGCGAACGAGATGAAGGAGAAAGTCGCAGAGAAAGAAGAGAAGAGAATGCTGAACAAGAAAATCAAGATAGACGTGAGCGCAGAAGGAGAGAAACAGAACTAAAAAGACCAATGAATCCGAACGCTGAGGTAAATGAACAAATTTTAAGAGAGTTGGCGGAGATGAGAGGGATGTTGAATAGTAGAGGAAGTGGAGGAAGAAGACAATTGGATGAGGCAATTGAGGAAGCTGCAAAAACCCCCTTTACTTTAGAAGTGCAGTTAGGTGGAATACCTCCAAAATGCAATTTACCTGCATTAACCAGCATTTTTGATGGAACAACTTGCGCAATACAACACGTCAAAGCGTATGTAAGATGTATGTTACAATGGGAAAATCATGACGCTATATTATGCAAATATTTCGCATCAAGCTTAACAGAGAAGCATCAAGTGGTTTGAAGGTTTACCAAGAAACACCATCACGTCATTCAACCATCTACAAGCTATATTCTTAGGGTCATACATAAGTAATAACTCCTCGCGACCAGAATTGAAGATGTATTTGGGCTAAAACAAAGGGTTGGCGAAAGTTTAAGGCACCTAACTGTGAGATGGAAGACGATGTGTAGCGAGATGGCCGGAAGAGTAGATGAAAGATATCTCATTTTATCATTTATAAACGCTATGTTCGCAACCAACTTGTTATATATTTAAATTTTTAGAGTCAAGAATACAATCACGATGACGGAGCTGCGAGAATTGCAAGAGGAATATATTGCTTTGGAAGAAAGGCAAAATGAGGTAGAGTCGTACCCAATTGCGAATACAAGTTCAAATGCTGTGAATGCAAGTTTGTTACCTAGGTTAATACACACAGTGGCGAGTACCTCGCAAGGGCAACATGAGGGAGTGATAAATGATGGACAGCCAAAGTTGGTAGCCATGGGAAGCCGGGATCAAGAAGAGTTTGAAAGAGAAAGAAATTACTACAACCGTGGCGGCAATAACAAAATTCAGAGACTTGATCACTCGCAAGAAACCTATGGAAGTCAAAAACGAGAATTATCATGGAGGGCAACGACGTCATAGAGTAGTATGGGAAGAAATCAAGATGCCACCACTGAATACTACTGTGGAAAAAATCTGGGAAGCTATACTCCTGATGGAAAACATACCCGCACCATGGAACATGGGGAGTGAACCACCACCAAGTGATAGAAGTCATGAATTTTGCTCTTACCACCGTTTTCATGGACATCTGACAAATGACTGCAGAAACATAAAAAGAATCATCCTTAGAATGATTGATCAAGGAAAGCTGAATCACTTTCTAAAAAGTGAAGAGAAAGTTTAACAATTGCCACCACCACCATCAAAGGGGAAAGAAACGTTCGTAATAGAAGTTGGGGCGAAAGCTAAAAATTTATTTTGTAACTCCATTGTTCACTCATATCGCACAATTGAAGATTTTCATGATAATATACTCAGTAGGGTTTTTGCGAGGGATGTTGATAATAAAGAAGTGATGAACATTGCGAAGATGTCGCAGCTAAAAGAATGGCAAATGCAAATTATTTCTTTCAACGCAGAAGAGATTCCTGAAGGCAAAGAGACGCACGACAATCCATTGGTTGTAAAATTGGAAATTAATCCAAAACCAGTAGATGGCGAAGACGATGAAGCGAGAGAATTTTGGGCGATTAATAGAATATTGATTGATACCGGCAGCTCAAGTAAACATCCTCTTTTACCATACCTACAAGACTATGGGGGAAAGATGCGAATTGATACCTTCAACATACAAGATATATGGTTTCAATGGCACGACAAACAAGCCTAAAGGAGAAGTACATATGAGGATACCTCTGCAAGGATTGTCTACCGATATTCGTTCTCGTGTGGTCGATGTGGAATCCCCTTACAATGCATTGATTGGAAGACCATGGTTGCATGACATTTCGGGTGTAGCGTCAACATATCATCGGTGTATAAAATTTCCTCATCCTAGTGGTGTTGGAATTATAAAAGGAGATTGGACTGAAGGACATAAATGTTATGAGATCGATGTGGAGAGCTGCGAAGAGAGAGCTGAGAAAAGAAAGGGTTGGAAACAACATGCAAAAGATGAGAAAAGAAGAGAAAGATTAATGGTGGATGCCATTGATATAAGAGAAGAAGATACATTGCGAGACAAGTGCATGAAAACGGTTGGAAATTATGATGGAAAGAAATCATTAAGAGATTTGAATGGTGTAGAGGCAGAGAGTAGCAAGAGCAAAAAGTATAAGAAGTGAATAATCGTCAAAGAGTAACAACAAAAGATTGTTCAGAGTAAGAGAAAGAAACAATAGTTGAAGAAGAAATATGCGAGGATCTCGCCATTAAGAATGTATGATTATTTGATTGAAGAATTAAACAGCAAAAATGATTAAACAATGTATGATTGTGCGATGGTTTCGCAAACAAAATGAATGATTGAATGAATTAATAAAAATGAAAGAGTGAGTGAATGGGACGAACCTTTATGGCGTACACCTTAGTTCGCGAATGATATTTCGCAAGAGGCAAATGTAAGACCTAAAGTGCGTCATATAAGGGGGTATCTCTTGACATGGCTCAGGGGAAAGGTTACACCGCTCCCTGGAACCCGAGTCATGGAGATTTGGGGCCCATGAAAGCCTATCCGGGAGATACCTTGGATTTCCAACTATATATATAAGGTTATACCACAGGTTGGACGCCCGAGGGTCTCTTCCAAGGAGTCGATGTATGCTCAAGGCGCCGGGGTACACGGTTGAGCCAAGAGTGCCCGGGGCATTTGAAGTGTCTCGGCCATTCTTGGCAAGTCTTGGTATATGCCGCACTCGGCCCGAAGAAAACTCCACTTAGGGTGCATCTCGTAACCATAAGCCATATAGGTATAAGGGATAAGAGGTGCGAAAACAACCGGTTGTTGTTAAGACCGGATGGGAGGAGCTAGTCTTGTATGGCCGATGTACGCCTCCTTGAAGGGGCAACCAGGGGAGAAGATAAGGGCGGCACCCTCCATTAGGGAGCCGATAAGTGTCAAAAGACGCAAATGTCATGAGACTTTATTTTCGCAAGGAAATTTAGGCTTGTCACATTTGTGCAATGATCCTGTAGAGGCAATAATACCGACGCAAGGATAAGGCGAAATCAATGGGTTTTTACTTGAAAATGCAAAAACGTCATGCGATTTCGTCGCAAAAAAGACTCCGCAATGTCATGGGATTTTACACTCGCAAGAGTATCTAAACCTATCATATTGTCGCAGATAAGATATCCTGCAGAGGCAAAAATACTTAAAAAATGATAAGACAAGGTCAATGGGTCATTACATGAAACTGTAAAGACGTCCTGCGATCTTGTCGCAACGAGGGGTGGCGAAATAAGACCTTTAATTAGGAAGGCAAAATAAGACCACACAAAAACGATAAGGCAAGATCAATGAACGTCTTCATTTGTGGAGACAATCTGCGATCTTGTCGCAATAACGAGCTTCAGCATAACTAAAGATATAGACATACACAAAATGGAGAAAGCAAATATGCTTACGAAAACGAATAACAGAGGCAAATCTCTCATTTGAAAATGAATAACAGAGGCAAGTATGGGAATGAATAGGATAAAGTTTTGTTATTCATTTCCATATGAGGAATTTATGCATTCATAATACTAGTTAGTCGGATTATAAAAGAGAATTGCTTGATTAATATGTGCAAGTAAATAAAACGAAGATTGAATTCACATTTGACAATCCAAGAAGATTGAAAGAGTATATATATTACAAAAAGCGAAAGAAAAAAAAGAAGTTATTTCTTTGAAGATTCTTCTTCTTGGTCGATTCTTCGGTTCATCATTCTTTTCGCCGGATTCTTTCGCTTCGCTAGCTTCACTATCGAGACATCCGAGAAAGGCGTATCTTCGGGAATATCATCGTGAAGACAAGGATATGAAATAAGAGGAATGCGGTGATCGCCGTAAACCATTTTAATAGTTTGATTGCGAAAACGAACAAAGCAGATATTGTTGAAATTCGCCACTGTAGCTTGCAGTTGTTTCTTCAACTTAGAATACTTGTTATTGCGAAGAGAAAGGCCTTCTGCGAGTTCTCCTTTTTCAGACTCAAGTTCTCCAATCCTTATTTGAAATCTCTTCTCGGATTCTGCAAAACATATGATAATGAGTTAACGACACAATAACAGTACTACAGAGATAAAGAGCAGCAAAGTATAATAAACAACCTTCTCTGTCAGATATCATATCTTTAACCAAGGCAGTATGCTCGGCATGAAGGCTAACATCAACACCTAAATTATTCCTGGCATTATCTAGAACCTTCGCAGCCCAAGCAAACTCATCATCATTATTTATAACAAGAAGCGAACGAACTTGCTCTTCTCGCTCAATAAGTATGGCATTCTGGCAAAGAGATTCATCTCGTTCAATTTGTACTTCGAGAAGAGACTTTTGAAATATTGCTAATGCATGTGCACCCTTATTAGCAATACGATCTTTCTCATCTATAAGGCCACTAATTTTCTTTCTTGAAAGTTCGATTTTTCTATGGGAATCAAGATACATTTGTTTAAATCGGTTGGCTAAACCTAAACTAGCTCTATGCTCAATCTCTAAGAGGCGACATTTATTTTGAAGTTCATTTAACGAAAGGGAATCAATTTTGTTCGACGAATTACTTAAAGACTCGTTGAGATGGGTGAGAAGAACATCATTATCCATGGGCTCGGGAAATGAATGGAGAAGAATGGCTTCCTCAAAGAGATTATATATGTCTGCGAAAATAATAAATCAGGCAAAGAATAATAGCTGACAAAGTAAAGATGACTGGAAGAATAAAAATTGTATACCATAAAGTTGTTGGTTAGCGCTTTGGAGAGTAGACATCTTAGTCTTCAGAGAAGCAGATTCAGTTTCCAATTGTTGATATCTTTCATCTTTCTTGCGAGACATCGCAATCTCAATTTCTAGTTCTCGAATCCTCTCTTTAAGTTGGAGATTCTTCTTTTCAAGGTTGTCGCGTCTTCTCTCGAGATCTGAGGCAACAACAAAGGAAGCTCTCCCAGACTGTAAAGGAAAATAAAGAAACTGTTAAGATAAAGCTTATAATAGAACTTACAAGAGAAGCAAAGGAATATGAATATACCAAAGCGGAAAGAGCATTTAAGTGACTGGAGGTCAATGTTCGGGAGACTCCGCGAAAAGATTCATTATCCTCTAATAGTGGGGCATCGCAAATTTTAGCGAGAGCTCCGCAAGTAGCAGTTAGATGATCATCTCCTAATCCTTGCATAGAATCAGAGAAGACATTGGACAATTGCGCCATAGCAGAGGTAGTTGAATGATTTTCTTTCGCAGAAGAAGTACCAGTCTCATTCTCATTTTCGTCAGTATTCTCGCTGGTTTGGGAATTAGAATGAGAAGGAGATTGGAGTTTCCGTTTTTTGGAAGATGGACCAGAAGATTTATTCTTGCGAGAAATGATTTTACCCTTGCCTTTAACCTTCGCAGCTATAGCCTCTTCAACGTCAACCTTCGCATACGCATGAAGATAAGAAACAGAGGCAACAATATTGTTTAAAATAACAAAAGAAAATGTTTCTTACTTCATCCGTAAGCGATCGGAGTATCGCCAGAGTACTCGGCTTTGGATCTTCTTTATACTTCTTTCTCATTCTGGCGATCTAAAATTTTTTGAAAGTTAATAAATAAAAGAGGAAGAAAATGACGCAAGGCGGAATTGAAAAAAAAAAAAAAAAAGGAAATATACCTCAGGCCACTTAAACTCCCAAGGATGATAATTCGCAAGGTGTGCAGGGAGAACATATGAACCTGCGATATAAGGTCCACTTAACAACAAAGGAACAACCCACCATTTTTCATCTTTGGAATGACGGGGAGTGCTATTATCGCCCGAGTGCCAATCAATATCTTGCATAAGCAGCTTGTCATCGGAAACATTATCTATTCTTTTCAATCGAGCGCCCCAGCGGGATTTATCATTTCTCATGTTTATTACTGAATAATTCGCAAAGAAATTTTCTACAGTATATTTCTCGGCAACTATCTCCAAATTTGCGAATTTAGGATCTCTAACATTAACAGGATATAAAGATCCTTTACCAGCGCCGCGGTTTGCGAATTCAAGCATCAAACGGATGCAGTCGCCACTCAACTGATAAACAGCTCGCGAGAACTTTTCATGAGCAAGGATTTCATAGAATAATGGTATCTCGGGATTATATAAAGGAATGGGAAGTCCTGCGAGGAGTTGACCTAGCGAGACTATGATTTTATGATCATCACATTGATGATCGAAAACAGCTTTTTGCGAGAGAGAATAGACGAAGATTTTTGATCAGGAATGGTTGACAAGATGAAACCCTTCTCTTGTAATTTATTTTGAGTATCTTCGAAAAGAGGTTTATATGTACGACCTAGTGAAGCCATTGATATAGTATGGGAATGAATGGAGAATTGAAGATTGAGAGAATTGAAGGAGAGGATTACAGTAGCAGAAGCGCAAATTGCGGAGGAAGGAAGTTAAAGGAAAGTTGCAGAGGGAAAATAAAAGAGAAAAAGAGAAAGATGAGAAAACTATATATAGAGAAGAGAATCCTCGGGAAAACAAATGCATTTAATGCGAGATGGGAAGTGAATGGTCAAGAATAAGCGGTTGAAAGAGACGTGTCAAGAAAAGAGTGGAAGAAAAAACACCTGTAATAAATTCCGTACATGGGTAAAACGAGTAAAAACGAACAATCGCGAGATAAAGATGAACAGTTGCGGCATTTTAAAACATTGGTTCTCATGACATTCTCTTCTTCGCAGAGAAGACATGGGAAGAGGCAAGATGTAGGAGCAGAATATCGCGACATTAATACTTTGTGAGAATAATAAACGACTACACTGCGAAGGCGTCGCAGGGAAGTAATATAAATGACGTAATGGGTGACGACAGTCAAGACATGAGAAATGAATGAAGGCTTGGCGAGATTTAGGAGTGTCGCAAGGAAAATCGTTTATAACTCTCGCGACACTTCGCGAGTTATTCCTAGAAAATAAAGGACTGACTTAGCTATCATCCATTTGTGTATTACCCTATATAAAGGGTTGAGTTAGTCATGTTGTAAGGGGAATTCTTTTTGAATTGATAAGCAAGTCATTAGGAGAGAGAAAATTAAGAGTGATTGTAATTTCTTTAGCTCTGTTCTATATTTCTTTGTAAATCTTTCAAGAAAACAATCAATAAAATATATTGTTACTCATCTTCAAATGGATTAATTAAACAAATTCGAGTGAGGGGTGTAGTGTGGGATTTCCTGCAACTACACGTCCAATTGGGTTTTTCCAATGTTAACTCGGTAATAAAAATTGGTAGGCTCGAAGCTTTGCAAGATTTGGAACCAAAATATGGTTAGGGGGTCTGCAATTTTAGTCGAATTATACATAGCCCTCGATGATTATGCTATTATGAATACAATCTTCTCCCTGCCTATCTGACTCCCTAAGCAAGAGACAAGAACATGACCCATGAGATTTCTTTTGGATGAAAAGTTATAAATGCTCTGAGATTTTTCTATCACTTTGAAATTACGAGGGTACCCAAATACACCACTCTTTTTCGTTTCAACCTATAAGTCTGATACCAAGTGTGATTGTCTATGGACAATGTCGAGACAATACAACAACAAGGTATTCACTTGACAATAGTTACGATACAAGACCGATTGACTATGATCAATGTCAAGTGATTAGGTTTTAACTTACAAGTTTTATTTACTTTATTATAAAAAAATTATTATAACGCGGAAGTAAAGTAAATGACACAACAAGATTTTTTTAACGAGGAAATCGCAAATGCAGAAAAACCCCGGGGCCTAGTCCAGTTTTGAATATTACTCTCAGATTTAAGCTGATATACAAAGAACAAATCCAACTTCGTATAGTTGAGACCAAGTAATCCGCACCTAGTTACTTAGTTCCCTCAGTATCCCTGCATCTACGACTGTCTGGTCACGCACGTGAATCCCAAGACAGAAAATTACTATCTTGAGTTGCTTTACGAATGTAAATCTTAAGCACTCAACTTCTTTTGATCGTCTTCCAAATAGTAAAGGAACAATCTTTTAGAAAAATATTCGTTGAGTTTTGACTTTTGATAAAGGCTCTTCCGTTTAAACTAGTAAACTCCTTTGTCGGGTAAGATCAATCCAAATCAGTAACTTAGATTCGGATTCACAACTATCATATTCGGTTATTGAAAAATACCTCCAAATGATAGTTGTCGATTAGTACGATTATATGATCAAATTTATCAAAGATAAATATAATCTAAGTCGGACCCCAGCCGATCAAGATGTGTGTGCAAATCACGAGATACGAAAACAAATAAGAAAAATATTTTTGTCTTCAAATCTTCAATTGCCTTCTTTTATACCTTCACACCAAAAAATTGAATCCACTTATGATCGATCACACACAGAATGGATTTCGTTAACAATGGTGATCACAAATTGTCTTTAGATCTAAAAACAACTCTAAAGATCTCATCAATACTTTGATCTAGTTTGAGTGATCCTTATGTCAGAAGAGAATGCTCTCAAGAATAATCAAACTAGTTGCAATCAAAGTTTCAACAACCGTTAGTCAATCAAATCAATAATCGAAAAATAAAATAGCAATGCAATTACCTAGTTTCCCACCAACGACACTCGTAGAGCTTCTTGATCCCACAGAAGTCTTTAAACGAGCAGTCGTAAGATATTTCGCCTAATTAGGTTACTTTCCTCTCCGGATAGACGAACTCCACCATAAACAACATGAACGAAGTTTGTTTAGCTCTTAGGAAAGTTTGCAAGAAATGCAAACTCAACTATTTATAGACCAAGGTTGTTTGGACAACAAGGAAATTTCAAAACTGAAAATATTCTCAATATATGTAATAAGTACCTAATTTCGGTTTTCATATTTCCAACTAATATCCAACCTGTAATTCCGAAATCTCTCATTAGAAAATATCCAATATTAGTTTAGCACTTAACTAATACTCCCTCCGTTCCTAAATAATAGGCTGGTTTCTATAAATAAATGTTTCAAAAAATAGGCTGGTTTCCTAATTGGGAAAGTCAAATGTTACTTTAGTTTTCTGGGACCACTTTTGTCTTAACTTCTTTTGATGACAAGTGTCATGTGGACCATTTCATTTTATTTCTTTTGCTGACAAGTGTCATGGGGACCATTTTACTTCACTTCTTTTATTGACAAGTGTCATGAGGACCACTTTCAATGATTAGTTCTCTTAATTTCCTTAATTTTCTCTAAAAACAAAACCAGCATATTAAAAAAGAACGGAGGGAGTATAACTTTCCAAGAGATATGTTTTTTGATTTGCTGGAAACTCAAAAACATATAATCGAAAATCTTAATTAAAAGATTCTCAATATTTGAGATTGGGATCACCTTGAGTATCAAGGAATATCTTAATGAAAGATAAAAATTATATTCATGTTCAAATTATGTCGACATCCGGAACTTTCCTATTTAGCAAACCCTAATTCCAAACTTACACAAAACCGTAAAGTAATATGTTAATATAGAGGATTGGTTTTGCTCTTGAGACCGGTTCTACCATGACTCCTAATATAGGTTAAGATCGGTTCTACCTAGTATCCAAATATAGGTAAGGATCGGTTCTACCAAGACTCCCAACATAAGCTAGGATCGGTCTACCATTTATCCCAATATAGGTAAGGATCGGTTCTACCAAGACTCTCAACATAAGTCAAGATCGGTTCTACCGTGTATCCCAAACTAGGTAAAGATCGGTTCTACCATAAATCTCAACATAATTCAAGATAGGTTTTACCAAATTTCTTACCTAGGTTCGAATTGGTCATCCAATATATCTTCAATGAAAACCGGACCAAAACGCTTATTGATTTCTTTTCGATTACGAAACAAGTTTTGTATATGTGCTTCTTTTAAACATATGTAATAAAACATAGTTTCTTAGGATGAGATCACACCTGTATCCACTACACAATAAAGTAACGAGCTACATAGATTATGTCGATGTCACATTTACGAAGTTCAAAAGATAAACGTTATACTTCGTATCAAATATTTATCCTTGACACTTTGATCATAATAAAATGACCAAGTCTAATACTAGAGTATTAAATATAACCTTGCATGTTATGTTTTCAATCTTAAATGACTTGAAAGCGACGATAGGAATGGAAACAAGTCAAGTCAGTATCACTAACCTCAAGTGAAAGGATGGTGTCTTCATTGTAGTCGATACGTCTTCATGATCTTCAGGTCTTCAAGGTAATACTTGTATGTCTCAACATTCATAGACTTCCTAGTCTAACATAAATGAAGTTGACTTTAGTACATTTAATCAAGCGACTCTAATTGAGTTTTGACTAAAATATGAGAATTAAACTTGACATACCAACGCTTTGTGGGTTCAACTGAGCATCGCTCTAACACATTCGTTCGTATTTAAACTAATTGAACAGAAAAAGAAAAAATACAAACCAAACATTGTTTTCTCTTCTTGGATTACACATGTGCAACTCATGTACCATGATTCGAACCAATATAGGTCAAGCGGTTCCAGAACTAGCGTAACCGGTTCATGAACGGTCACAAAACTTCACATAAAAAGAAAAAAAGTCTCTTGTTTTTATCTCCTACTAGGTGGTGGCCCCGTGCGTTGCACCGGTTAAAATTAGTTTTCCCAAATGTCAACAATTTTGGTTCTCAGGAATAATAATCAATAGTATAAAATCAATGAGAGCAACATAGCAATCGAAAAGTATGCATTTTTTTGGGTTTTTATTTTATGCATGTGTTGAATCGGTCTACACTGAGCTAAATCAAAACCAAAATATAATTACAATAAATGTATGTAGTACATCTTCACTTCTCGTTGTATATTGGAGGCAGACCTATCTTTAGCTTTCTGGTAAAACAAAGAAACCCCAATGAAGTTTAGCTGTTCTTCTTTAGGTGTAACAATCTCTTATTCATCAAAACAATACATAACTTTAAGGTATGACAACTTAGCAGTGAGCATTAGTTTTCCTGCAGCTAAATTAATCATTAGATCTTCCCGAAAAGGATAGATAAGTTAGCAGTGATGTTTCCAGATAACTTAGCAGTGATGTTTCCTATAGTCTGATATGGTGAGCCGCCTTCTCCCATAACAACGTTCATGCTTACTGATTTACAACTGACTATAGCCCCGTTTGGGATTGTTTTTTTTTTCTATCAAAAGCACTTTGTGACAAACTTTTACCAAAAATTGTGTTTGGTAAAAAAAAAATCAAAGTGCTTTTGGACGGAAGCACTTCCATTTTAGACCTACTTTTGAAAGCTACTCAGCACTAGCTTTTAAAAGCTGGAAAAGCAGAAGCTATGAGCCCGCATAATTTGATTTAGTTGATTCTCTATTTTGACCTTGTTATTTTAATATAAAAACTAATTTTAGCCTAGAATATTGTACACTTATTATCATATTTATAACTTTTATTTGTTCCTCTATTTTTCATTTTTTCTTTTAAAATAATAAATATAAAGAAAACAATAAAAATTACAATAAAAATATCTTTTTGAAGCAAACCATAATCATAAAATTCTTTATTAAGTTATAAAAATAATTATAAAAAAATAATATTATTTATGTAAAAAATTAAAAAAAAATAAAAAATAAAAAATTAATTAAAAAAATAAATATTACTTTTTTAAGGAGAATTAGGGGGTGAAGGATATATACATATAAAGGGGAAAGTAGATGGACCGCACATCCATGGGCCGTAGGCCCTGTAACACTCCCCCTTGTGAGGTTCAATAACAAAACTTTATACATAGTGCAATGTAGTTCTTCAAATGTCGTTCTCTCCTTGATGACTTGTGCCGAAATCAATTGCCTTGCTAAAACTTTGACTAGGAAAACCCAGTGGATAAAACCTTGGTACAACTCTTCGCATGTAGTACTTCACATGTTGTCTCGTACTTTACATGTAGTTCATCACATGCAATACGATCTTCAAAGATCGACGAGTCTAAGTTAATTGCCTCATTAAAACTTCGTCAGGAAAACCCATAGGGACAAAACCTGAACTAAAGAAAAAGAGTACAATATTAAGCAAACTTAGAACATAGTTGGACTCGAATATGTTGCCTCATAAAAACCTTGACAAGGAAAACCCAATGGGAAAAATCTTTGACGAAGGGAAAAGAGTACAACGTGACATATGTAAGTAAAGGTGATCCGTTCCCGATGCTCACTTTGCTCCGTTGAAGTTGACTAGTTTCTTCACAGCTCCTAATGCAAAAAATGCTCGTCGGAAAGACAATAGCCTTAGCTAGGAAATTACTTCCCGGTGTTTTGTTGTTGTCTCATTAAAACCTTGCCGAGTAACAAAACCCCGTGGGAAAAAGCAACCTCGGTGAAGGAAAATAGTTCAACACATCATTAGATGCTCCCCCTGATGTTAGAAAATTTTCATTAGTCTAATGCAGTCAAAAGGAGTTTATCACACTTTACTTTAGTGACTTGAGTATTTATAGGATCATGTTGTTGATTTTGGAAGTTACGTTGCTTAACGGACTATCGTGTTTCATTCTTTTGATTCAGATATTTTCAATAATATCAACGCGATCTTTATGTCTTAAACGTTCAACATACTTGATGCTTTTAGTGTCGTCTCGCTAAAAACCTTGTCGAGTAACAAAACCCTTTGGGAAAAACTATTCTCTATCGAAGTTAAAAAGAGTACTACACAGCTTCAATTTCGAAGTAAATTATGTCGACATCATATCCTTGGATCCCCCACGATGTCGGCATCTCCCCGATTACTTTGAGTTGTACGAGAAGAGATTATTGTTCCTTTATAATCACCAACTTTTGGATTGCACTTTCATTAGCATTTTTTTAATGTCTTTGCAGGGATAAAACAAACTCATGTCAATGGTTACTTTTAAGTACATGATTACATTCATTGTACCATTCCAATGGCGTTGCGTTGGCGCTGAGCTATATCTAGCTAACAAGTTCCCTGAGGATGTAAAATTTAATCGAGTATGTTATTATACTAAGTACAACAATGCGTATATTGTACTTAGATATGGGAATTTCATCCCCAGCACATCTTCGTCATCTTCCTTTAGACGAAATGGTCACCTACTTACATTTGAACCTCGACTAATCATGGGAGTTCTATCAGGATGCATGTCTTTATTAAATTGCCTGACAACTTTAGACATATGAAAACTGGTGGAATAATATACCAAAAGCTCAGTACTCAGTCGAGCTTTCCCCAGATTTTTTATCTCAAATTCGAATTTCAAATAGCTTTTAAGGTCTCTTATTACATCAAGAGTACCCATCATGTCTGTACCATTAACATATATAGCTACAATTCCAAATCAGGAACTTTCTTGTGAATACGCAATTTTAAATACCTTATTTGTCTATCCCCTCCAAATCAAATAGTCACTTAGACAGGTATACCACATCCGCCCGATTGCTTCAATCTATAAGTGAGCGTTCTATCTAACTGTAAATGCACTCTGTGGTTTAGAGTCACTTGATTTGGGAAACAAATGTCTATCAATTACTTTTGTAAATATCTGCTATCTCTTGATTCTTTGAGAGATACATAACAACCACATACATGTGCTGCATTTCAAGTCCTTTTGAAAATTACCAAGCTAACTAAGTGGAAGAACGTTATAACGTTCATTAAAAGAGAACAATTCCAGGGATTTGTGAGAAACCTCGCGCCACAAGGCGAGTCTTTATACTTTAAGACTGCTTTCTTCTCATTATGCTTTGTGACAAATTAATCATGTATGTCCAATAGGCTTTACACTTGGTTGGTTAGCACTACCACACCAAATACCTGTATATTTGTCAAAGAACCAAGTTCTACCTAGATTGTATAGGCCAAATATGCTGTTCATTGATATTAAGCAACAAGGAGCATGGTTCGATCTCATGTTTCTCTATTTCCTTAAGCAAATGTATATGAAATTAATCATCAATATGCTTGCATGCTCTTTCCATTGACTCATGCGCATTCTCATAATCCACTTGGGATGTCATTGTTCACTGGAATCATTAAACTTCGGAGCGTCCTCCAATATTGATTCTTAGACATAGTCAGAGACAATCAAATGAGATGATTTTATTAATGATACAAATAAGTTGTGCCTTACTCACCTACTTCCTTTCTAGGTGAGGATTGATCGAACCAAGTTGCCTCTCCAACTTTCTTTATGGAGCCACGACCTCAACCACACTTCCACTAAATGTAGTTGCAATACCTTAGTCTATGGTGTATATCCCTTATTGAGGATTCGTAACCTTGCAAGTAGGTTAGTAGCTGGTATGTGTGATCTCATCACTTTAGCGACATCAATGTATATTCTGAAAATCGATTATTCATTGTCACTTCACATTTACATTTCTGGAGTACAAGAATCAATATGAGACACAGTGGCAACACACCACGACAATTCTTATCGTTACCTTAGAAAATACTTTTTCTTATCCCCTCCTAACGACAGGAAGACTGTCTCATTAAAGTGATAACTCACAAATATAGCGGTAAGAGATCTCCTACCAAGATTTAAAATGCAGATAATTGTTGCGAACTCATTTCCAACATAACTACCTAACAGTTTTGAAGACCCATCATAGTACGATGTGGAGTCATAATGGCACATATATAGTGCAACCAAAAATGCGTAGAAACACGAATGTCAGGCTTAAATCCAGTTACTAACTGGTACACAGAAAAGGTTGACTAATATTGGGTTCTAAAACGAATTAAGTAAAGATGCATGTAATATTGCATATCCCCAAAGCAATAAAAGGTAGGTTGGTACGCATAACCTATTCCTTAGACACCATCTTTAACCTTTGATGGTAGCCTTTGCGAGGCCATTGGGTATAAGATGCTCTATATTGATCCTATTAAACATGCAATATTCATCAAGTTCTTTTGATGTAAATTCTCTAGCATTAACAAGGGTGGTGAGCCTTTGCACTTTGCATTGTGTAATATGTGCTAGGAGTTCTACAAAAATTAAACGCATCGTTTAGTTGTGAGCAATAACTGATTCAATGTGTCAAATCATCCACCAGAGCCATAAGTCACTTGAATGGTCCGCATTCTGCATGGATATATGTTCACTAACAACACTTTATTTCTTTGAAGAATGAGGTATTCACCATTTGCATCTAAGCAGAACGGGATGGTCTTAATCATGTTTTACTAAAGAAAAACTTTGTAAGATAAATGACGTGCTTTCTTACTCCAAAGCATAATGGGAAAAGGCAGTACAAATCTAGTAACTTTAGAAATCAATGATGGTGATAGATGTCGTAACCTCGCATTCTATTAGTTCATTGTCTTGTACACCCAAATGAACTGATGCCCGTGTTAGTACTTTCAAAATGGAACATCGCGTCACAACCAATGTGCCTTATGGTTTTGTCAAAATCTTTATGAATCAATCCCAATCAGTTCATTGTTGGGGTTAATATGGATTTAGTAATTTACAATTCACTAGATTGACACATTAATTTTCTAAGAATATGCATCCTTCTATATTCATTAGATGCAATCAACTCCATTCTCACTGTAATTTTCCAAAAATAAAAATAAAAATAGAAAATAGTTCACGCATGAACACCCTTTGCACTTAAGAAGATGTGATTAGCCCTTAGTACGTACAGAGCTTAGACATTGAGTCTTGAGAGATTTAATAAGTGGTGTGGCCTTATTACGTAACAAAAGTCGGGTTCAACTCAATTACTTTAGAGTGATATATGTTATGTTTCATCCAGATATATCTCAAGTGCTTTAGAGAATTTATGTCTCGTGGGAATGATGTACTTTTCATCCCATAAGCGCATACATTGTATCTGGTTCAATTAAATAATCAATTGGCGGGGAAAAGTTCTTTTTGTCATTAAAGTTGATGTCTAAAGTATTACCTTCCTATGGAAATTGGTTTCTACTATGGTACCCGCATTACATTACTTGTACCAATATCGGTAAGAAGATTCATTCCCAACTCTTGGGGTGAGAGCTAGAATTACATATTAGCTTCATCCCATATTCAATTGATACCTGTACTTTGGTGTCATTACTGCTGGGGGGAAAAGTACATCTTTGTCTCATGATACATATGTCCCGTTTTAGATGCTTTATATGAGTCGGTACGTCTAACACTCACTACTTTTGGGTTCTTTCCATTTTTAATTTTGCTACATTTAGCTTAATTTGAGAAATTTATTTATCTCAACAGGCCAAGAGAATCTCACTACACATGTCAACCACTTACTTTAGGTTGAATAGATTACTAAAGATATTTCTCTTGTTGTTATACTTCAACATATACTGGTTTGCTAGTATCATGGAATACATTTCTCTTGTAGAGAAATGGAAATTTTCGTACTCATATCACCTTTTGTATGTTCTTCCACAAAAATTGGAATTCATGTGATTTTATTTGCAACCTATCTTTTGAAATTACCGACTCTTTAATAGTCGAGCAAGTGGATTACATCCCAAGAAACATTCAAATTAGGGGAGAAAATATCATGTACGCAATAATGGTGCTCAAGTACTTATAAACCCCAAATAAATACATTAGAATCGAGTTGTTACAACCAATTGAATACAAGACATCATTCAACTATAGCCAATATCATATTTAAGAGAACAATATACCATTAAAACACAAATTCTTAATGATCAAGATCAACCGTCATAATTTAAGTTGACTATTTATATGGTATGTACTTATCTTAAAAAAAAATAGAACTAGGTGTTAAAAAATAAAATAAACAATAAACAATAAATAAGCCCAATAGGTATTGAATGTAAAAATGCACATTAGTTACATACCTCGATTTTGGTTCCCACTTTGTACATAGCCAAAACCTGAACTTCCTTGGTCGCGCACAGTCCAAAACCAAAACAAAACGGGACACATCTGATCTGAAACGAGTCGGAACAGGACTGAACGAGACACAACTGGGACGAGTCGGAACTGGACTGGACCTAGTTGGGACGAGTCGGTCTTGGACTCGGGATGGACCTGGTTGGGACGAGTTGGACTGTTCAACAGGATTTACTTTTTCCTCGGAAAGTGAACGAAAGATTTTCAGAGAATTCACGCCCACGGAACTGTGACATGATGAATCACATCATCAAACATGTACAAATATATATAAAAAAAATGTAATCAATCAATTGATTATTAGATTTGCATAGATATAATTGGATTTAGCCAAAATCAAAAACAGGGAAAAAAATAGATCTAACTTATCTGATTTGATTCCAGCGATTTCAACATTAGCTTTACGACGATTGATGTCAATCATCCATATTAATAATAAAAAAAAAATCTGATTCAATCTAGCTCTGCGGTATAGCTTCGTGCATGATAAAGTTTTTAAGGAGAATTAGGGGGTGAAGGAAGAAGATGTAGAGACAAGAAGGAGAATCATCTTATTAGAGAGATAGTTCTATACATGGGTTACATTATATACATATAAAGGGGAAAGTAGATGGACCGCATATCCATGGGCCGTAGGCCCTGTAACATTACTTATTTTTTATTAAATATATATAAATATAAATATTACTCCCTCTGTCCGTTTTTATCTGTCCTAATTTCTACTTTGGTATGTCCATTTTTATCTGTCCGCTCTGTTTATAGACATACTTTTCCCTTAAACTATCAAATATACCCTTTATTGTTATAATCATAAAATCATTTTTAATATCCAAATCTTAAATAATATCACCATATTTATGGAAAAAAACTTACTCAATATCTTTGTATTAATTGTCATTCCTTCTTTTAAATAAAAACATTTATGAATAGTTAAAAAATTCCTAATAAACTTCTACTTATTTTAACACTAATAATTTAGTTTTGGTAATAATATAACATTAAATAGGCTAGTCAAAGGCTAGTCATGACAATTTATAGGATTTCCTTAATATCTTGACTTAGTCAAAGAGGACACTTAATTTAGGACGGAGGGAGTATAATTATAGTGTATTTAAAACTAATTTATAAAACATGTCTATCTTCATCATTAACTATAACATCAGCACTTTAAAATACCAATTTACCAAACAGAATTTACAGTTTGTTAATTTCACAATGCTTTTTAAATAATAGTATACCAAACGTTATGCACTTTATTTTCGCAGCACAGCACAACAACGCACATCACATCACAACAGAAAAGCGCTTCTCTAAAATTCACAGCAATACCAAACTAGCCTTATGTCTAGCTAGTTCTTGGTGGTAATAACAAATGGAACAAAAGAAGAGATTGAGTTTACCCTCACCTCAACAGCTACACGGGTGAAACACTGCAATGGAGGACATCAATACTGGTGTTAAGCTTTTTCGAGTATTGCAACAAAAGTTGGGTCAGTAATTAAATTCCAAATCACAGATGCCTTTAAGAGCACTGAAATTAGATAAACGTATGAGTACAAACACACTTCAGCTAATAGTTGTATTTTATCCTCTTCGGTGATCAATTCTGCAGTTTCTAACATGGAGGAGAATGGTGCGGTATCCAATATCAGGTTGTTTTTCAAGTCTTCCAAGAAGGCATTGCTCAGAACTAAAACATCCAGAAAGCCAAAGGTCCACAGTCAACAACGACTTATAACTTATAACTCACTACAACAATAATAACCCCCTTTTGCCATTATTCCAGTAATCAATGAAGCTTTCTTATCAAGTACTTCTTTTTACTTGTTCTGGCCTTCTAATGATTTATTTCCCCCAATAACTTTCCCAATAGGAACACATTTCCAAGCCCGTGAGTTTGCTTATCCATAACTACATATCCAATAAAATTTAAATTACCTACCATATCTTTGATATGCAAAAAGCAACTGAATTTAATTGGTGTGATTATAATATACGTGATAATTTATATGTTTTACCTGAGAATGAAATACAATGTGCCCCATTCAGATGCAGCTTCTAAAGTAAAAGCTTTGTAATTGTAGGACATGTATTATAGAGGCACAATTAAAAGCCGAAACCCACAATTAAGTTCGATGTATTTAAATTTGTTATTTCATGACGACATAAATATGTGGGATAAGCACACCGTTGTGTAAAATCATGGAGAGAGACTAACATTTTAAGTCGAGAGACACTTCAAAATATCCGAATTATAATAAAATGGTTAAAAAGGAAATAGTTGGAAGAGTGAAAAAATTGATGCAGAAAGAAAGAACAAAAAAGACTTACCATATCGCAACATAGTGTATTCTTTAAATTCTGCATTCTCCGTAGTGCGGCTTTGCAATCTTTCTATAAAATGAAAACAAAACCATTCTTGTATTTATTTTTGGAGTAGAAAAACAACATAGATTAAATTAGCTTGGGAGTATTTTATTAAGGATTCGCCTAATAATATGCATAAGCGAATAAGTATAATAGTTAATCTTTTTCTTATCAGATCAAGTAATCCTCCTTAGTAGCCTTACCAAGATTATTTGATAGCTGAATCGAAGTGTCCTCTAACCAGAGAAGAGAGAAGAGAAACATTGCATAACTACTAAACTCGGTTAGGGATTGATCTGCCATAAAAAAAAATTAACTGCAATAATGATTCAAGTAGAGAAAAGTACCAAGATTATTTGATAGTTGAATCGAAGTGTCCTCCAACCAAAGAAGAGAGAAGAGAAATATTGCATGACTACTACACACCCTTAAGGATTGATCTGCCATAAAAAAAAAACTGGAATAATGATTCCACTATTGCACTTACAATACTTGCACTCACAATCCCACTATTGCGCAAAATTCTATGAGTAAACCTCTGATTGAAGTTAAAATTTTTGGTTAAAAGATATGCATATGAGTAATTAGATTTCTCAGTAACAAATAACTCAAAAATTTTACTTTAGTGAGAACCTATGAGGCTACACCATTCCCATCCCAAATAAATAATATTAATGGAAGAATAACAAAAAAAACTCAAAACGACGAGAGTGTATACAAAAATCCTAAGCTTTCATGAGAAAAGTGGAAAGGTAAACAGAAAGAGGTGGGGAAGGCGGCGGTAAAGAAAAGAAAGAGAGAAAAACTATGACACTGAGATGATAGTGTCTTTTGTTTAGGTTTGAAGCTCGGTCGACATATAAGTTCGGTGTGTTATCGGAAGAAGCATTGGTGGTGTGAAAAAACAAAAGGATCCTATTGGTCGAAATATGTTCCGGTGGGGTCAGAAGCTTTAAGAAGAGACTTTGATTCAGCTTTTAACCACGACAGAGCAAATTCACCTGAAATCATATTATTCATTTCTTTTTCTTTCTCTTCTTAACATTTCGAGATCTAGAAAAGAAACCCAAAGGTTCCGTAACCATTGTCATCACCAAGATCATTTCTCAATAAAATGTTGATTTCTTGTTATATTTGGACTCATAGCGAGTTTCTGTTCAATGAGTGATCATTGATTTCTTGTTTTATCACAAATTTCGTGAACCACCATCTTCAAAAATTCAATACCCGGTAAGTACTCTACTTGTTTTTGGTGATTCTTTTGAAATTAAACATGTTTAGGAAGAGAAAACATCATGGAGAAAGTTTCTTGTAGTAGGAGTACCGGAATAAATGATGAAGTTCGTGAACTCTATTTTGATGCTAGTCTCCAATTTTATTCCATTAATAAGCATGATCGTAACGTTTATATCGAAAGAACTTATGATGCGTCTGTTGATGTTCGTGAATTTAATCAGTTTATGGTCAAGCACGAATGAGGTTGTATTTACCAGGTCATAAGAACTGCTTACGCTAAGATGTTTAGTTTGTTTTATGTTGCATAATGCAGACATTCACAACTGAAGTTTCAAAACCATTATCAAGGACAATACCAACATATTGACGAGTTATTGGATTTACCTTGTGATGGTGATTTTGTTATTCTGCAACCTGAGAGTGTGAGACCTTCACCAAATTACGAGTGTATGCTTCTGGTTTGCAAAACTATTCCTTGGAAGGATGAGGAAATGTTGATAAATAATGCAGATTTATTTGTGAAAGCGTTTGGGAAGCTGGTCGTTGCCAATCTCATTACAAGCACCATCGACAAAAAACAATGGACCAGGATTGTGGCTGAGTTTCTCTACTACATTATTCAATGAGCGAATATTTACTTCTCCGGTCAACCATTTTTCAAATGATTGGTATGAACTTGGTAAGAAAAAGTTTTGGCTTTCTTTGTCTCATTACTAGGATTTACAGTGGTTTTGGTATTTGCTCCTTCTGGATCCTACATCAGAAGACCAAAACTTCTGTCTCAGGATAATATTAACAAGATGAAGAGAAAAACTTATCTTGTTTCTTATCAAGTAAAACTTAGAGATAGTAACACTTCATAACAGAGTGGGCGATCTTGAGATCAAGTCAACTTTGCAGTTTCTGAACATCCTGATCTCGTTAACGGAATATCTAGGATTGTTAAACAATATAACTGAGATTGACACTGAGCAAGTGTTCTATTGTATACATGTTGTCTTTAAAATTCTGTTGAACTTCTTCTGGATTACTTTCGGTTGATGATTCTATAACTTTGATGGTATTTTAGCCTTGATTAATTTATCTTTCAATTAAATTTGCTATATGTGTCAAATTCATAGAATCTATTTTGTGAGCTTTCTTCTTTGCTATCATATTTCTGGTGATTAGAACGAATATCTCTTATGTTCTCATAGGTTAAGTTCTAAATTCTTTGTGGAGTAAAATATTTTGAGAATTGCATATTGATCTTCCCACTGTTATACTTTGTGAATATATTGCATATACTTTATAAGATGTTCTCTAGTTATCACATTTCCTCCCCAAAACCGTAACTGGCAGGGAATAAGATCGAGAAGTTTAATCTCTATGTCCATACATGGATAGAGAATATATAATTCTTATATTGAGTCATATCGTTAAAATTGCCCTCTTTGTTCGTAACTGGCCTAGAGAATAATTTTTTTCGATGATTATTTTCTCACAAAAGCAATGTATCTTGGAGCCTCTAACATTAATATTATTATTTTTAACTTCTTTATTCGTAGCTAGCGAGAAGATAAAAAAATGGGGTTTTTGAGTTTACCCTCCTAAACGAATTAGTGATTGAGCTTGCCCCCTAAATTACTAACATTAGCAACTTTCCCCCCTAAATATTTTTTACGCAAAAACGCCCATTGGCGTGTGTGTGCGGTAGCACGCATGATTATTTAACATGCAAGTCCCCATTTTACCCCTAACGTGCAGCACATGTGACGTGACTTGAAATAGTTAAATTTACATAAATGCCCCTCACGTGTGAGAGATTCTAGGCGTCCGATTAATTTCAGAAGATCAATGGCGCAAATTGTTGTAGGCCACGATATATGGTTTTACGTGGGAAGAATTTCAGAAAGTTTCATCCATCTCCCACTTTTCTTTCGTGACAGGAGACAAAGCGAGGAAAGTGAAATCTAGGGTTTTTGTTCTCCTTTGGAAAACTGCTAATCGCTAGTTCTTTAGGAAGCGATTTCTGTCATTAGTTTTGGTTATTTGTCCGCTTTCTTGTGCTCATTCTGAAACCACGAGAGTTAAGTGGATTCGGTGGAGGATTAAGAACTTGAGATCGATACTATCATCGATGGGTTCGAGTGAAGATCCATTAAAGTAAGTTGTGTTGATACTTTTGATTTTATGGTTTTTATTTTCTTAAGGTTTTATTTTTTTCATTTTCATATTTTATGTAATGGTTAATAACTAGTGTGGTTTCTACTTTGTTGACGAGACCCATTAGTGAACAAACGATAATTTAGTTTTGTTATTCGATCTCTGGTCCATTTCTTGAATGGTTCCTTGGGTGTGTCTGTCTATTTCGTGGTTTTACACTAGAATATGTCATTTAGGTTTTTTAGTCAAGGCATGGCAGTGTAGTAATCATTCCGTGTGGAGTCTGGGATCATTCCAAGACACTATCTTGAATTGGATAGGCACTAAATGATATGTTAGGGGTAAGATTAGAGCACTAACTAATCTACTGTCTTTGATTCCACGAAACTTAGATTTTTTTAACAGAAACTACTAAGCAAGAGTATTACATCAACTTCACTTGTTATGCCTAGGCTAATCTAATTTGTTTTTTATGCCTAGACTAATTTTATTTGTTATGCTTTAACCATGGTCCAGTACCTATAAAGTAGATTTGTCTAACTTTGTTCTTGCTTTTTAGTGAAAAAAGAACAGTATATGCTATGTATGGTGGGCAATGGAAAAAGGAACCAACTTTCCTGTCAGTTGGTTGGAGTATGGAAGATTATGATATGGGAGGAAGCTTTATTGTGATTGAGAATGTTAGTATTAAAGATTTAATGATGGGATGTACCGTGAGTGTCAAATTAGAGAAAAGAAGTTGAGTGATCATGGTTACTTATTTAGATATCTGAAGAATGGTAAACTTTTTGAAGTAAAGTTTGATGAAGACTTAATTTCATGGTGGCATGATTCTGACAAGGATGACAGTGAAAGAATGTACTTGTACATATACTCTTTGAAGTTGAACCCTAGGAACAGTGATAGTTTGGTAGGTAATTTGTTTAATTCTACGAAACCAAAGAAGAGTAGAATTTTGAGACAGAGGGGTCCAAAGAATAATAGTACAAGAAAAACAAGGAAAAAACATACAAGAACTGATAATGAGATTAGTAAGGATGAAGAGCAGTCAATAAGGGATGACATATTTTGGGATAGATTGGGTGAAGAAGGATTTGATAGTCAGGTTGTGAGTAATGAAGTCTATGAGCAGTTGGTTGAGTTTCACGGGGGTTCCGTGTCGAAATCTATAGGCAGTACAGATAATGACAAGGGTGGAGAAGTTGGTAACAAGAGTCCCTCTAAAAGAAAAGGTGTGGTTGAGCTAGAAGGTGGGTTGACGCTAGATTTTAATGTAGATCCTGAAATTCTTCCAGAAGAAGAATTAGATCCAATCCCTCAAGTTGACACTCAGGTTGGCAGTCAATTTAGTGAAGTGGTTCACCCACATAACCCAATTGAATATGCCATTCCAGCAAGTGAAGTGGACGATGTTCCTCTATCTGGTATGTATTATTATTTTATAATGTTTAAGTTAATATAAGTGTGCTCTATGTTTTTTAGTAGTTTTCTTTTGTAACAACAGGTATAGATGGATCCCCTGAAGTGGAACTGGATATTGATCACTTAGAGCCTGAAGAGGGATATCACAGTGATCAGTCAGATGATAATTCCCAGACAGATGATGATTCCCAGTCAGATGATGATACTGAAGGTGAGCATGAGGATAACCCAGCAGAAAATGAAATTGAACCACTATCGGTTGAAGAACTTGCAAGATGTGTTGTATTTAAGGGTACTGGTGAAAAGTATGATGAACTTTATGAAGATGAAGCAAGTAGGGTGCAACCAAAGAAATTCGGTGGTCCATATAGTGAACTTTATCAAGGTATTATCATTAAACATATGAATATTATGTTATTTGAATAATTTTTAACTGTAATTACTAATATTGTCATTTACAGGTTTGAGATGGGGTACAATATATGAGGCAAGGAGGCATTTGAGAAGATTTGGTATCTTTTGGAGGTTTGAGATTAATTTTCATAAGAATGATTCTCATAGAATCACGGCCAAGTGCAAAAATGATTCTAAATGTGAATGGAAGGTATGTGCTGGAAGGCAAAAGGATGGTCACACGATTAAGGTTAGCTCATATGTACCTAAACATACTTGTGATAACCCCAGAGAGAGACAGGAATAGTATGGTTGATTGCAGGTCAGTTATGTTCCATTTAGTATGATCTTTTTGTTGTTATAACGTATTGGATTTTTGGAAATGCTTATGCATACTGCCTGATGTGCTCAGATTTGTAGCCGAAGAATTGGAAGACATTTTCAAGGCTCAAGGAAAGGCTTACACAGTGAAGATGGTCCAAAATGAGGTGAGGAGAGTTTTTGGTGTGGGTTTTAGTTATCATACAACATGGAAAGCAAGAGACAAAGCTTTGGAGAAAGTATTTGGTAAATATGAGGATTCCTACAAAATTCTTCCAGAAATGTGTAAGCAACTGTTAGATATGAATCCTGGATCTATTGCTAGCTGCTCTAGGAATGATACTGACAACAAATTTACAGGATTATTTATTGCGTTTAGAGCTTCTCTTGACGGTTTTAGGAATGGTTGTAGACCTATCGTAGGATTAGATGGCACTTTTCTGAAAGGTAAATTTGGGGGTTGTATCCTAGCTTCTATAGGATTAGATGGAAATAATGGGATGTTTCCCATTGCTATATATGTATGTCAGAGTGAAAATGGTGATAATTGGTTTAAGTTTCTTGAGATTTTGAAGGGAGAAATTATGCTTCATCCTAAGAAGTTGTCATTCATCAGTGATAAACAAAAGGGATTGTTGGAGGCAGATCGTGAGACTTGTTCCCAGGACATTATCACGAGATTTTGCTTGAGCATCTTTATGCAAACATGAAGACAATGCAGGATTTACGAGGAGTTGGATTCAACGATTAGTATGGGGAGCTGCTAAGGCATACAAGCCAAGAGAATTTGATCGGTGGATGGACTTATTGAAGAAACATGATGAGGAAGCATATAAGTGGCTTATTAAGAATGATAGGCACACATGGGCAAGGTCTTATTTTGATGATGGGGCCAGTTGTGAACACATTACCAATAATTTCTCAGAATGCTTTAATAGCTGGATTCTGGAAATAAGAGATCTTCCTCTTGTGGAAATGATTGATAAATATCACTTAAAGTTGATGACCATCATGTATGAGAGATATAAATATGCCACTGAATATGAAAAAGGTGGTGATTTGGTGCCTAGGGCAAATAGGATTATAAAAGGACGGGCTGCGGCATGTGCACAAGTACTGATATTAGTGGAGAAGCACCTAATGTTTACTTAGTTAGTGAAGATGGTACTACAAACAGATGGGAAGTAAATTTAAGTGAAAAAACTTGTGATTGTTGTTCATGGCAACAAACAGGGTTACCTTGCGAACATGCTGTGAGGGTATTGTATCCAGATGGTAGGGTGAAGTGGTCCGAGTAAGTCATTTTTTCCATTTACAAATAAACTATATAGTATGTCTCTTATGTCACTTTTGTATATATTTAATTAACTTTTATCTTTTTTTCGTTTGATTGAAAGGTGGTGCACTGATTTTCACAAGCTAAGCCACTACAAGTTGGCTTATGCAGGTCATATTAGAGCAATGGTACCTCAATCAGATTGGTCAACTGAGAAAGAAGGTGAAGAAGTGAACCGTGATGAAGTGAACCCACCAGAAAAGGTTCCTGGACCTGGAAGGCGTAGGAAAAGGAGAATCGGAGATAGGGATGAGAACACTCCAATTTCTGATGTTCCACCAAGAAAGTGTAAAGTGTGTGGCCTCACTGGCCACAATAGGAAGACTTGCGAAGACCGAAAAAAAGCTGCAGCTGAAGGAAGATTGTGGCGAGGGAACAAAAGAGCAAAGCTACCTAAGAGTAACACATTTTTCATAATATTTCAGATTTGTCTTTTTACTTGTTAGTTGCAGTTGTTATCTAATATACCTTGTATTTTATTTTTAGGGCTTCCCACACATGAAACAGATCCTCAAATTTTGGAGGCAGCAATGGAACCACCATCGGTAAGAGTAGCCAACAGGAACGAGAAAAGAAACAAAAATAAGGCTACTACCACGCCACAGACTAGAGCTCCAAATAGTGTAGCCAACAGGACTGACAGTGGTACAATACCTACCAGAATAACAAGTAAGAACTTTTATGTCCACTTGTGATCTTCAATGAGAGTTGTTGATGCATTGATTTTGAATTTAATATTTCTGCTTAACTTGCAGAGAGAAGAAAAGCTACACATGAGGCTTCACCATCCTCTACAAATGCAGCTTCCCCCTCCACTATAATTGCAGTCTCACTGGCTACCTTAATGGGTACATCAACAGCAAAATTGTCAGTTTCCAAGAATGGAACAAGACTACCACAAAGTAAGTTCCTGATATAACTTACTACTTTTGTTTTTCTCAAATGTAACACTTATACTTTGTAGGCCATTTTCAGTTTGTTGATTATTTCTCAAAAATCACTTATGTGTGCAGGGACTATACCATCACCAAGGCCCCCATTCAGGGCAGGTGGTGGATCTGCTTCTTCGAATGGTGGAACAGTCGTCATACCACACCCAGTTGTGCCACCAACTATGAGCTGGAGGGAACAAGTTGCAGCACAAGCAGCAGTGCACAACTATGCCTTGACGCATGGTGGGTTGCCAGGATTTGGAAGGAAACCAACTAGACCTTTGCATGAAGTATTCAAGCCACAACAACCAACGAAGAAGAATAAAGACACGAATAACATTTAGGAAACTCTATGGTTAATACACACTTTTTCTTTTTATGTTGATCATTTATGTACGACCTGCGAAACAATTAAACGATTTGCTCATTTGGTATCTTCGAAACAATTTAATTTAATTTATTATTCTATATTTTAATTGTCTACAACGTGTATTGCTTTTTTCAATTCTTATGTATTTTTTTTTAATTCTACAGTGTTATTAGTAAAGTTTTAGAATTGAGTAGAGGAGGCATAACGGATAAATTTTGGAACAGATTTCAACCGTCCATGCCATGATTTGATGAAAATCAATATGACGGTTAGAAAATATCACAAGTTAGGGATAGTTTAGTAAATGTAGTTAATTTTCAAGTCTTGTCGCATGTGTGGCAAGACAGGGTAAAATAGGTATATGCAAAATAGATAACCATGCGTGCGGGTCGCACACAATGCCAATGGGCGTTTTTGGCAGAAAATAATATTTAGGGGGAAAGTTGCTAACATTAGTAATTTAGGGGGGCAAGCTCAATCACTAATTCGTTTAGGGGGGTAAACTCAAAAACCCCTAAAAAAATATTTGGGATACAAATCTAGTTTGTTCATAGTTGGCGAGTAAATTTGTTAATGTCCAAGAAAATCCTTCTCTTGCAGTTAGAGAAAGGTCGCTTATGTTGTTCTTTTTGAATTGCATCAAATGGGGGAGAGCTCAATTGAACTTGGTATATCTTTGTGAGGAGTATGGCAATGGAATTATTGGAGATGACTGTAATTTTATATCTCCTTAATGAAGATACTAAGTTTACTTGGTTAAATCGTCTAAATTAAAATCTGGTCTGTTATCTCTAGTCTCGATAACTCTTTTGTGTAATTCATTACGATCCCTTGTTTTTCGCCTTTGCCAATTTTGTTGACAAAAGGGGGAGAATTATTTAATAGTATTCTACTATAACATATGGCTTCTCGAGCATTATGTAAGCTTGGGGTGGGGGGTTGGGGGTGAGGGTGGGAGGGGGTGGGGGTGGGGTGGGGGATGGTGGTGGATTATAAGCTATATGTTTTATACCTATTATGCAAAAGAAGTAAGTAAATCCTGGGGGAGAACATATCACCGTAGTATTGCTTCAAAGTTTTGGTACAATTACACTTTGAGAAAGGTAACAATACTATGTATCAACATAACAACCATTGAGTTGAGTGATTTTTCATTCAAGAAAAGCTCGAATGGAGTATTCTTATAACTTATTATTGATATGAATCTTCAACAAAAATGGAGCTGAAACGATGATATGCAAAACCATATAAGAACTTGAAGAATGAAGAATTCAAGACGATGTTGAAGAACCAAAGAAATCAAGTACGATGGATTTTGAGCTGAAAGATCTATTTATTTTGAATCCATATGTGTATTGGTAGTTTTTTCACTAAAATTGACAAAGGGGGAGATTGTTAGAGCACTGCTCGGTCGAACTCGCAAGTTTTTCTATCTCAAGATTGTTGACAACGTTAATAGCACAAAACTATACCCTGATTTCAAGTCTACTTAAGTCAACCTCATACTAGGTTAGAGTATGGTATTTGAGTATCAGACATCACTGAATAACCCTTGAAGTTTGAAGACTGGATATCAAACGAAAATATTTGAAGAACTTCATCGATAAAGAGGTATATGAAGACTGAACTATCCTATTTACTCACGATATTTTCCATTCAATCTTTATGAGACTATGTCGTATGATTTTGATTCAATCTCTCGAAATACGATTCACGCAATGGATGTTCATAGTCCTTAAAAATCTTAGTCAAGAGCAATTTATTGTTCAAAAGCTATTTTTGTTTCAAGTTGACCATTTGGAAATTTCCCAATCAATGACATTTCATATTTATGGCGATCATGAAAGCTTTAAATTGTTTAAAGAGATTTTTCTAAACTACTGAAATTCTGGACACCGGGTAGATATGCATACCCAGTACTAGTAGCGTACCCTAAATATATGAGTTCCAGAATAAGGGGTAGGTACGCATACCCAGTACGCGTAACCTAAGAATCTGAATTCGTGAGTGGGGGAGGTACGCATACCCTGTACACGTACCACAAGGGCATGAGTTTATGAATGTCTTAGGGTATGTAGACCTAGTACGCATACTCTATCTGCCTGAATTCACGAACTGGTCCATAGGTATGCGTACATATACACATACCTATACTCTAGCAAGCAAATATGATACATAAATGTTTGGAATTCAAACAACTAGGAATTCCAATCCCTAATATTTATGTATCCTATTTGCTTGCTAGATTCGTCCTTTATTAACCTAGGTTTCCTCTGAAAAACATAATTAGGTTTATAACTTAAAGACTTCACTTATGGATTCATGAAGCCAAGCACGACTATCTTTACGTTGATAGTTCGTGTATCCTGATATTGATCTTATTGATTGTCGAGTTTTTCGTTAATCTCCAATCAAAAATGAGATAGATAGAATCGCAAAATTCCTTTCATCTCAGACTTTGTGATTCCTCAAGATAGATATGTAAAACTCTTCTTTATTTGTCGGTTTAAGATTGTTCTTGAGAGGTGGTTATTATTCCAATCTTCTCATCTAACTGAGTGTAAGTGTTCTGAATTCGTGAGGTTTGCTAGATTTACCTACTGCAAACATATTTCTAAGCCTTGATGTAAATGATCTAAAGGGAAATCAAATAGGCTTATCTGTTAGAGGCATATTAGTATCAAAAGTCTTCACTTAGGTTGAAGCAACTCTGGCTGTAAAGAACGTCACCTAAAGGAGTCAATTGCATTGAGCCTTGCAAGGTTCAAGAGACGCAAGGAGCACGACTGCAACTGAAGTTCTTGGAGGTTAATTCGATCTCAACTACATTCCAGTCTGAAGTTTAAAAGTAGATTTGATCATGGATATTGATTTGTGAGATCATCCAAGAACTTTTCTACACAATCAGGTTCACGGACTTTGTTGTCTAGACATATTGATTGTGGAAGAGAAAGATAAAAACTTTATATACATATTGTTCAAGGATCTTGAACTAGATCTACTTGCTATTGTATTAGTTTTTGTCCATATATACAGAATGCCGAACAAAAAAGTTGGTTGTGTACTTTTACCCTCTCTTTTTCATAAGGCACTTTATAACTGCAGTGAAAGTTACTTAACTACATAGGACTGGTGTGACATCATTGGCTCGAGTTGGAAAGGTTGGCGGTCGGAGTACACCTTTAGTTGGTTATAGAACTTTCTTTGGATACATAGTTGTCCAAGGCTTGTGGCATGGTTGTGCATTGTTTTTGGTTTGACCCTGGCGCTAAATATGATAGATATCATATGAGACTTTTATTTGAAAAAGAGTCTCTAGTTTGAAAGAGTTAGGAATTACGTAGAGAGTTAAAGTCACATGTAGTCCTAATTTTTGGAAAAGTTTTGTGATCTTCTTTTGATACAATAGAATTGTGCTATTGCATTATATATTATTCTGTTAATTATGATAATGATCTTGTGAGTTAATGCAATATGGGATGCATTAAGAGATAAAGAGAAAAGAAGAAAGACTTCTGCTCCCAATCTTCATGTTTTTCTCAGAAAAACCTATAATATATATGTCAGTATTAAACCCATAGCAAGATAAGAATCTTTAAAAAAACAGTAAACATAATTAAACAATCAACAAAGGTTACTACAACTACAGAGCAGAGGATGAGTTATAACCATTCCAAGGCTCCTAATCAAATATATCATAAACACACTGATTACATTAAAGATATATGACCATGTTTAGTTTTTGTTAAAGACAAAATAATTAACAAATTAGTTGTTAACAGATAAAATGTTAGGATACATGATGATCCAACCATTTCTCATAGTTTTCATTAAGGAAAAAATAACTAAAGTAATAAGAGTAATCTGGATCGGTCTTAGTCTATATACATTGGTATGATTTGGGAAAATATGCTTATACAGATCCAATTTCCGAAGCTGGTAATTATTGATAATACTGTCGTGTTAGTACCTTGTGGTGATGTTGCTAAAACCAAAAGAGCTGGATCCATTGATGAAGCAAAAGTTGTTGTAGTATGATTGGAATATAAAGAAAGATTTTGCCAATACACAAAAAAGTCTAACATCCCATGAATAAAAGGCCACAAACAGGAAAAATACTAAGCAAACACAAGCTGAACAAAAAACAAAAAAATAAGAAGCCGAAAAATTACTAATTAAGTGAGGCTGATTCAACTAAAGAGGATAAAAGTTGATATGAAGGGTTGATTTGAGTTGGGCTGCTCAGATTTGTTCCCACGAAAAAAAAATTTAAGTTTGCTGAGATTCTCTTATCGCTTTAGAGGAGAATAAACCCTTATTTTGAGTATGATCGTCCATTATGCCAATATGTGATATTATGTGTCCACTTGTAGTGGAAATATTGAAGCACGAGTAGGTGAAGTTTACATCAAAAGGAATTAAAAAGAGTCTAATTTTGGGGGTGTGACAGCAACATCAGCAGGGATGTTCTTAGTTATGTTAAGAACTGTAATAGGGATTTCAAAGTTTTGGTAAAAAAGGCTGGGTGAAATTTACATCTAAAAGAAATTGTAAGAGTATGATTTCGAGGGCGTGGCAACAACATAAGCTGGGATGTTCTTAGTTATGTTAAAAAAAATTGAATATGGATCTTGTACTTTATGGGTTCTCATATAATGACACGTTTTTTTTTTCTTCTAAGTATGCTTCTCTTCTTTCTCATCTACCTTGAAACCCTAATGGAAAGGATCAAGGAGAAACCCCCTTTTCTAGGCTAATCTCTCAGTTCTACCAGCGTTGGAGATGAATTAAGTTTATTAGTTTGGTAAATATTTAGTGATCATGATGTTTTTGATCTTTATTTCTTATCTGGAGAGTCTTGGCTGCGTTTGGGTTTCTGATGGTTTATAATTTCATGATTTATTGATGGTGACAATGGATTAACAACTTCAAATGGGTTTTCCCAGCTACACCACACGTACACCACCATCGGATTAATTATAATGTATGGCTTCGATGCTGATTAAGATTATTAGTATTTGTTGTTGCTTAATAAGTCTATTATAGGGGCTCCAAACATTTGGTTTTGAGGGCTCACAAGATGACGAAATCGGGTCATCAAATAGCAATCAACAAGACCCCTTATCCTACTAATTTTGCTAATGGCTTGAAAACCATCAATTTATTAGTACATGATTGATTAACTAAATTAAGGTTAATGATTTGATTCATACTTAGTGTTATAAAGTCAAAGATCAAAAAGTTTTGATTTTTTTTTTCTGAAAATTAAACTTACGATTGGGTGTTCATGTTTTCCCAACCGTAGACAAACCCAGGATTTTTTTTTTTTTTTGAAAACCTAAAATACGGTTGGGTTTCCTAACCGTGAACCATAAATACGGTAGGGATCGAGTTCATGTTTTCCCAACCGTAAAAATCATTACGGTTTGGTTTCCCAATCGTATTAAGTTCTGAAACTAAATTTTAAAACCCTAGTTTAACCAAATCTAACCTATTCATGCGATCAAAATAAAAAATAAAAAAAGGATGGGTTTTCAATTCTTACTCAATTGAAATCATTATTGGCTAAGATAATCATCTATTCTATTTTGTGAACCAACCCAATTAAATAAGGAAAAAAATGGTAGAAGAGGAAGAAGAGGAGAAGAAAAGAGGAAGAAGATGGAGAGACGTGATTTTTTTTTTTTTTTTTTTTATTTTAATTAAAATTATATTAAGCAATTAGGTAAGTTGTCAAAGGGTATTTTTGTGCTTTTGTTACAGAACATAGGTCCCCTCATCCATATTTAGGACATTAGAGCAACTGCAGCGGGGCGACTATAACCAAAGACTATAAACCAAAAAAATTTGAAAGAAATGGGTTTACTCCGTGCACAGACGCTACAGTGGGAAAACCAAATTTGGTGGGGCGCAACTTGAAAGTGCGCCTGAATCAAGCTCACTTTCAAATTACGCCCTATTTATATGTTTTTTTTTTGTGTCGGTATGACTTATGAATTACGCCCGTCATCCAGGCGGGACTCAAAACCTTACGCCCACCATCGGGCATAATTTATACTTACGCCCAAATCGGGCGCAATCAAAACCTTACGACCGACTAAAACCAAACCAAAGACCAAATATACTCTAGTATTTGGTTTTACTCTGGTATTTGCTCTTTACTCCTCTCCGTAGTGTCTGGGTTTTTGACCAAATATTTGGTTTTAGTCTGCCACTGTGGTTGCTCTTAGAATCTATGAAAGCCCTCAAAACAAATTCTATGGAGCCCCTATAATAGGCTTCTTTCTTAAACCTTTATGGGTTTTCTTCTGGGTGAGATGTTAGGACCTTGTGTTAGAGCATAACTCGGTTGAACCCACCAAGCGTTGGTATGTCAAGTTTGGTTGTCATATTTTAGTGAACCAAAACTCATTTAAAGAGTCGCTTGATTATGTAAAAGAGTCAACTTCGTATAGGTTGGCTTGAAAGTATTAGGATATGAGACATTACAAGTATTACGTGAAGACTTGAAGAATGTGAAGAAGTAAGGAGCTACAAAGACGACATCATCCTTCCACTTGAGGTTAGTAATATTTGACTTGAACTGTTACATTCCCTAACGTATCTTTCAAGTCGTGCTTATTGAAAACATAATCTGCGAAGCTATGAATGATTATACTCTAGTTAGACGTAGTATTAATGAATACAATACGAAGTATAACGCTTATCTTTTTAAACTTCGTATATAAGACATCGACATAATCTTTTGAATGCTATTGTGATCATGTATGGGTATGAGGTGAAGATTTCATCCTAGGAAACAATGTTTTACATTCGTTTAAAGGAAGTACATTCATAAACTTATTTTGTGAATCGAAAGGGAAATCGCTAGGCTTATTGGTATTGTTATTCATTGCATTTCTTTTGAACTACCAATATGTGTGTTTAGTATAACCGCTTATAACTTGTTTATGTATCTTGGTAAAACTATTCACAAGGCCTGACTTTGTATAGGTATGACTTTTATTAGTGAAACCGATCTTAAGTAATCACCTGAGATGGTATGATCGATTTGTTGTAATTGGTATGACCAACTCTAGTCATTGGGGAACCGATCCTAGTAAAAGGTGGAATCGATCACGAAAGGGGAATTGATCCTTGTAAGAGGGGCATCAAGTTTCTAGTTATTGGGAACCGATCCTATAAACATGTGCAACACGTTTTTAGTTATTGGAACCGATCCTATGGACATGTCCACCAAATACAAGTTATATATGTGGGAACCTATCCTAGTACCTAGTCAACCAAGTTTTGGTAACTAGCGTGACTAAATATGGAGGTGGAACCGAAACTTTTTTTGGTAGAATCGTGAAACCCATGTTTGTTGATTTGATAGGATAATCAATCACATAGTTCTTGGAAGTCAGATGAACAAATTCTAAACTTATTTGGAAGTGTGGCAAATCGGTTCCAATATTGTAAGTATGAAAAAGGACTTACAAAGTAAAGATGTCGACATACTTTAAACATGTGCAGTAACGCTTATCTTTTATTGTTCAAAGATATTCCTTAATATCTAAAGGAGAATCCCGTCTCGAAATAAATAAAGAATCTTTTAATTAAGGTTTTTTGTTTTATATGCTTTTAATTTCCAGCAATTAAAATGCATATCTTTAGAAAATAAAAATTGGTAATGTGCATTTACTAATTGGAGATTTTCTACTGAGATTTCGGTCAATATTTGGACAAAGCATTTCCAGGAGTTATGGAAACCAAATTTCGAAATATATTGCATATCTTGAGAATATTTTGGGTTTTGGAAATTCCTTGGTGTCCAAACTTCCTTGGTCTATAAATGTTGAAGTTTGCATTTCGAGCAAACTAATCCTCGAAAAACCAAAACTACCTAGTTGTGTTGTTACTGGTGGAGCCGCCTATTCGAAGAGGAAAGTAACTTACGGCCGCTCGGTTTAAAGACTTCTTTGGTATTGAGAATCTCTATTAATACCGTTGGTGGGAAACTAGATAATTGCAGTTTATTATTAGTTTTCGATTGATTTGATTGACTAACGGTTGTTGAACTTTGATTGTACCTAGTTTGTTTATGCTTGAGAATCTTCTCTTCTGATATAAGATTCACTCAAACTAGATCGAAATTTCGATGGGGATCTTTAGACTGATTGTATATCTAAAGACGTCTTGTGATAATCCATTGTTAACAGACTCCGTTCTGTGTGTGATTGATCACAAGAGATTCAAGTTGATTGTAATTGCAGGAAATCCTACAATACACACCTCACAAGATCTCATAATATCTAACACATATTTAAGATCAATAACCAATCTCTTTATTAATTGAGTTAGAAATTTTACAAGAAGGAAGTGAAATCAAGAATGTTATTGCTACTCTAGACTTTCTCTCTCCTCTAAAATTTCTCTCCACTCTCTAAAAAGATTCCCCCTTTTCATAAGCCTATTGACTCTTTATATAGGACATTACATAATGGATGACGACTAAGTTATCCCTTATTTTCGGATCTGACTTGCGACATTCTTGCAAGTGTACAAATGTAAAATCTCGCAAAACTCCTAAATCTCGCTAGGTCTTCACGTCTTTCTCGTGTTCTGGATGTCGTCATCCGTTGCGTCATTTATATTACTCGTCTGCGGCGTCTTTTATGGATTTCGCAAGGACGTTGGTGTTGCGATATTCTGATCCTACATCTTGCCTCTTCTCATGTCTTCTCTGCGAAGGAAAGAATGTCATGAGAACTAATCTACTCAAAATGCCGCAACTGTTCATCCTTATCTGCAATTACATGACTCCGTACTTTTACACAAAATTTATTACACGTATCCCTTCTTCCATTCATTTCTTGACACGTCTTTTTCAACCGTCATTTCTCAACCGTTCATGTCTACTCTTCGCATTAAATGTGTTTGCCTTTTCGAGAATCCTTCTCTCTATATATATTTTTCTTTCTCCTCTCTCTTTTTTTTTTTTACTCTCTTTCTTGTTTTCTCTCCAATTTCTCTTCTTCATCTCTCCGTAATTTCCGCTTCTGCTACTGTAAATCTTCTTCTTTTTACTTCTTTTGATCTTTAATCTTCTCTTCATCCCCATACTCTGAAAGATGCCTCAAGTTGGACGCAGATATGAAGTTCTTTTGGGAGAGGTTCAAAAGGATTTGCAAGAGAAGGGTTTCACATTATCCACTATTCCATATCAAGAATCTAAATCCATTCTCTCTGCCAAACTGTTTACTGATCATCATTGTGATAATCAAAAAATCATAATTTTGCTAGGTCAGATTCTCGCTGGTCTTCCCATTCATCTCTATAACCCAGATCTTCCTTTGTTTTACGAAATTCTTGCTCATGCGAAATTCTTGTGAGCTATATACCAATTAAGCGGAGATTGTATCCGCTTAATGCTTGAGTTCGCCAATCGTGGTGCTGGTAAGGGATCTCTTTACCCCAATGAAGTCAGAGATCCTAAATTTGCGGACTTAGAGATATTATTTGAAAAATATTGATAGAGAGTTTCTTTGAAAACTATGAAATAATAAATATGAAGAACGATAGAACTTCATTTGGGGTGCACGTTTGAAGAGAGAGAAAATGTTCAGCGAAAAAATACTTATGCAGGATATCGATTGGCATTACGGCAAGAACAACGTTCTCGCCATTCCAAAGACGACAAATGGTGCGTCTTTCCGCTATTTTTGAATGGACCTTATATTTCGGGTTCAAATGTGCTTCTATGAATCTCGTAGATTATCGGCCTTGGGTATTTAATTGGCCCGAGAAATCAAAAGAGGTATGCTTCCTAAATTTCGCTCAACTTGTAATCTTCACTTCTTTTTATACCTACTAATCTTGCGAAATTTTCAGATTATCAAGTTGAGGAAAAGTTACAAAAGAAATGCTAAGGCGAGTACCCTAGCAATACTCCGTTCGATCACGGATGAAGTAAGAAATATTTTCTTTATTATTTTTAACAATATTGTTGCCTCTGTTTCTTATCTTCATTCGTGTGCGAAGGTTGGTACTGAAGTTGTTGGAGAAGAAGAAAATTCTGAGATTGCGAAGGCCAAAGGCAAGAGTAAGGGTCCTCTTCGCAAGGAAAAGTCTACTGCCCCACCTTCTAAGAAACGAAAGATCCATTATCCCTCTCCTTCAAATCCTCAATCCAGCGAAAGCTCTGATGATGAAGATAATGATGATGTTGATACTTCTCTCGCAAAGGAGAAATTTCCAACTGACTCTTCTATGGCACAACTGTCCATCATCTTCTCTGATTCCATGCAAGGGATGGGAGATGATCGCCTCTCTAGTACGTGCCAAGCCCTCATGAGTATCTGCGATGCTCCTTTGTTAGAGAGTGACGAATCTCTTCATGGGGTCTCCAGATCGGTGACTCCCGACTTTCTAAATTCACTTGGTGTTTTGGTATGTCTTTATTCCCCTATTTCTTCATAGTTTTGATTTTAAATTATATCTTTTTAATTTCTTTGTTTTCCTTTGTAGTCGGGAGAGCTTCCTTTCTTTGTTGCCTCGGATTTTGAGAAGAGGCGCGAGTATTCTCGAAAAGAAGAATCTTCAATTTCGCAAGAAAAATGAAGAATTGGGAGCGAAAGCCTCTTTGATCTTCGCAAGAGAAATGAAGAATTGGAAGCCGGTTTGCCACTCTTCGCGAGAAGGCCAAGCAATTAGAAGCTGATTACGCCACTCGGAAGAATAAGATTTCTAGCCTTGAGCTCAAACCAACAACTTTATGGTATGAAACTTTTCCCTTTTCCTTTGTTTTGTTCTCTTGTTATCTTCCCTCATCGACTTATCATTTTTCGCAGACGTTTATAACCTTTACGATGAAGCCATTCTTCTTCATTCATTTCTGAACCTATGGATGATGATGCTCTTCTTGCTCATCTCAACGATTCTTTGGATAATTTTTCAAATAACAAGATTAAATCTCTTCTTCTAAACGAACTTCAATCCAGATTTCGCCTCTTAAAACTTGATCATAGATCTAGTTTAAGCTTATCCAACCAACTTAAACGTTTGTATCTTAGTTCTAAAGAGAAAATTAGTATTTTAAGGAAGAAAATTAGTGATCTCATAGATGACAAAGATCGCATTGCTAGACAAGGTGCTCAAGCATTAGCGAAATTCCAAAAGACTCTTCTTGAAGTTCAAATTTAACGGGATGAATCCATCCGCCAAAATGCTATTCTTAGCGAAAGAGAGAATCAAATTCGTTCCCTTCTTCTCATAAACAATGACGATGAATTAAGCTGCTGAAGGTTCTAGATGACGCTTGAGAAATAATTTAGGTGTTAACGTTAGCATTCAAGTTGAGCATACGGCCTTGATTAGGGATATGATTTCTGACAGAGAAGGTTGTTGATAATTCTTCTTTATTTAATTGTTTGTTTTTTATGAAGCTGTCATTAAGTTGCTGATTCATTATCATATGTTCACAGAGGCTGAGGAGAGACTTCACAAAAGAATTGAAGAACTTGAATCTGAGAATGAACAACTCGCAAAGGACTTCTCTCTTCGAAATGATAAATATTCCAAGTTAAAGAAGCTGACTACAAATTCTTAGAAGCGAATTTAAAAAATGATGATGTTCTCTTTCGCAATCAGACTATTAAGACAGTCTGCGATGACAACAACATTCCTCATTCTTCATACCCTTGTCTCCTTGACGAAATCCCTGAAAGTATTCCTTCTTTGAATATCTCTGATAGCGATGCTAGAGAAGAAGAAGAATCTGATGAAGATGACGAAGTAGAAGGATCTGATGAAGATGAAGAACCAAACAAGAAATAGCTCCGTTTTCTTCTTTCTCTTTTTGTAATATCTGTACATTTATTCTTTTAACCTTCTACTTTTGTAATCTTTTGTTGCGAGTTTCTTGGATCTTCAAATACAAGCTCTACTTTTGTTGTTCCTTTCTGCACATGTTAAAAGAGCAATTCTTTTTTGCAATACAGTTAATCAATACATTATTAATCTTTTTCATACTATGAGTGCGTAAATCTATCATATGAAAATAAATAACATGTTCTTAATCTATTCATCCCCATACTTGCCTCTGTTATTTGTTTTCAAATGAAAGATTAAGCAAATAACCTTTAAATGGTAACATGCCTAAATCTATAGGCTTTATTTTCTTTGAATTCTCGCAAGCAAGTGTTTCTTGGTTGTTTCCAAGATCTCACTTTTTCTTTTTCTCTTGTGTGGTATTATTTTGACTTCCTAGTTAAAGGTCTTATTGTGCCACCTCTTGTCATTGCGACAAAATCGCAGGACGTCTTTACACTTTCATGTAATAACCCCTTGATCTTGCCTTATCATTTCTTTAGTATTGTTGCCTCTGCAGGATAGTTTTGTTGCGACAATATGACAGGCCTAAAAATCCTTGCGAAAATAAAGCCCCATGACATTGTTGCGTCTTGACGAAATCGTGGGACGTCCTTACACTTTCATGTATTGACCCATTGATCTCGTCTTATCTTTATTTTTTGTATTATTGCTTCTTCAGGATTTTCGCACAAATATGACAAGCCTAAATTTTCTTGCGAAAATAAAGCCTCATGACATTTGCGTCTTAAGACACTTATCAGCTCCCTAATGGAGGGTGCCACCCTTATCATCTCCCTGGTTGCCCCTTCAAGGAGGCGTACTTCTGCCATACAAGTCTAGCTCCCCCATCCGGTCTTAACAACAACCGGTTGTTTTGCGGCCTCTTATCCCTTTTGCCTATAGGGCTTATGGTTCGAGACTGCACCCTAAGTGGAGTTTTCTTCGGGCCGAGTGCGGCATATGCCGAGACTTGCCAAGAATGACCGAGACACTTCAAATGACCCAGGCACTCTTGGCTCAACCGTGTACCTCAACGCCTTGGTAAAATGCTGACTCCTTAGAAGAGACCCTCGGTCGTCCAATCTAAGTCTTAAGCTTAGATTGAAAATCCAAAGTATCTCCCTGGATGGGATTTATTGACCCCAATTCTCCATGACTCGGAGTTCCGGGCGGTGTAACCTTTTCCCCTGAGCCATGCAATAGGTACCCCCTTCATGACGCACTTTAGGTCCGAAATTTTGATTTCGCGAACTAGGGTGTACGCCATAGTTGGTTTGCCTCTGTCTGATTAATTTGTTGATTCTTTTGCATGTAAATTCTTCTATAATTTCGCAATCATATCTTTATATTTCATAATATCTTCTCTTCTTCTGCATATCAACTTCCTTTCGCAACCTCATCTCTGCTATTCATAAGAAAGTTTTTTTTTTTTAAACCAACTTACATTTCTCGTTTTCCTCCCCATTCTGACAATCAACAACTACATTTATTCTTTAAGTCTCTTACTTCTGCTACTTTTACGCCTCTGTATTTTTGAATTTTCTGTCATTTTCTTGTCTGTTGCGAAACCTTCGCCACTTCCTATCTTCATCATTTTTTGGTTTTACAGCATTTCTTCCCCTCTTTGCTCTATTACATCTACCATTAATCTTTCACCTCTTTGTTTTTCTTTGATGTTGTGTTTCCAATTCCTCTGCCTTTGACTCTTTCTTGCAGGATTCTATATCAACTTCATAACACTTCATTCCTTCAACCCAATCTCCCTTTATGATGCCAACACCAGTGGGATGAGGGAATTTGATACATTGATGGAAAGTTGATGCAACACCTAAGATCTCATGTAACCATGGTCGTCCGATCAGCGCGTTGTATGGTGACTCCACATCCACTACACAAAATAAAATTTCAGAAGATAATCCTTTGAGTGGAATTCGCATATGAACTTCTCCTTTTGGCTTATTTGCGGTACCATTAAAACCATAGATTTTGTACGTTGAAGGTATTAGATCTTCATCTTTCCCTCCCATAGTTTTATAAGTATGATAAAAAGAATGCTCATGGACCTCCCGTATCAATCAAAATTGCATTTATTGCCCAAGAATTCTCGGCTTCATCATCTTCATCCTCGCTAGGTTTTGGGTCGATCTCCAATCTTACCACCAATGGGTTGTCATGCATTTCTCCACCCTCAGGTACTTCTTCTGCGGTAAAAGAAATAGTCTGCTTTTGCCATTCTTCCAGTGGCGATGTCTTCGCAATGTTCATTGTTTCTCTATCATCGGCATCTCTTGCGAAAACCCTACTGAGAATGTTATCGTGAAAATCTTCAATCGTCTTGTACGAGTGTATGATGGAGTTACAAAACAGATTCTTTGCCTTTGCGCCAACTTCAATCACAAATGTTTCTCTTTCTTTTGCCATATTTGGCTTGTGAATATCTGGAGGAGGTGGTAATGCTTGAGTTTGCGTTTGTCCTACCATAAAGTGATTTAATTTTCCCTGATCTATCATTCTGAGAATGATTCTCTTTATATTTCTACGGTCATTTGTTGTATGTCCATGGAAATGATGATAAGAGCAAAATTCATTACTCCTGTAGCTTGGAGGTGGTTCACTCCCCATGTTCCATGGTGCAGGTATGTTTTCCATTAGGATTATAGCTTCCCATATCTTCTCCACACTAGCATTCAAAGGTGGCATTTTGATTTCTTCCCATATTACCTTTGGATTTCGCTGTCCTCTATGAAAATTTTGCCTCTGGCCTCCATAAGTTCCTTGCGGCTGATGACCTCCATACCTTTCTTGTGGCTGATCAAGTCTTTGGATTTTGTTATTTCCACCACGGCTATAGAAGTTTCTCTCTCTCTCTCTCTCAAATTCTTCTTGATCACGGCTCCCCATAGCTACTAGTTTTTGCTCTCCATCTCCCATTACCCTCTCTTGTTGCCCTTGCGAGGTGCTCGCCACTGTGTTTATTAACTTGGGTAATAAGCTTGCATTCACTGCTCTTGAGCTTGTGTTCGTAATGGGGTATAATTCCATCTCATTTTGCTTTTCCTCAAGAGCAATATACTCCTCTTGTAATTCTCGCAACTCAGTCATTGTGATTGTATTTTTGATTCTAAAAATCTGAATGTATAACAGATTTTTTGCGAACATAGCATTGATGAATGATAGAATGAGGTATCTTTCGTTCACGACCAGGCATATCACTACACATTGTCTTCCATCTCACAGTTAGATGCTTCAAACTTTCGCCAACCCTTTGCTTCAGCCCAAATACATCTTCAATGCCAGGTCGCGAGGAATTGTTGCTTATGTATGCTCCTAAAAATATAACTTGCAAGTGGTTGAAAGATGTTATAGTGTTCTTTGGCAAACCTTCAAACCATTTTAACGCCTCTCCTGTTAAACTTGATGCGAAATACTTGCATAATATTGCATCATGGTTCTCCCATTGTAGCATACATCTCACATAAGCTTTGATGTGTTGGGTTTGCACAAGTTGTTCCATCAAAAATCTTTGGTTAACTTGAGGTAAATTGCATTTTGGGGTATTCCTCTAATTGAACTTCTTGTGTGAATGAAGTTTTGCAGACTTCCTATATAGCTTCATCCAATTGTCTCTTACCTCCTCCTTTGTTATTATTTATCATTCCTCTCATTTAGCTAACTCTCTCAAAATTTGTTCATTTATACCAGAATTTGGATCAATTGGTCTTTTTAACTCCGCCTCTCTTCTCTGCGTTCATCTCTGTTTTGACTTTCTTGTTCATCACTTTCCTCTCGTCTTTCTCTGCGATCTTCTCTTTCAATTCTTTTATTAATTTGCATATCGTCGCATCTTTCATTTTCTCCTCTTCGCCGCCTTTCAGTTCTCCTTTGTATTCTATCATATTCTTCATTGATATTAGCATTATTGAGGGTTTCGGTCACGCCTCCTTTCTCGATTATCATGGTTATTCTGTCGAATTGCTTCTTGTAGTTCCTGTTCTTCCATTTCTGCTCTTAGTCTTTCTCTCTCGCGAGCTAAATGTGTTTGTTCAGCATAGTGTCTTTCAATTTCATCCTCAATTGCTCGTTCATTTCTTTGTATTTCTCTCTCATGTAAAATTCTCCTTCCTTCTTCTTGATTTTCTTCGCCATCTTGATTATTTCGCCCCTGGCGATGTCTATTTCCTTGAATTCCATCATTATGTTCGTTTTGAAGAATTTACACGTTGAATATAACGATCTTCCAATTCTTCTCTTCCTTCGCGACGTTCTTCATTTGATTCGTATTCCCTCTCGAATTTCTTCGTTATCATTTTCTACAAGCAAATTTTGTCTTATTTCTTCTCTAACTGATCTTGAACGTGATCTTGTAGTGCTTCTTGACCTCCTATTTTGCAATCTTATGTTTTCCATCCTCAATTCGTGATTTTTCCTTGTCAAATTCGCACGTTCTTCTGCTTCTAACCGCCTTTCTTCACGTATTGTTTGTCTTAATGCTTCTAATGTTGTAATCTCTTCATTTCCATGAATTATTCCTCCAATTACTTCTTGATCTCTTTCCGCTTGTCCATTGTCCCCTAAGTGTTGCTCTTCTCCCATTTCGTCTACGGAATCTGATCGCCAAGTATGTACACTCACTCTGTCATAATCCACAGTTCTGTTTTGTATTGGTGGAATACGTTGAATTGGCGGTTGAACTTGATTTTCTCCGTTGTTCCTTGTATTCATTCTTGAAGATTCTCCCATCTCGTCTCTCCTTTCTCCAGCAAGTCTCCTACTCCTTCTAACAGTGTCTTTCAATTTCATCCTCAATTGCTCGTTCATTTCTTTGTATTTCTCTCTCATGTAAAATTCTCCTTCCTTCTTCTTGATTTTCTTCGCCATCTTGATTATTTCGCCCCTGGCGATGTCTATTTCATGGAATTCCATCATTCTGTTCGTTTTGAAGAATTTCAGCACGTTGAATATAACGATCTTCCAATTCTTCTCTTCCTTCGCGACGTTCTTCGCCTGTATTCTGTATTCCCTCTCGAATTTCTTCGTTATCATTTTCTACAAGCAAATTTTGTCTTATTTCTTCTCTAACTGATCTTGAACGTGATCTTGTAGTGCTTCTTGACCTCCTATTTTGCAATCTTATGTTTTCCATCCTCAATTCGTGATTTTTCCTTGTCAAATTCGCACGTTCTTCTGCTTCTAACCGCCTTTCTTCACGTATTGTTTGTCTCAATGCTTCTAATGTTGTAATCTCTTCATTTCCATGAATTATTCCTCCAATTACTTCTTGATCTCTTTAAAGCTTGTCCATTGTCCCCTAAGTGTTGCTCTTCTCCCATTTCGTCTACGAATGACGATCGCCAAGTATGTACACTCACTCTTGTCATAATCCACGGTTCGTTTGTATTGGTGGAATACGTTGAATTGGCGGTTGAACTTGATTTTCTCCGTTGTTCCTTGTATTCATTCTTGAAGATTCTCCCATCTCGTCTCTCCTTTCTCCAGCAAGTCTCCTACTCCTTATAACAGTTGTTGGTTGTTTTTATGCATCTCTTCTTCTAGTCATTTTTCAATCTTAATGAATTGTTGAAAATTATATGAAATTCCTTCCCTATTAATCCAAATTCTTTCAAATCACAATATCAATCTTTCAGTCCATGTTTTTAGCGCCATATGTAATTGCAAGAAATCCTACAATACACACCTCACAAGAATTCATAATATCTAACACATATTTAAGATCAATAACTAATCTCTTTATTAATTGAGTTATAAATTTTACAAGAAGGAAGTGAAATCAAGAATGTTATTTCTACTCTAGACTTTCTCTCTCCTCTAAAATTTCTCTCCACTCTCTAAAAAGATTCCCCCTTTTCATAAGCCTATTCAGCTCTTTATATAGGACATTACATAATGGATGACAGCTAAGTTATCCCTTATTTTCGGATCTGACTTGCGACATTCTCGCAAGTGTACAGATGTAGAATCTCGCAACACTCCTAAATCTCGCTAGGTCTTCACGTCTTTCTCGTGTTTTGGCTGTAGTCATCCGTTGCGTCATTTATATTACTCGACTGCGGCGTCTTTTATGGATTTCGCAAGGACGTTGGTGTTGTGATATTCTGATCCTACATTGATTGTGTGCAGGTGGTTATTGAAGATCTAAGAAGATTTGAAAACGAAGAAGATTTCTGATTTGGGTTCATAATCTTTGGTGTGAACAATACTTGTTTCGGCTGGAAAAGGATCCAACTATAATCGGTATATCTTTGTGATAACCTTGATTGATTAGTTGAGTAGATCGGCATCAATACGTTTCTTTGTGATTAAAAGTATTGATTACAAAATCTTAACAATTACTTTGGTAATTGTTGATAAGATATATATAAGGACCTGACATAGGAGTTTATTGGGATAAACGGAAGAGCCTTTTGAAAAGAGTTGTTAAGACAGTATTTGTTGTTCCTTTTTGTTTGGAATACGAACCAAAGGAATTGTTCCAAGTGCGTGACTTACTGCAAGTTTTAGGCGCAGGGATACAGACAGAACTAGGTGAACTATAGGTTTAGTTGCATGGTCTCAACTATACGAAGTTGGTTTAGATTTTGTATAGCGCCTTAATCTTGAGAGTATTCAATTCTGGACAAGGTCCCGGGGTTTTTCTGCATTTGCGGTTTCCTCATTAACAAAATCTTGTTGTGTATTTTACTTTTCTATTTCCGCAATTATAATTGTTTTATTATAACTAGAAGTAAAATACACAAACGTTAATTCTTATTTACTTGATAGCAATCCTATTGTGTTTGGTTAAGTCCGAACCTTTTATCAAGTAAACATACTTCGTTGTTGTATTGTATCGATCTTGTATCCATAGTCAATCACACAAGTTATCTTGTTGTCGTATTGTCTCTATCTCGTATCCATAGACGATCACACGAAGTGTGAACCGATTAGTTGTATTGTCTCGACTCAGTCCATAGACAATCAATTTCGGAGAAATGACTTATAGGTGGAAAAGGTTTAGATTGGGGTATATTTGGGTACCCTCGTCTTTTCAATTGGTATCAAAGCAGGAAAACACGAAAAGATCTAACAATTTGTGTTTGGTGCGATCCAACCTATAAGACTGGAATCTAAAAATGGTTTTTATAGAACTTGATAATGATTCAGTTAACGTAAAGCAAGACATCAATAGTTTTGAATTAACACTTGATGATGGCATCTACGATTCAATATCTGAAGACCTTCATGAAAGGGAATCTACTAGAAAAGTTCATCTTGTTAATGATGTAGGCGGTGATAGCTGGGAATCATGCCTAGAAAATCAGTTGGATGAAATATCCGATGATGGTGACTCAGATATTGATCGAGATGTGGATGATGATATCTCAAAATACTCCAAGATACTGAAGCCTTTGGGAAAGAGTAAACTCAAAACTTCTGATGTCATTGATCTCTTAACTCCTCTATGTCGACAGAACAAGAAGTTGAGAAAAGTTTTTCAAGGACAAAATTGTGATTCTCACACCGCTGAATATCTTCTTAAAGATTGTACAAACGATCTAAATTCTAAGAAATTAGAATGTGAAAATCTTCGTAGAGAACTGCTTTTGTCGGAAAAAAAACGTGCTGAATCGGAAGCAATGTTTAATTCTCGACAAATACAGGGTCTTGAAGAAAAAGCCAGTGCTAGTCTCTCTCAAACAAAATTGTTAGAGAAAGAGCGTGATGTTGCTCTTAAAAAAATTCACTTGTTGGAAAAGAAACTTGTTGAATCTGATGTAAGGATTAACTCTCAACAAAAGAGTTTTGAAGAGAAAGAAGGTGTATATCTATCACGAGAAAAACACCTTGAGGATGATCTAGCTGGTGCTCTTGATAAAATCAAGATGTTGGAAGAAGAAAATTTGTACTTGAAAAAATCCAATGATAGCACAAACAATTTATCCTCATTGTTAGAAGCAGGAAGATATCATGGTGATACACGGGGATTAGGATATAAGGAATCAGATGCTTTCAACGATAACAATGGGATAAAATTTGTTAAAGCTACAAATTCTTCTCAACCAGAGGCTTCCACTGATGACAAAGATACTCATATTTCTATTAAAGAATAAGAGTCTGTCAAGCCTAAGAATAGTGTTCAACCAGCAGTAATCAAAGAAGGCATTTCTGCTAATGTCAAGAAAGCAACAACGTTGAACAAAGATAAGAAGAAGAAGAAGAAGAAAACTCGTCGAGCTCCAATGCAAAAGGATCCACAAAAAGGTAACATTAAAACTCATTCTTCGTATGTTACTAAGCATTGTTATTATTGTGGTAATAAAGTGCATTTGCAATGGGGATGCAAAGTTCGTAAGATGCAAGATGCACTTTCTTTTGTATCAAACGAATTGGCTAAGATTGCTCCCCAAAGGAACTCGGATCGCTATTGTCCAAAGTTTAGGCAAAAGAATTATTATAATGATAGTTCAAGTTTTTCCCATCGCTCGTCTGGGACATCTCATAAAAGACCCTACTATAGGAAAAGAAATGACTTTGCAAATACGAAGATAAGATCCGATGTTCCAAATTGGAGAAAAGTTGTTTCGCAAAGTATTCAAAAGGACAATCATCCTAATGGTATGAAGGAGAAAGCCGCTCCTGCGAAACCCTCCTCTAAATGGGTCCCAAAATCCCCCATAGCCAAAAAGGGACCAAAAGTTAGTCACAAGAATGACTCTCAGTTGTTAATTGTTGGTGACAATAATTATAAGAGTTTTCTTGAAAGACTAAAGAAAGACATCATGTCTGAAATCTCTTGTACTAGTAAACGGTGTGATATTGACACTCTTCATCACAAGTCAAAGAAGAAAAACAAGAGATGGAATAAGAGAAAACAAACCAAGCAAGAAGTCAAGAATGATGATTCTGTCTTAGTCACTCGTGAAGAACAAGACAAATCTCAACTCAACACAAACTAGTTGTGTTAAAATGTGCATGATCACCTTGGTGCTCAATCTTTTGAAAGGTGAGGAATCACATGAAAACTGAGCACATGATCTCTCGGTTATTATATGACTAATTAACATCTTTAGGGAGATTTCTTTTCTTCTATACTCATACCTTCTCTATCTATATTTGAGCTTTTGATAGAAAAGGTAATTTTGAGTTTATTATGTTGATATCTACTGATCATATATGTGCAGATCTTGTTTTTACGGTTAAAACGAGCCAAAAATCACTGAATTAGGACATCGTATGCAAAAGTTATGTCTAAAAAGGTTTCGTGTATGAATTCATGTTGTATCCGGTCCTAGTGATTAGTTCATACGAAGAATTGTAAAACTGTTTTATCTATACCTTCTTCATCCGAACTCGGAATGACCTCATTCCTTTTTACGTTGGTTTGATAATTCAATTCCCTACAAGATTGAGGTAATTGCAATACATGATTTTCTGTTGATTATTTATGGTGTATTGCAAATTGGATTTATGGGATGTATGATTTTGGTTTTCATAACCTTAATATTCGATCTCATATTGTGTGAACCCTTATGGTTTGGGTGACTTTTTGATTTAGCAGGATTGAGTTCTAGCCCATGTTGGTAGGCTTTATCAAAGGATCATGAGGGGTTCTGATTGAAACAATATGTGAAAAAGTCACAATATGTTGAATCGTTTGGTTTAGCATAAAAGCATATGTGTTTCGAGGTTTCAACTTTTGCATTGCATCAGTTAAAACCGGTTTTCAACCTTTCTCTGGTAAAGGTTGGTTGTTGTTGTTCTTTTGTCTTGCAAGATGATGACAACATAGTGATATTTTGGTATCAATTCTCCCTGGGAAGATGCAAACATTAATAGAGATGAGGATGCGCAACTTGAGGTAACGACTTTGTTAGTTAATCGTTTTCTGTTTAAGAAAAGCCTGATTTTATTGCATATATTTATTGCTTTTGCTTAACAAAATTTCGGTACAATTGATGTTATTCCATTATTTGTGTATGGATGTGTGTGTGATTCAATTGTTTTCGGTTAAGAAAAACTATTGTTATCTTGCTTTATTATTTGGTATCAATCGTTTAGGCTTACAAAATTTTCGGTGCAATTGCGGTACTTTAATGTCTATGTTGTTTCAATTGCTTCCGGTTGAGGTAAATAATTATGCAAGTTGATTTATTTGGTTTGTATAAATTGTTTATGGCTTAACAAAAGAAAATGTTTTCAGAATGAATTGTTTAGTCCAATTTGATTTCGGATAAGTGAAACTAAGTTAATTCTGATCTTAGTTAGACTTATCAAAGTGGAGGTTTCGGTTATTCAAGTCTAATCGAATGCCTTAACAAGAAATGCTAGTTAACTAACCTAGTACTTGTCTTGTTTAAAAGTGAAAGGTCTAAGTTATTATTTGAATAATTAGAACCTGATGAGAAAAATAGAGTCAATTCTGATATTTATTTTGGTCTTATCGAACAAGCGATTGTATTTGTGCAATCGGTTTAGCAAAGGAACTAAAGTGCTTAGTCGATTTTTGATTTGATAAACTATTAGGGAAAATTGCTTTGGGCAATTGTTTCCTTGGTAACATATCAAAACAAAATTACTTTGTAGTTTCGGTTTTGATATTGGTTATCAAAAATGGTGTGTGGAACCCTCGTGCTTAACTCTTATAGGTTGCAAGTCTTTTGAGATTTGTAAGATCCTTTCGGTTTTTTCTTTATTTGCTCGTACCTTTGTCATTTTGTGACAAAAAGGGGGAATATGGAGTAAACAAGTGATACTGATATTATTTGGTATTGATTTGGCATCACTAAGGGAAAGTGTTGGATATTTTCAATAACATAGAAAACAAAACGTTTTTCGTTTTTGGTTTGCCTTATCACGGGGAGCGTCGGTGCCGAATAGATGCAATGGATTTTGTTGGAGATGAAAAGGCATCTCCAAAGGGTGTGATGATTCACAAAAGACACATCCATTCCCATAAGGCACTATTGATGTCTTTTGGTAGTGAAGAGGCATCTCCAATAGGCATGAGTTCCCTATAAGTAGTGATGATTTGTTTTCATTCAAACAATGAAAAAAATAAATGACTTTCATTTTCTCTCTTTAAGCATCATCGAAATCCTATTCTTGTGTGTTCTTGGTTGGGTCAAGGGGTACAAACCTTGAATCCAATTACGTTGTTATAGGGCTTCATTGTATCCTGACGGCAATATTTTGCATACCTGTTGTAATCGCCAATTGATTTGGGAGGGTAGAAATAATTGTCTAAAAGAATCTTAATCGAGCCTTGAAGCCGGAAGTACAACAATTTCTTTTAGTGTTATCATCCTCTGTTTTTACCCAAAATTTTCCAACAGAGACTTCTAAATTTATAATTCCTACCGCAAGAATTATACCCGTACCAAAAAATTGTAGTCTCAACAATCAATGGTGATCTCCATTTTGGTTCTCTAATCTTAGAGCATTCATGACAATACTTTTCTAATGTCACGCGACCAAAACTGTGATCATGTAAGGTTATTTATGGCAGCATCAATTGATCTTCTCACTGCTTAATTTTTAATTCCTTATAAATTGCATGGACACAGTTTCCTTGTGTGAAGGGTTGTGTTGCCTCTAAAGCACAGAGACACCTTTTGCTACTTGACGGTTATAAAACAAACCGTTACGTTCTTCTCTGGTAGGTGTTGTTGTCTATCCCTTCTAAAGGACATAACTCTTGTAATGTCATCTTAATTACAAATTAGTATAAGAGATATAATTTCTCCTTATGGATGCAGTAGCACAAAATGTGTGCGTGAAAGATTTGAATTAGAAATGACAGTTAGAGTTATGGAAGACGTACTGATTGCACGAATGTAGTTCTTTTCCTGATTTGAGTATATCTGTAAGAACTCGATGACACCCGTAGAAGTGAGACACCAATCTTTAAAAGCAACAGAGTTTCATCACATTTTATGATGATACAAGAGCCTGAATGACGAAATGTCATTCATTTATGAGTAATCCTCATAGTAACAGGGAATGCACGGCGTCACTATGATTGTTTCATGATATCGTGAATGATCATGAAATTTCGTGGAAAAAGAAATGAGATTTCCCCGGATCGGTGTGTGATTTGACGCTCAGACATCGAGAGTCCCATTATTGAGGTTACTATTTTATGTGAAGAACGAGGTTCGCAAAAGGATTCATGTGTTGAGTAAAAACTTCACGCAGTGAGTTTTTTTTTTTTTGAGATTACATTTTGCTTTCAGTGAATGAATTTGGCATTATGGGCCGACGGATTATCACATTCTTTTTGTGTGAGCATTTACATATTTTGAAATGTAATCAAAATATACTTAGATAAGCCAGGATCCATAATAATGGTACATAAATTGGTATATTGGATTTGAAGGTTTTAATTTCTATTTAGAAATTATGGGTGTACATGTTTGACACAAATCGTATTTCATGAAATTGAGTTGCATTTTGGCACTTACGAATTGTCATGAAATGGTGGGAAATTTTTATGAGAAACTCATATAAAATTTTCTAGTTGGTAGGTTATTTTATAACCAAAATCATCAATAATTGTTGAGATAACAAATTATGATATGAGTATAATTCTTTCATTAAGAATTATATGGTTCCAAAATTTGGAAATTGGCATGTCTTAAATGACATCGAAAAGGAAAATGGAATACCGATGAATATCTAACGTATTGGAAGATTGGGCGCGCGACCAAATATCCAACGATGAGATGTTACGATATTACCGATGCATAAATAATGAACATTTGCATTACATAATGTAAAATGTTAAATAGACATTGTCTATGTTTTTTGGGTATAAATTTGTAGAGGATTGGGCATGAGTAGAGGAGTTACTCATTATAATAATGTGCTTGTTAAAATAGCAAGCAAGTTGCCTACAAATTTTTAATGCCTCTAGTGTATGCAAGTCTGTAATGACTTCTTGTGAATTAACGGTAAATGTTAATTAGGATCACTAGAGAAGTTACAATTATTTTGTAAAATCAAATAGAAACATTTTTAATAATGTTTTCAGAATTGATTGCATGAGTAGATGCAATTAATGAGGAGGAATGGCTTAGAACCTAACTTGTAGAGATACATTTTTTGGAAGAAGCCATCTCAAGCGGTCTTGATTAATTGTGAATCAGGGCTATGATCTATAACGTCTGTAACAAAGACTTATAATGAAAAGTCAAGACATACAAGTCTTGTACATTGGGCAGTAAGTCAATTATTCAAGAAAGGAGTAATTGCAGTTAACCATTGAAAAACGGAGAAGAACTTGGAAGACCTATCTATGAAAAGTCTCTCAAAGGAAATGTTTTCAATGAAGTATACAGAAATGGGACTAAGGTCTGTGAAGGAAGGTTGATCACCCATAGCAGAAACCCAACCTATGTTTTGAAAAGGATAAATAAGGTTCAATGTGGTACCAACAAGTTATGGATGTGATTATGGTGCACTAGGTAAAAACTTCTCATTTCTGTTTAGTGCAGGGATTCTGCAAGAAAAAGGGATGGATGAAAATCCTTAATAAGTCTAACTTTTATCACAAGGTGTCTCGCAGAAACACCTTCGATACTTACCTATATGAGTATGGAAATCAGGCCGTTTCCTAAGAGAATAAGACCGTTCTCTGAAGAAGACTCATGAATCCAGGATATAGCACATGGCCATTAACGTGCTGAGCTACATAACACACAATCTCTGAAATCAGTATGTGTAGAGATTCTGGTTTTATCATATGGGGTACTTGGTTCAAGACTAGTTTCACTACTGAACCTCGATAAGGCTTTGAATTTCTTGCACTAAGTGAAGGTTCAAATCCAAAAGATACCTATTATTTATGTATTGTTTTCAATGATGATGCTTATTTCCCAACTATGCTTGAACTACGTTGGCTTGATCCCACTCGGGTACGTAGGCAGTCACTTGAGTGATGCAGCCATTCCGGTTTTTGTAAGTTTTACTTTATTTTCTATTTTGGTTTTTGAAAATAGGGGGAGATTGTTGGATATTTTCAATAACATAGAAAACAAAACGTTTTTCGTTTTTGGTTTGCCACTATCACGGGGAGCGTCCGGTGCCGAATAGATGCAATGGATTTTTGTTGGAGATGAAAAGGCATCTCCAAAGGGTGTGATGATTCACAAAAGACACATCCATTCCCATAAGGCACTATTGATGTCTTTTGGTAGTGAAGAGGCATCTCCAATAGGCATGAGTTCCCTATAAGTAGTGATGATTTGTTTTCATTCAAACAATGAAAAACATAAATGACTTTCTATTTTCTCTCTTCTAAGCATCATCAGAATCCTATTCTTGTGTGTTCTTGGTTGGGTCAAGGGGTACAAACCTTGAATCCAATTACGTTGTTATAGGGCTTCATTGTATCCTGACGACAATATTTCGCATACCTGTTGTAATCGCCAATTGATTTGGGAGGGTAGAAATAATTGTCTAAAAGAATCTTAATCGAGCCTTGAAGCCGGAAGTACAAGAATTTCTTTTAGTGTTATCATCCTCTGTTTTTACCCAAAATTTTCCAACAGAAAGGACAATGGTGCTTAAACGTTATATCTAACGAAAGAGTAAAGCATAGACTAAGGGGGGTAGCATATCATATTGATAAGCGAATAACAAAGACGTGCGGATTGAAAATCTACCTATCTTACCTTCAGGGGGAGTATTAGCTTTGTTATTACAATGTCAACAACATCATTTATGGATTGAATGTATACAGGTTATTGTGTTGTTGAATTTGGGAATCAAGCGTATGTATAATGAATTCTTGTAATTTGTTTATCCATATGATGTAAGAGTTTTGTCACTAAAATTGACAAAGGGGGAGATTGTTAGAGCATAGCTCGGTTAAACCCACTAAGCGTTGTTATGTCAAGTTTGGTTGTCATATTTTAGTGAACCAAAACTCATTTAAAGAGTCGCTTGATTATGTACTAGAGTCAACTTCGTATAGGTTAGCTTGAAAGTATTATGATATGAGACATTACAAGTATTACGTGAAGACTTGAAGAATGTGAAGAAGTAAGGAGCTACAACGACGACATCATCCTTCCACTTGAGGTTAGTAATATTTGACTTGAACTGTTTCATTTCCTAACGTATCTTTCAAGTCGTGCTTATTGAAAACATAAATGCGAAGCTATGAATGATTATAATCTAGTTAGACGTAGTATTAAGGAATACAATATTTAAGTATAACGCTTATCTTTTTGAACCGTATATAAGACATCGACATAATCGTTTGAATGTTATTGTGATTATGTATGGGTATGAGGTGAAGATTTCATCCTAGGAAACAATGTTTTACATTCGTTTAAAGGAAGTACATTCATAAACTTGTTTTGTGAATCGAAAGGTAAATCGCTAGGCTTATTGGTATTGTTATTCATTGCATATCTTTTGAACTACCAATATGTGTGTTTAGTATAACCGCTCATAACTTGTTTATGTATCTTGGTAAAACTATTCACAAGGCCTGACTTTTGTATTGGTATGACTTTTATTAATGAAACCGATCTTAAGTAATCACCTGAGATGGTATGATCGATTTGTTGTAATTGGTATGACCAAATCTAGTCATTGGGGGAACCGATCCTAGTAAGAGGTGGAATCGATCACAAAAGGGGAATCGATCCTTGTAAGAGGTGCAACAAGTTTCTAGTTATTGGGAACCGATCCTATGAACATGTGCAACACATTTTTAGTTATTGGGAACCGATCCTATGGACATGTACACCAAATACAAGTTAGATACCATATATATGTGGGAACCGATCCTAGTACCTAGTCAACCAAGTTTTGGTAACTAGCGTGACTAATTCTAGTACCCACATGGAAGTAGAACCGAAACTTGTTTTGGTAGAACCGTGAAACCCATGTTTGTTGATTTGATAGGATAATCAATCACATAGTTCTTGGAAGTCAGATGAACCAATGTTAAACTTGTTTGGAAGTGCGGCAAATCGATCGGTTCCAAGATTGTAAGTATGAAAAAGGACTTACAAAGTAAAGATGTCGACATACTTTGAACATGTGCAGTAACGCGTATCTTTTATTGTTCAAAGATATTCCTTAATAGCTAAAGGAGAATCCTGGATCGAAATAAATTGAGAATCTTTTAATTCAGGTTTTTAGTTTTATATGCTTTTAATTTTCAGCAATTAAAATGCATTTCTTTAGAAAATAAAAATTGGTAATGTGCATTTACTAATTGGACATTTTCTACTGAGATTTCGGTCAATATTTGGACAAAGCATTTCCAGGAATTATGGAAACCGAATTTGGAAAAATATTGCATATCTTGAGAATATTTTGGGTTTTGGAAATTCCTTGGTGTCCAAACTTCCTTGGTTTATAAATATTGAAGTTTGCATTTCGAGCAAACTAATCCTCAGAGCCAGCAAAACTACCTAGTTGTGTTGTTACTGGTGGAGCCGCCTATTCGAAGAGGAAAGTAACCTAATTAGGCGAAATCTCTTACGACCGCTCGGTTTAAAGACTTCTTTGGGATTGAGAAGCTCTATTAGTACCGTTGGTGGGAAACTAGATAATTGCGGTTTATTATTAGTTTTCGATTGATTTGATTGACTAACGGTTGTTGAACTTTGATTGCACCTAGTTTGTTTATGCTTGAGAATCTTCTCTTCTGATATAAGATTCACTCAAACTAGATCGAAGTTTCGACGGGGATCTTTAGATTGTTTGTAGATCTAAAGACGTCTTGTGATAATCCATTGTTAACAGACTCCGTTCTGCGTGTGATTGATCACAAGAGATTCAAGTTGATTGTGTGCAGGTGTTTATTGAAGATCTAAGAAGATTTGAAGACGAAGAAGATTTCTGATTTGGGTTCATAATCTTTGGTGTGCACAATACTTGTTTCGGCTGGAAAAGGATCCAACTATAATCGGTTTATCTTTGTGATAACCTTGATTGATTAGTTGAGTAGATCGACATCAATATGTTTCTTTGTGATTAAAAGTATTGATTGCAAATCTTAAAAATTACCTTGGTAATTGTTGATAAGATAGATCTAAGGACCTGACATAGGAGTTTATTGGGATAAACGGAAGAGCATTTTGTCGAACTCATATCACTTGATTGAAAAGAGTTATTACCGAACAAATTTGTTGTTCCTTTACTGTTTGGAATACGAACCAAAGGAATTGTTCCAAGTGTGTGACTTACTGCAAGTTGGAGGCGTAGGGTTACAGACGGAACTAGGTGAACTATAGGTTTAGTTGCTTGGTCTCAACTATACGAAGTTGGTTTAGATTTTGTATAGCGGCTTAATCTTGAGAGTATTCAATTCTGGACAAGGTCCCGGGGTTTTTCTGCATTTACGGTTTCCTCGTTAACAAAATCTTGTTGTGTCTTTTACTTTTCTATTTCCGCAATTATAATTGTTTTATTATAATCAGAAGTAAAATACATAAACGTTAATTCTTATTTACTTGATAGCAATCCTATTGTGTTTGGTTAAGTCTGAACCTTTTATCAAGTAAACATACTTCGTTGTTTGTATTGTCTCGATCTTGTATCCATAGTCAATCACACAAGTTATCTTGTTTTCGTATTGTCTCGATCCCGTATCCTTAGACGATCACACGAAGTGTGAACCGATTAGTTGTATTGTCTCGACTCAGTCCATAGACAATCACTTTCGGAGAAATGAATTATAGGTGGAAAAGTTTTAGATTGAGGTATATTTGAGTACCCTCGTCTTTTCACCTTGAGATAAATTTTAAAGAAGAAATCAGTTTGCACCTCCTATCCTCCCTACCTTAATTTACTAATGATATTCGATTGTATTTTTTACAACCCTTGTTGTCTGCTCAAATTTCGTCGTAACATATTAATTCTGCTCGAGTTTTATTACCTACTGGATGGATGCTGCAATACCCTCGTATTTTAATCCATGATTACCTTTATTCGTGTGCCATATTTTCCCTGGTTATCTTCACTGCTATCTGTTTTGCTAATTAGCCTTTCCAATCTTTAGGCTTTTGTTATTATGATTAAACCCCAGTTTTTCAACATCTCCGTGAACCTGTATATTCAAATCCTTATGAAGGAAGATTATATTCTCTTTTTACCACCAAATGTTCCTTTGTCAGTTCATGTACATATGTTATAATGTTTAGTTGGTGGCTTTAACTAGGACCCTTAGAAATGTCTTTTGCTGTTTATGATTTCCTTGATTCTCCCTAGAAATTTGATGGAGGTTGTGTTTCTAGAGATTTAGGGTAATATAGTTGATTTGGTTTGGTTTGCTTCATGATATTCTCCGGGTTTCAAAATAAGAAAATTGAGTCATCTCTGAAGATACGTTAAATGAAGTTATGGGAGCGTTGCTTGAGCTCTGTGGGTTATCCTAAATTGTTGAAGAATTTGAAGTTCCTGCCTTAAGCAATCGCCTTAAACAACCTGGCATTCTGAAGGTTACTTTTGCTTATGAAGGATTAAAGGAATTGTATTCAATACCCCTTTCTTGGGGCAAGTGGATTTCACACTAGGAGAATCACGAGCATTTTAAGGGTAAATCCAACGTAGGTTTAAGAGTTAGAGTCATTACAACCGTCAATAAGAGTGGCATCCATGTAAACATGATTTACCTATACTGGTTTGCTTTGCCTACTTAAGAATGACATATAAAAACATATTGTATTGATTTATTTTGTACAACAATCAACAACAATAACAACAACAAAATCATTCCAACACCACTCATACAAATCAAAGATTATCAGCCCCTTAAAGATGCCGACTCATCCCTGATATGATGAGGAGATACAAAACATGGACTGTAGAGATACCAGTCAACCAGAGTCATATTTTGAGCGAAATTCTGACGCATAACCAATATCAGCTAGCACAACAGTGGTAATAACAAGACCTACCTCCACCATATGAAACATGTTCAGTTTTAACTCGCTGCAGAGTTTGTCTTCCAGTACCACATTCTAGCACTAATAGCCTAATGCATTAGACAGTTTTCTGGGGCCCGCAGATACTCCACCTTCTTTTACTTTAATACTTGATTTTTACTTTTATACGTAATGCAAGCAGGATGCGGGAGCAAAATCAGAAATGAAAGAAGTACCAACGATGATCCAATCCTAAAGGCTCAGAAGGAGTCTTAATTGGGTGGGCGATCCCATAGAAGGTGTTCTGAAGAGGGAAGTGGGAAGGTTTACTACAATGAGTCAAAGTTGTTATGATTGAATCTCAGAGGCATTCTTTTCGTTATGCAGGGTCTTTGTTCTGTCGTTAGTATAAATCAAGTTTTCTTCGAAGCTTCTCCAATCTTTGTAAGCAATCATGTGTCAAGAGACTCATTTAGACGTTATATATCAAGCCGAAAAAAGAAGATAGACATATATCGTTTGGTTAGTACGTACACCTCGGCATATGGATGCAAATGCCTAACAAGCACCTTCAATCAATTGCGTCGAACCCCTTCACCTCCAACTAAGTTCCTATGGACATTGTCATGTCCATCAAAAGTACCGCTTTTCTTGTGGAAAGCATTGACCGAAGACCTTTCGACTCCAGCATCTTCCCCAGATGCAACTCCGATCTGATGAAGACTGTTGTTCACAATACTACTCCAATTTTATGTTGATATCGATTTATGACCTACCAATCTAACTGAATTTGATGAATTTTGGGGTAACACTTTGGTGTAATAGAGCTTAGAGCATCCACAGTCGTGGAGTATAACCAAATTTTTTGGTAAAAAACAGACGCAGTGGAGACGGAGTAAAGACCAAAGACCAGACTATAACCAAAACCCAGACCATATTTAGTCTTTGTCCGGTCTTTAGTCGGGCGCAATTGGTGCGTTACGCCCAACAGGCGTAGCAATGCAAAAACTCCGCCTCACACAAAAAAAAAAAAAAAAAAAAAATGGGGCGCAACTTAAAGTTGCGCCTGAATGGGGCGTAGCTCAAACTTACGCCCCATTAAATAAAATAAAAAAAAAAAATTCAGGCGTAACTTTGAGGTTACGCCTTGATGACAATGGGGGCGTAACTTCCTCTTACGCCTGACCAAATTTTAGTCTCTCCCACTGCGTTGCAACACGGACTAAACCCAAATTTTCAAATTTTTTTGCTCTTTGATCTTTGGTATATGATCGCACCACTGCAGTTGCTCTTAGGAATTTAATAAATTTCATGCTTAAAAAAAAAAAGGAAAAAAAAATCCGTAACATATCATACCCTACACTTGGTGACATCATCACCTTAAACTAATGGTGCCACTGCACCAGCATCGTTGAAGTTGCTCTTAGAGCAAATCCTATAGGTAGTGTCACTCTTTCATTTGAAGGAGTGCACTACCAATTAGAGTAAAATAGAGTCTTTTATGGGTAGTCTTTTGGTCCCTTTTCGGCCCAAAGACTACCATGCACTCGCTCGATCGAGCGAGTGGTCGGGAGTGTCACACTAGACGGGGGGGAGTCCCCGTCGAAAAAATAGGGCTACACGGAGATCGTCTCCGTGTAGCAAAAAATTTGCACCAAACGGGGACAGGTCCGTTTTGAAGATTTTTAGTTCCAAACGGAGACAGTCCCCGTTTGGTTTTTTTTTTAATTTTTTTCTTTTTGGATGGGGGAGATAGTCTCCCGTTTGGATGTTTTTTTTTTTTTTTTCTTTTTGAATGGGACACCCCCGTCCGATCAAAATCCCAATTTTTTTTACTTGCACGGAGACTGTCTCCGTGTAGTGTCTTTTTTGTATTTGCCCATAGTGGGTTCTCTCGTTCGTTTGATCGAGTGGTCGTTCATTTGAGCGAGTTAGTCTCCATTTGGAGACTACCCATAGGATATGCTCTTAGTCTTACATTTATTTGTTTATTTGTTTTTGACGCATGATTTGCTCTTACATGGCCTAATTACAATCACACATTAGCTTTTGTCCTGGGGAATCGTATAGAAACGAAGCAACATTTTAAATGTGTCATAAATGTCCTTTCCTTTTAAGCTGACTGATATCTACCACTGGCTTACCTATCAAATATCATGAATATCCATCCACCGCTAGAAGCGAATATGTGTACCAAAATAGTAGTGTCATAAATTCTTTGTTGATTCTTTTCTCATTTTAGGTGTGTTGCATGGGTAATTTTATCGGAAAATGGGTCATTTGTCCAAAAAAAAAAAATTAAAACATGGTTCAAATGAACGAATAAAAATTATTATGGGTGAAATGGACACAAAAAAAAAAACAAGGATGAAACTGGATTCATCCTGGCTTAAATTAAAAAATAGCGAGGATTAAACTGGATCGTCCCGATGTAAATTAAAAATAAAAAAGAATTTGAAAATGGGTAGGATAAACCTGATTTACATCCCGACTATTTTTATATTTTTGTCCATTTAAACAATGATCAAAATCCAAATGCCTTTTTCACCTTGAAATTATTGATTTTTGGGCTTTTTAACCAATTTTGTGTAATGTTATCTTACGTGCCGCCGACCAAATCTGTTGCTATATACCTCTAAAGTCTTAACCCCAAATTTGGCCGCCTAGCGAATTGGGTTAGCCAGAGTAGTTCGATTCTTCTTGTAGGGACAAATTCTAATGGATAGAATTTTGAAGAAATTAAATTCTTGTAGGGACAAATTCAAGTGGATAGAATTTTGAAGAAATTAAATTTAGAAACGAATTTTTTTAGTTTTGCTGACTTTGCTCCATGTTAAATCCTCTTTGGCTCATCTGTACGTTGGATATGGAATTATGAATCGGCCGATGTGAATCGAACAAGCTCTAGGAAGAGGCAAGCAAAGGCTGCACGTTAAAAAGAAAATATTTAGGCGGCTAAAATTTTATTACTCTTTTTTTTTTTTTCATAGAATTCTTTTTTTGTTTCAACCATTGAAAATTTAACCCACTAGAACAAGTTACTTACGAAATGGCTGCATCAATGAAATTATTTTCATACAAATAGATACTACCTATCAAGTAGTCACCGACTCACGGATCATATCTATAAATGATGTCTCTCCCAAAAATGTATACATGCTTTCTCACGGCAATATACAAACTTCTTTCTAGCATTTATAGCCAACTCTGGCTTCTTCTTGTTCCTCCTCTATTTGTTTTCTTCTTCATCAAAAATATGTGTCTCACGGAGGTTTTAGGCAAATGTTTTGGATTGAAAGATGATGATCATCAAAATAAACAGATAGTCAAAGTTAAAGGAACAGTTGTTTTGATGAAGAAAAATAAGCTGGATTTAACTGATTATGGTGCTTCGTTGCTTGACCGTGTTCATGAGTTGTTTGGTAATGGCGTTTGTTTACAACTTATCAGTTCTGATAATGCTGACAAAGGTACTCATATTCACTCAACATATTTATACCTTAATATATAGATTTTGTGATGATATAATTCTTACATGTTTTTATTCATTACGTAGGAAACGGAAAGAACTAATTTTACCACCTTATTCATGCAAAATTTGCAGTTAATCTAGTTATGGAGTTTTAGAAGGATGTTATGTATGATTTTGTTTTTGGTGAAATCAATTATCAAGAATGGATTTGAATCATTTGATACACTTTTGATCGTATATCTTTTTCTTTATCCTTAAAAAAAAATAAAGCTCAAGATAGCGGTAACATAATTTCAGTGCATGTTTGGTGACAAAACACAAGTTACTTTCCCAATTAATTAAGTTAAGACACATAAGAAATCTTCTAATTACCACCACGACTTAAGCTTAAGATCTTTACAGAGATGAACACAAACTAGCTACAGTTTCTAAAATCTGCATGTTTCTCCTTTAGATCAAAGTTTGATCATGATTTTTATTTTTTGAAGCATAGAGTTTGATCATGATGAGATGACCCTGTCCCTGACAGTTTTTATTTTCTTTGAAAGGGACTATAGATTGTTATCGGTCCGACGACAATTACTTAAGATTTGCCAAAAGTCAACAAGTCAAAGATTTTGAAATCTTTCTTGAGACTGATTGATTTAATACGGAACCTCTGGTTTTCCGTTGGTTATATCGCGTGACACATCTATGGTACTCACCCGTCCCAAAGACCACCCCTGCTAGTCTACAAATTAGAGCTTTTAGGAGTTGTGCCACCCCTGCTAGTCTACAGATTAGGGTTTTTTTTAGGAGTTGTGCCATGGGGGATAATTCGGGGATTACAACCAATACCAAAAGCTTCTGTCATCTGTTGACCATTTTTCAGGTTTTAGACAATGGTCACACTTGACCAATACCAAAAGCTTTTGTCACACTTGCTGATCAAATGTTACTGTTCACTGGAATCTGGTTGTAGACAATGAAATGCGAGGAAAAGTCGGTAAAGAAGCCTACTTAGAAGAATGGGTGAATAAGATAACATCATTAACGGCTGGATTATCAGAATTCCATGTTACATTTGACTGGGATGAATCAATTGGAATTCCTGGTGCATTTTTCATCAAGAATTTTCATCACAGTGAATTCTTTCTCAAAACTTTGATCCTAGAAGATGTCCCAGGAAGTGGTCCTATTCATTTTGTTTGTAATTCTTGGATTTACCCTGCCAAACATTACAAGTATCCTCGGATCTTCTTTTCCAACCAGGTAATTTTGTACACTCTAATTATGGTGCACGACTGGAAGTCATTGAAATTCATATATTGATTTATTGATCCATGCAGAGTTATCTGACAAGCAACACACCTGAAGCTTTACTAAGATATAGAGAAGATGAACTCAAAGTACTTAGAGGAGATGGGGCAGGAGAACTTCATGCATGGGATCGAGTATACGATTATGCACTGTACAATGATTTGGGAACCAACCGTCCCATTCTCGGAAATTCAACTGAGTTTCCTTACCCTCGGCGAGGAAGGACAGGGCGAAAACCGGACAAAAAAGGTTTACTGCTTAAACTTTTTTTCCTATGTCGATTCTAACATTTACCAATTTTTACCTTTTCTTCTCTTTGATCATATTTTTTGTTTATACGATTCATTGATTTACTTGTAGATCCAAATTACGAAACTCGCATGTTTATATTGAACCTGAACATATACATTCCAAGAGATGAAAAATTTAGTCAGTTGAAGTTCTCAGACTTTCTAGCTTATGCGGTCAAGGCACTGGGTCAAGTCGTTCGTCCAGAAATCAAAGCAATATTTGACAAAACACCTAATGAATTCGATAGCTTCGACGACGTGCTGCATCTTTACGAAGGATACCAGGGACGGCCAGTTAATCAAACTGGAGATTCCCATTTGTTGACATCAAATTGGCGCCTCAACTTAGAGTTTGTTAAAGAACTCTTTCGTTCTGACGGCGAAAAACCCCTAAAATTCCCCAAGCCTGAAGTGATCCAAGGTATCTTATTTATATTTTGTGAATACAACATTTCTGTTTATTTACCCATTTGAAACTATATATATGATTTACTAATTTCATTCAATGGTGTTTATGCAGCCAATGAATTTGCTTGGAGGACAGACGAAGAATTCGGACGAGAAATGCTTGCAGGAGTTAACCCAGTTTCTATCCGCCTTCTTCAGGAGTTTCCACCAACTAGTAAACTTGACACCACTCTTTACGGAGACCACACCAGTTCAATAACCAAAGAACATATTGAGAAGAACTTGAATGGGATTACAGTTAATGAGGCATTAGAGAAGAACAAGTTGTTTATATTAGATCATCATGACGAATTGATCCCGTACTTGAATCGAATAAATGCAACGGGAACAAAAACATATGCTACTAGAACAATTCTCTACTTGCAAGAAGATGGGACCTTAAAGCCTTTGGCTATTGAGTTGAGTCTGGTGCACCCTGATGGTGAAATCCATGGAGCTGTTAATAAGGTCTACACACCGGTTCAAGAAGGTGTCGAGGGGTCAATTTGGCAGTTGGCCAAAGCTTATGCGGCTGTGAATGACTCTGGTGTCCATCAACTCATCAGCCACTGGTATTATTTCTTGGTTCACTAAATTAATAATGGTGCATATAAATCCATCAATAATTGATATGACAACAACTAGTGATATATTTTTGCAGGTTGTATACACATGCAGTAATCGAGCCATTTGTTATTGCTACTAATAGACAACTGAGTGTTCTCCACCCAATCTTTAAGCTTTTGCAACCTCATTTTCGAGATACAATGCATATAAATGCTTTGGCTCGTCATGTTCTCATCAATGCCGGTGGTTTTGTTGAGCGAACTGTCTTTCCGGAAAAGTATGCCATGGAACTGTCTGCTACGATTTATAAAGGATGGAATTTCACAGAACAATCACTCCCACAAAAATCTCCTGAAAAGGTAACTTCAAAAAATATCAACAACAAAATAAATAAATTATAAAATGAATACTATAATATTATATTTATAGCCTGTTTGGATTGCATATCGAAGTAGTATTTCGATTTTTAGAAATCGAATAGTCAAGTCACTTAATTGTCAAATTTCAAAACGACTTGAAGTCAAAAATTAACTTTTGTGAAGCAAAATAGTTTTACTCGACTTCCGGAGAAGCGAAGTCGAAGTCAGAAGCATATTTGTATCCAAACGCGCTATTAGTATAATTTATGTCCAATTCTAGTCGGATTCATTTACTTATGATATGCACATTTTAGTTTTCATGTCAGTTCACCTGATATTTTTTTGCTTGTTCAGAGGAATGGCAGTTCAAGACCCTAGCAAACCACATGGTTTACGTTTATTGATCGAAGACTATCCATATGCAGTGGATGGGCTTGAGATCTGGTCAGCAATTGAAAAATGGGTCTATGAATATTGTTCGTTCTACTATCCTACTGACGACTTGATCCAAGGTGATACTGAGCTCCAGTCATGGTGGGAGGATCTCAGAACCAAAGGCCACAGTGACCTGAAGGATGAACCGTGGTGGCCGAAAATGCAAACTTTGTCTGAGTTAACTCAATCATGCACCATAATTATTTGGATAGCCTCAGCACTTCATGCAGCAGTGAACTTTGGAATGTACGCATATGCAGGTTACCTTCCAAATCGTCCAACCGTGAGCAGAAGATTCATGCCTGAGATAGGGGATCCCGAGTATGTTGAACTTGAGACGAACCCAGATGCGGTTTTCTTGAAAACTATCACTAGCCAGTTACAAACACTTCTTGGCGTATCCCTCATTGAGGCTTTATCTAAGCATTCTGCTGATGAAATATATCTTGGACAAAGAGATTGCCCTGATTACTGGACTAAAGATGCAACACCACTTGACGCGTTTAAGAGATTTGGAGAAAAGTTGGTCAACATTGAGAATAAAATTGTGGAAATGAACAATGCAGAGGAATATAAAAATAGGTTTGGACCGGTAAAGATACCATACACTTTATTATGCCCTTATCCTTTACCGTCTGATCCTCTAGGACTTACAGGCAGGGGAATACCCAACAGTACCTCCTTATAAAGGAAAACATTTATTGATTTTTCTCCTTGTATTTTTTTTTATTGATTTTTGTTTGTGATTCGATTTTTTACGATTTATGATTTGTGCACAATGGGAATAATAGAATATATATTATCCTGTTTACCGTATTAGTTGGCAATGGGGGAAGACTGGTACGATCCATCTTAGTTGGCAATGGCAATAGCATTCCAGTTACTGCTAGTGGTACCAAGCTCATAACCCTTCCTTCTCGCACTCTTCAACTCAAAAATACTCTTGTTGTTCCCGATATCATTAAAAACTTAGTTTCCGTTAGTAAGTTTACCATCGATAATCGTGTCTCTGTTGAGTTTGATCCTTGGTTTTTCGCAGAAGGATCCGAGTTCGAGGAAGATTATCCTCGATGTGACAAGATTCTGGGAGCTCTACCCTATCACCAACTCTGCCGTGCCACCTACAAAATCGTCCCGAGTCTTTCCCCATTTCTCTTGCTTTGTTTTTCGCGGATATTCGGCATAGCCGCCTTTGGCCACCACAGCAAGGCCATTTTAGATGTTTTACGACAAATAAATCCATTCATTGTAATAAGAATAAATATTCTAAACTTTGTCATTCATGTCAAGTTAGCAAACATGTTCGATTGCCATTTTATGAATCTAATTCCATTACTTTTGCACCTTTTGATATCATTCATAGCGATTTATGGACCTCTCCATTACATATCGATACCGGTTTTCGTTATTATCTTATATTGCTTGATGATTTCACCAACTATCTATGGGTCTACCCTTTAAAATTCAAGTCCCAAGTTTATAGCAAATTTTTGGAATTTCGTTCTTTCGTTCAAACTCAATTTGAACGTAAAATAAAATGTTTTCAATGTGACATGGGCCGTGAATTTGACAACTCTTCCTTCCATACCTTTGCTCGTGACAATGGTCTTATTTTTCGTTTCTCTTGCCCTCAAACTTCCTCCCAAAATGGCAAGGCCGAACGCATGATACGCCTTGTCAATGATATCACCCGTACTCTCTTATGTCTCACGCTTGCGTTCCCCCAAAATATTGGGTCTACTCTCTTCATATGGCAGTCTATCTTCATAATCTTCTCCCCACCAAAGTCCTTAATTTTCACTCACCTGTGTCTATTCTTTATCAACGACAACCAACGTATGAACATCTTCGTACTTTTGGTTGCCTTTGCTATCCAAATCTCTCATCCACAACTCCTCACAAACTTGCCCCTCGTTCCACTAGGTGTGTCTTTCTTGGTTTTCCTCCCAATCACCGTGGATCTGTTGCCTTGATCTTGCCACAAACAAGATTATTATCTCTCGCCATGTAACCTTTGATGAAAATGTTTTTCCCTTCACAAATCTCCCTACAAATACATCTTCTAATATCGAGTCTTCCCCTTATCCCATACATTCTTCGTATAATCTTTCATACCCATCTATACAGCATGATCCACCTCCTGACACCCAAGCTTCCACTATTCCACCCACATTCTTCGCTCCCTGGACCCTATACTCCTCCCCATCGTCGGTCCAAATTCATATCTCCTACGTCAACTTCAACTCCCCGCCTTTTCCGTCGAGTCCTTCCAACTCCCTTCTACGACCGTACAACTCCCCTACGACCGTACAACTCCCCTACGTCCGTACAACTCCCCCACATCGCCTGTACATACTCCACCCACCACTTCACCTCCTACACCTGTACATACCCTTCCAACTGCCCCTATCTGCACTGATTCGACAGCTGCAGCTCCTATTCTCTCTTCCGTCCCTACAGCTGCAGACCCCACCTCCACTACCGTACCTACAGCTGTTTTTCCCACTACAGTCTCTCCACCCTCACCACCTGCCCATTCCACCACTACTGCCTCTCCACCCGCATTCAGCCTCCTTCTCGCCCAGAACTAGAGCTTCCCGTGGCATTCACAAACCAATCCACCGGCTCAACCTACATGTCCAAACTTTAAGACATATCTCCCAATTCCTCGCTCTCACTTGTATGCTCTTAGGGATATAAACTGGAATGCTGCCATGAAAGATGAGTACAATGCTATGTTGAAAACTAATACGTGGGAACTTGTACCACGACCACGTGATGCTCATGTTATTCGCTCTATGTGGCTATTTCGTCACAAATATCATGCCGATGGTTCTTTGCAGCGATACAAGGCTCGACTTGTTGCTAATGGTAAATCTCGGCAGGTTGGGGTTGATTGTTTTGAAACGTTTAGTCCAGGTTGTCAAACCCGCTACTATTCGATTGTTCTTACTATTGCTACTTGCGTTCTTGGCCAATTCATACCTAGATGTTAAAAATGCTTTTCTCCATGGTGATCGGACCGAGACGGTTTATATGCATCAGCCTCCTAGATTTGTTGATTCTGCTCACCCTGATTACGTATGTCGACTACGTAGATCCCTATATGGTCTCAAGCAGGCTCCGCGGGCGTGGTTTCAGAGGCTTGCCAAGTTTATTACTAATTGTGGTTTTCGTGGTAGGGTGTGTGATCCATCTCTCTGTGTTTATCAATACGGCTCAGATACGGATATTTATCGCTATATGTAGATGATATTGTTTTCACCGCCTCTAACAATACTCTCCTACACCGCTTCATTGATTTAATGAAACGGGAATTTGCCATGTCTGACCTTGGACCGCTACATCATTTCCTGGGTATTACTGTCACTCGATCATCTTCTGGGTTATATTTGTCTCAGTCACTATATACTCAGGACATCATTGCTCGTGCTTCCATGACAAAATGTAACCGGTGGCTACTCCGTGTCGACACCAACTCCAAGCTCAGTCTACTGCGGGTCCTGCATTACAGGATCCCACTCTATACGAAGCCTAATGAGCATTACAAATACCTCACCTTTCACTCGACCAGATATTTCATATGCAGTTCAATGGTATGTTTATTCATGCACGATCCACGAGAGCCTCACATGCGGGCCCTCAAAAGAATCATTCGCTATCTTGGGCACAATTAATCACGGATTGTTTATCTCGGTCTCTACTACTACACGGATTAACGGCATACTCGCGATGTCGATCAAGGATGTCCCGATTCTCGTCGATCGACTTCTGCCATCTGCGTCTTTCTTGGTGACAACCTCATCTCATGGTCATCCAAACGTCAGCAACAGTTTCTCGATCCAAAGTCTTTGGCCGAATAACCGGGGTAAAGAAATGCTGTTCTTTGAAACTACATGGCTTCGCAACCTCCTTCTAGAGCTTCATCTTCCTCTACGGCGTGCTACTATTGTATATTGTGATAATGTGAGTGCGATTTATATGTCCTGGAGACCCTGTTCAACACCAGCGCACCAAGCATGTGGAAATTGATATTCACTTTGTTCGTGAACGCGTTCGTATTGGTGACATTCGGGGTTCTACACGTCCCCCTCTGAAAAACCAATATGCCGACATCTTCACCAAGGGACTACCTCGTCGGCCTATTTATTCGTTTCGGGTCTAGTCTTAGCGTTTGCTCCTCTCTCCGCCTCCGACTAAGGGGTGTAATAGAATATATATTATCCTGTTTAATCAGTATTTAGAATAAGGAGTATTATCTCCGCCATAACTATTGTATTCTCCAGAGATATTATTGATTTCATAATATAAAACTGAATCCTGGAGAACAAAACTCTCCAAGGAAATTATCCCCAATCCAAGAGGGAAAAATTTGGATGTAAAATCTGGCTTCTTTATATAAATAGAGAAAATATTCGTATTG
>JAJJWW010008429.1:0-30781 GCA_023531295.1 Papaver armeniacum
ATGCTCTGACGCGTGGCCTCATGTAGTGCTGCACCACAATATGGAAGGAAACTGATTCTAGGAAGAAAAGGCTTCTCTTAAATATAGCCCATACTTTTATTAACATAACCCATAAAATTTTACGCCCACATAAAATAAGTTATTAATTTACCCAAACGGGTTCTTGTAATTATTAACATAACCTATAAAATTTTACACAATTGTTATATATAGCCCAAAATAAATTATCATATCCCTAAATCAAAAAAATAAAACAAATCTAATTATATAATTTTCATAATTAAAGCTATGTAAGATCCATGGCATGATTAATGATTTTTAAGAATACTCAATTTAATGTGATCATGATTGGGAGAAAAGAACATCATCTTAGATTATTTATTTTTTTGAATAATAGTGCTTATGGAGTTTTAGAAAATTATTTGATTACGATTAGGTTTTCGATTGTTGTGGAGAATTTTTAAGGGAATAGTTAGAATATAACCTCAATCCATATTACTATAATGATGATTAGGAAAAATAACATCATTTTAGAGAAAAGGTGAAAATTTGGGTTTAGTTTGTTTTGGGGAAAAGTAAAAATTAAGGTTTATAACTGGGTAATTTGTAAGAATTATGGGAGAACAATTAAAAATAAATTGAAGTATAATTTAGTTTAGATTAAAAAGTTAGGGTTTATGTTTTGATTTTGGGGAAGAAGTAGGATTATTAGTAAAAAGATTAAGATATGTTTGGTAAATTTGGCTTTTAATTTTAACTTCAACTTTTTGGGTTATAGTTAATAAAAGTGTGGGCTATATTTAAGAGAGGCCGAAGAAAAATACAAGAATTTTAAGTTAATGGGGTTACCGGGATTAGTAGGGGTACCATTTGAGTTATCCCGATGGTCAGGATAGGCTTTAATTTTTTTGTCTCGTATAAAACGGTACCATGCTAGTCCCTGTAACCCTTTAGAAATCATGAGAAATATAATTAGAAACCTATTATAGGGCCCTATAATAGGTTTCTATAATTATATGGATAATTTTTATCTGGAATGCCCTTTGTACAGCAAATGTTATGGGCATTGTTCATTAGTGTTCTACTCTAGAGCGAAGGAGAACACCAAATTTGATCATTAGCTCCCATTATGTGAGTGTCCTCACTACTCGGAAAACAAGTGCTGCATGGATGTGGGTGGCACTTCTAACCCCGCTTAGAATTTTAGGAAATTCAGATGGACCTCAGTATCCATTGATAAGAATAGTGTGTTTGAAAATTTTCGTGTCAGCGGTTTATATTAGGTTCCTGACATTGAGTATCTGTTGTTAAGTTCCTAAAATTGAAACATATTGTTTGTTTCATAACCCTTGCTTGTAGAAACCTAGTTGGTAAATGTATATACAAGTCAACGTGTAGTTTGACCTAACTTTGGATTTGAGGGCTAAATATTTTTTTCTTATTTTTTATTCAAATAAGAATGCGTTCAAATTGTTTTTATGGAATATATAGAGTATATAAAGTTCGTATAAATTGTTTGGTTTGTCAGCCTTCTATCCTCCAATATTAAACCTGAATTGATAATATTTGGATAAAAATTAATTGAAAAAAGAACCTATACACACAACGAATTTATAAGTATAGTCACTCGGATACTGAGCTTTATCTATGTGAAATTTACCTTGACTGCCTTCTGGAGTTATCTTTGTTGGTGATAGAGCAGAGGCAGTTGCTACTATCTTTGCCAACAAGCATTTTCAACAAAGTCTGAGTGTCACGTCGTGACCTTCTCAGTCCATGTTTCAAATCACTAAGTAAATTTATAAACTGATCTCTCAAGTTCTTTCATAATGTAGTTGTTCAGACTTTTTGAGTACATCTATTTCATTTGCCATGAAAATTCTTTCATTTTTCGAAAACTTTATGTTTTAAGATATCTTTTAACTACCTTATTCAAATAGTCTTACTCATTTTATGAGTGTGTCCTTTTTGATTGGGGTTCATACCCAAAATTTCTCCTTTATACCCTTAGCTTGAACACGTTTTAAACCTTAGGTTGATTCACCGATTTTGTTTATCTTACTACATCACCTTCAATTCTTAAGATTCACCGGCTTTGTTGATTTTACTACCATTTTGAAGATTTCCAAACTTCGTTGATTTTAATAATATTATATGTTGATATACCGACTTCTGGGGCGGAGCTACTAGTGGGGTGTGTGAATCCAAAATTTGATAAATAATCAATTAGTTAGTGTCAAATGTTTTGGAAATAAGAGGATATAATGTTTCTTTAATTTTGCGGCCATAATCTCAACAACACACTCGATTTTGAATATATTTTATATTATTTTGATGAATTGATGTTCCCTTAATAAAAAAAAAATATTTACCCAAATAAAAAACTAATAGAGTTTACATACACAACTTTTTAAAATATGCATTTATCCACATTTGAAGGTTTTATCGTAGTTTCTACAAAATGTAAGGATATTTATGTTTTTCCATCCAAACCATGTTATTATCATATAATTTAATACTTTGTATTATTTTATTTTATTTTAATATTTAGGAAAGACAGTTAATTTTTTTGATATGAGTATTTCAAAAATCAAAAATCAAAGATCAAAATGCATACTAAAATGTTCAAAGTGATGTGATAATTAAAAATCTGCAAACAACGAAATACAATGACAAAAAAAAAAAATCATTTGTAGTATATAAAGTTAAACAGAAAATTATCCGAAAGGAACAAAACATAGCGAAAACTTATAAGAAAGGAAAAAAAAATTGTGGTATTAAAAGATATCAACTTTTGCATTACAAAAATATATATATTGTCCTGAACTTTCATGATGTACCTACAGTTCTCCATGAGACTAGAACACATGGATCCTGCATTGTTCTTTCTGCTTTGTATTTGAATCATAATGCAGTATATTGATATTTTTACCACATCAGGAATTTGGCAGAGGTGATTCGAGCTCTTGTTGCTGGTCCGGGAATGAGAGGGATGGTTCAAGATGTTGCTGATTACGAACTAGGATTTTACTTGACTACAACCGAGGTAACATTTAACTTATGTTTCAAGTATAATAACAGATGCCTATATTTGTTAGAAATTTTGTTGATGTTATCAATTTCGTATTTTGTTTGTGGATTTTACGTGATAAGTTTTGCCCCTGCCAGATTTGCTGGTTAAATATATTTATAAGCATTGCTTTCTTAATTATCAGGATTTTTATGCAGGTTTTGGAAAGTGGGTCGTGGTTTGGAACAACAAAATTTGGGTCTAAAAGAATTTAGTTGCTAATAGTAGTTTGTGAATATACTGAATACATAAGGTTAATTACGTATTTCCTAATTTAGAAATCTATACCAATCTAAAAATGAGGGTATATACAATAGTTAAAAAAAAAAAAACTTACATGTGTAAATACTAATTTAAAAGTTCTGATAAGGGGAGAAACCTGTATCCACTTAATTATTTTTTTTTATTAAGTAATCAATTGATTATTATAGTTGCAATTAGACGATGCATACATCGTCTAATTGCGATGTTCAATGCAATGTATATATTAAATTGCTAGTAATTTTTATTTGTCGATATTATATATCTTTGTGTATCTGGACCATATTTTTTGACTTTGTAAGCATGAATTCAAGAAAGTAGTATAATACTCTCGGTATATACTGAACATTCAGTAGAAGTAATATTCAATAGTCTTGCTCAAAGTCCTGATGTAGCACCCAATGTATGTGGTCTTAATACCAATCTAAATTGGTTCGAAAAAGATAAATAAACTCGTTGTGTTACAAAAAAAAAAAAAAAAATCCAATCTTTCCATATCGTTTTTGTCTTTGCATCCTTTGTATCCTGCTCACAAATAAGGAATAATAATAAATATTTTGATCATTCCAGAAATTGTAATACAATCAGCTTGTTGAAAGAGAGAGTAATTTATGGATAACTGGATATCAAGAAATCACATAACAAACTCGTGTATGAGAATCAAAAGTTACTTGATCATTGCAATCAACAGTTAGAGATGACTGCTGATAACTATTGCCAAGTGCACTTGAAGGTGAGATGATAACACCTATGACAGACAATTATTAATCAATATACTAAATTTCTAAATCAAACGTGTAAAATGTTGAAGAGGAAAAGAAGAAACGTAAACTTACTTGTAAGCTTATTAATCACTTTAGGTTCGTCAATCTTGTCTTTTATGATCACATGGAAATATTCGTCTTCTCAGTGACTTCGTCCACAATTATATATGGTCGAAATTTTCTCTTGTTCAAAACAAAGTCTACATAAGGCTACTGACGTGCTTTCTTCTATTGCTAAAATTTCTACTTTGTATTCTCACTATAAACGAGGTATAATACAAGTGTAAAAGGTGTATATTTTTGTTAGAAACTTTCTTCTTAAGTATTATTTTAAGAAATATTTGTATTTTTGCTATGATAAACCGTTTTGCTTCTTTGTGTATGATGAAAACCGTTTTGCTTATATATAAAAAAGAAATATTAGTTAACAAGGAAAAAAATAAAAACAAATCCATAGTGTCTCATCCAATTCAAAATCATGGTATGCAGCTCATCAAATTTCTCTATTTTACTTGAAGAAACTATTAATTTATCATCAAGTATGATAGGTTTCAACATTTTAATTAAGTGAAACGATAATAGTAATCCCTTGAAAATTTTGTTTTCTCTTGAGTTTTCCGGTTTCTTTGGGAAGATATAAAGGATGCTCTCTTTCCATTTTCAAAGAGACATTAAGGCAGATTTATGACAAGGGTTGAATATGTGTAAATGAGAGAAAATATGTATCCATTGTTACGTTAATATTAAGTTTTTTTTTTTATTGATGATTAGTTCTCAGGGAAACAAATATATTAACATACTTATTGTGTTTTTATGCACGAGGTGCGTTTCATAAATAAATTAGTATTACTATGCATTATGGATAAATTAAGAACATATGAATAGCGATTCTGGAGCCCTTTTTTTTCAATCCATGGAATGATGACTAGAATATCTCTAATTGACCAAGATATAATATTGAAGACTTTTTTATGTATCACTGGCCAAGGACATGAGTAGTTGGAGAGATGTAAAAATTTGGGTCACGATGTATTTAAGTCTACATTATGGATTTGTTTGGATTTTTGTGACTTGTGTTTGTGTTTGGTTCGACCTTGTACTTTTTCGGTAGAGAAATCTTGGATGATGCTCTGACGCGTGGCCTCATGTAGTGCACACCTCAATATTGCTTAAGAAAGAAAAAACAATTATATTGGTAATTTTTATCTACCATGCCCTAATGTTATGGGCATTATTCATGAGTGTTCTACTTCAGAGTGACGGAGAGAACACCAAATTTGATCATTAGCTCCCATTGGGAGTATCCTCACTACTCGGCAAAAGAAGTGTCGCTTGGATGAGTGCGACAATTTTATTCCCGCTCAGCATTTTAGGAAATCTAGATGAAACCGAGTATTCGTTGACAAAAAATTCTAGGAATAGTGCGTTTGAAAATTTTCATGTCACCAGATCAAATTTGATTCATGAAATTGGAATACACGTTGTTAAGTACCTAACACCATATCCCTTGCTTGTAGAAACCTAATTGTTAAACATATATACAAGTCAATGTGTAGTTTTGACCTACCTAAGCCGATGACCTAACTTTGGATTGGAGGGAGAAATATTATTTTTTATTCAGATTCAGATTGGAATGCATTCAAATTGTTATTATGGGGTATGTTAGAGCATAGCTCGGTTGAACTCACCAAGCGTTGGTATGTCAAGTTTGGTTGTCATATTTTAGTATCAAAACTCATCTAAAGTCGCTTGATTAAATACTAGAGTAACTTCGTTTAGGTTAGACTAGAAAGTCTAGGAATGTTGATACATACAAGTATTACTCCGAAGACCTGAAGAAGTAACGAACTACAACGACGACATCATCCTTCCACTTGAGGTTAATAATATTGAATTGAACTGCTTCATTCCTAACGTATCTTTCAAGTTGTGCTATATTGAAAACATAACTGCGAAGCTATATATACTGTACATATTATATATAATACTCTAGTGATGTGACATGATCATAGTATTAAGGAATTAGACTACGAAGTATAACGATTATCTTTTGAACTTCGTAGACATGACATCGACATAATATTGTATATAGTGTTATGATTATGCGAATGGGTTATGGTGAAGATTTCATCCTAGGAAACAATGTTTTACATTTGTTTAAAGGAAGTACATTCATGAACTTATTCGTGAATCGAAAGGGAAATCAATAGGCTTATTGGTCCGGCTATTCATTGCATATCTTTGGATGACCAGTATATGTGAGTTGGTAGAACCGATCTTAACTCAGGTTATGTATCTAGTCTTGGTATAAATGATCACAATGCCTAGACTTATGATTTGGTATGACCGTTTGTAACACCTAGTGTTTTTAGCATGACGCATGCTAAAAGATGCGTTATGGCCTGAGATGAAGCTTCAACCAAAGCTTCTGTTGCGTGATAAGTGGTAGATTGGCTTAAGGCCAATGTTGCATCATCATGATGCATTAGGCCAGTTGGGTAGATGGCCTTGAGCTTGCAACGTAATCATTGCGCATTATGAAGGCTATTGGCCTAGAGTCAATATCGCACAATCATTGTGCATCAGGCCAGAGTGGGCTGGCCTAGAGAATATTGCTTAATCATTGTGCAATACACCAAAGAGAATGTCACGCAATCATTGTGCGATAACCGGAACCAGTGTTGCACAATCATTGTGCAATATGGCAGAGTGTGCCAGAGAGGGCTGGCCGAACGAATGTTGCGCAATTATTGTACGCAATCATTTCACATGAATAGTGAGGCAGGCATGTCAATTTGGTCCCTAATTCTAACTCGTAGAAATCCCATTAAGACATATATAGGGAGGGGTACTTGGTTGAAGGTGCATATGCGGACCATGCACCAAGTAAGCTTCATAGCTTAGCCGAAAGAATATAAATGATGTGTAAGCCTCATTTATAGTTGCGTAGCATTGCCAATGGGGCATGTGATGCGAAGGAATCACTATGCCATGTTGCGTAGTTGATGATGCGTAATCATTGTGCATCTTGACGGAATGGCCTATACGGACCATGCCATTACCATTATTGCTAGGCCACAACCTTGCAAACGATTTTGTCTTAAGTTTCCATCCCTTACGGTTTGTGCTTGATCCCTTTAGAGTAGGGAAGGTTATGTAGGCAGCCTCAATGAGTTGCATCATTATCGGTCCAACACCTTGTCGTTCATATCATCTATTTGAGAGATGATTGCGGCACATTGGCCTCTCATATCATCTGGCTCGGTAGCTCTATGCAGGAGATGATTGTGGCCAATCTTGATGAGGCTAGTTGCATTCCACTCCTTAGATGCTCATACTGCCTATCAAGCTACACTGAGATGGCACATGCATCAATTACGAATTGGGCATGGCCAAGAGAGTAAGCTACATCGATATGCAAGTTAATGGAGCTTGCATAAGCCTAAGGAAAGTACAGCATGAGCCTGATTGATGCACCCTTGGCACGAGCAAGACAAGTGCATGCTCTCAGCAATGCCGCCAGAGATGCATGTAAGGTGCATCATCCATAGCCTTCAAGGCTTTATACCCTTGTTCTATGTTAAGTTGGAACGGTGTGGAAGCTAAGTTAGTCGCATCATGCTCCACGAGCATGCTTTCAAGGGAAAATGAACATGCATTTGCGTAGCTTTAAGGCCCGAATCGTAGTATCATCATGACGCATCGGGGAAGTTATGGCGGGGCAACGCGCCAAAGGCATAATTTTCCGGTCCGTCACACCGGTTCTGGTAATTGGCGTAACTGATCCTAAGTAATCACCATGAGATGGTATGATCGATCCTTGTAATTGGTGTGACCGATCCAAGTAATTGGTGTGGTCGATCATAAGTGATGCATGATCGATCCTTGTAATTGGTGTAACCGATCCTAGTGACCGGTGTGACCGATCACAAGTAGGTACCATATTTAGGTATAACCGATCCTAGTGATTGGTATAACCGATTAACCCATGTATGTGACTAGGTAGAACCGATCACAACTAACCATTATGATTTGGTATGAACAATCACATAGTAGTCTTGGAATACTGGCAAACCAATTCTAAACTTGTTTGGAAGTGTGGTATAACCGATTCCAAGAAAGCAAATCCATGTAAATATGAAATAAGGATTTGCAGTGAAAAGATGTCAACATACTTCGAACACGAGCAGTAAATCTTATCATTTATTGTTCAAATATATTCCTTGGTACTAAAGGTGATCTTGTGCCGAAATAAATTGAGAATCTTTTAATTAAGGTTTTTGGTTTTATATGCTTTAATTACCAGCAATTAATGCATAGCTCTAGAGAATAAAAATTAGTAATGTGCATTTACTAATTGGAGATTTTCTATTGAGAGATTTCGGAAATATTGGACAAATATTTATTGGAATTATGAAAACCGAATTTGGGCATTCATTGCATATCTTAAGAATATTTTCAGTTTTGGAAATTTCTTGGTGTCCAAACATCCTTGGTCTATAAATACCTAAGTTTGCATTTCTAGAAAACTATCATAAGAGCCAGGCAAACTTCATTTCTTGTTGTTTTTGGTGGAGCCGTCTATTCGGAGAGGAAAGTATCCTAATTATGTGAAATCTGTTAGAGCACTGCTCGGTCGAACTCGTATGCGTTGCTATCTCAAACATGTTTGTCAATGTTAGTGATCAAAACTATAAGTCGTGATTTCTAGCCTATTTATAGATGTCTAGGACTAGGACATAGATAGTGTAGTTGAGCTTAGATTTCACAGAGTTCATCATTTGAAGACGAAGAACTACTAAGGGGAGCTTGTGGAACTTCTTCGACAAAAAGTATGTGGAGACTTGAGCTCATCTATCACTTGGAAAGTCTATTTCTACTATCTCTTATATTGAGACATAAGTCGTGTTAAGATATAGTTTTCTCTATAAACATTTGAGATTTCGAGCTAAGTATATCTCGCTTACATATTTCTTGAAATATGTGTTGGTAAGCTTTCGCTTCAACCAAGTTCATCTTATATCATGAGAAAATTGCCGAGTAACATCTTACATGGTTTGTGTGATACAATCATTTGATGTAGGCTTAGAATGTTTCGATAATGATTATTTCAATATCTTGAAAATTGTTTTGATGTTAATAGTGTGTGAAAACGGCTATTATCATTATAGAAGAATGTTTCAATGATTGAAATAAAGAGTTGAGAATGTAACCATCTTTGGATATAAGCATATATAGTGTGTTCGCGCATTAGTGTATAAATCCATAAACCGGGAGCCAAGAGTATGAATATGTGTGTATACGAAATTGGTGAAGGAGACAGGTTAAGTATGCATACCCGTACGCATACTGGCGAAAGTTTTCGAACCAACAATTTCTGTTGAGTTTTGTTTTGACAAACTCTTAAACTAGTTCGAAAATTTCTACTGAGTTTGGAAACTAAACAAACTCAAATCTGGTTGCTTAAGTACACATACCCGTACGCATACTTAAGCTGGTTACTTTGTCAAATCGGTCAGTTCATGGACTTAAACATTTAAATCATAAGGAATGCAATCTTTGCAAACCGTGGCTATAATGTTCATGATTGATTCAAGTGAATCAAACCGATTTGGTTTCAATTGTGTTTTCTATGCAATTGAACAACTCTTTAACTAGTTTCATTTGAGTCATTTGAACTAGTTATGGTTAAGATGAATAATGATATGGAGTAATCATATGGCTCGGTTAACTATTTGTGAACCAACATGGTGTACACGTTTAGGTATGGTTACATAAACCTAAGTGAGGGTACATTTCATTTGTGTTTAACAAGCTAAGTTCGATCTAACGGTTGAAAGATATTATCTTGGGAGAATCAAGTTTTTCATCTAACGGTGAATATTGAATGCTTTGTTACCAAGGTAACTTAGATTCCAAACCCTGATTTGAAAACTATATAAAGGAGAACTCTAGCAACTAGGAAAGCTAATCCCCACACCTCCTGTATGTTACTAGTTGCATAACTAGAGTCGATTCTCCTTTAACCTTAGGTTTCTTCTCGAAACCATGTAGGTTAACGACTTGAAGACTTCATTGGGATTGTGAAGCCAGACCCAACAATTATCTTTGTAGTTGCGTGATCTGATCTTGCTGTTTATATCGTGTTTAGTGCAATTGGAATAATTGGCTCGAGATTTTATATCTCCGATAGTCAAGATAGAAAACTAATCACAAACACTTTGTCCCATCGTTTGTGATTCCACAATATCTTCTTTCGCTAGTCGATTAAGATTATTGTGAGGTGATTGATAATTCTAGGTTGTTCTTCGGGAATATAAGTCCGGGTTATCGATTGGTTCCTGTTCACCTTGATTTATCAAAAGAGGGAACAAAAACTCTTGGGTATTTCTGTGGGAGACATATTTATTCAATCCTATAGACTTTTCTGTGTGAGACAGATTTGTCTATCAAGTCTCCGACTTTGGGTCGTAGACTCGTAGCAACTCTTAGTTATGGGTGAGATCATCTAAGGGACTCAAGTGCTAGTATCATGCTGGGATCATACACGTAAGGAGCGCAAATGTACCTTGAATCAGTGTGAGATTGATTAGGGTTAAACTACAGTCCAGTCCGAAGTTAATTGGTAGTAGGCTAGTGTCTGTAGCGGCTTAATACAGTGTGGTGTTCAATCTGGACTAGGACCCGGGGGTTTTCTGCATTTGCGGTTTCCTCGTTAACAAAATTCTGGTGTCTGTGTTATTTTTATTCCGCATTATATTTTGTTACAAGGGCTGTGCATGCCCGTGCAAAATGCACGGGCTAGTGTCCTAATATTGCTCCCCGTTTTCTGTTTACTAAGAACTGAATTTTTCTTTGGATCGATAAAAGAATATATCGGGATTATGTAGCCGGTAAGTGATCAGATTTAAGACGTAATTATGACTATATATGGTGTCCTTACCATTGGCACGATTATCTGGTGTTCGAGAAATAAGTTTTTGTCCTTTCTGCTCCTCTTTCTTCTTACAGTTCCGTCAATGGTGTAACTTGTAAGACTGAAAATTTCTTGATCACCATCCTGTTCCACCAAATCTTGTTTAAACCCACATTTCTGGTCAGGGGAGAAATTTTGCGATGTTGACATATTTTAAACAGGTACTTCACCAGTGTTGTTCTATTGCAGAGCTCGACATTAATATGGGATTAATTTGGAACCACCCAAGTGTGTCCAAAGAAATCCGGTGAACTTTTTTCTTTTCTGGTGGTAACATTATCTCTTCTAAAAACCCTTCTCATCAATGGTTGTTTCACTGGTCAACCGTCTGGGATAGCGTTTGGAACATTATTTCTAACCATGCACCGTGAATTTGGACTTGCAGTTCCACATGGTTTGTGAATCATGTATTCGCAAACTGTCTCAAATGAATGCCATAAAGTTATAGCCAGTGTTTCAAAAAACGTTTTAGTGAAGCGATACGCTATCCTAGTAAAGCGTAAAGTGCAGCTTCAAAACGTTGTTATATATATATATATATATATGTATATATCCTTAATTACAAATATATATGTGAAATTTCCTAACATAAAACCAAAAACCAACATAATAAACCAAAAACTCCCTTATGCGGCTACCCTAGGTGACTTTTGAACCTACTAACCCCTCCCCGAATTTTTTTATCACGTAACTTGCATCGCACATAGGAAACACACGTCTTCCTCAAATAATTGGACCTTCAATTTCAGCACCATATATCCAAGTGGGTATTTTTGTGTGGATTTGTTAGCTTTGGTAGGCTAGCTACCCACTGCAGATCAGAAGAATAGAAGTGTAGAATAGCAATAGAAGAAAAAGAAGAGAAAGAAAAGGAAGAAGAAGTTGTAGAATAAAATATGAAACGTTTGAAGTCTCTAAATAGTCGGCTTGTTGAGATTTTATGCTAGTTTTAGGGGATTTTTTCTACTAAAACATAAAAGGGAGACTTATCTATGGTAGGCCTCTAAGTGTGTTTATAAATTATGGCCTACGGTGATAACCGCAAGTGCACGGCGTCTATCGGAGACGCGGCAAGTACGGGTCGATCCCACAAGGACTTGTGGTGCTCTGATATTGATCTAAGGCTACTCTACTGACTTCAAATGATAGTAAAAAGTGACAAAGATATATTTTGTGCCGATACGGCTGATTTTGAATCGAAGTGAACCTAAACTAAGGTAAACAAGTGAGATAAAGGGTGATACTAGGGCCGCAAATCCACCACTAACCTCTCTTGTGCTTACAACTAAGTTAAATGTCTTGTTCCTATAGTAGTTGAGGGCGGTGTGTCAATTCCGCCACTTAACTAAGGAGTTTCACCTTGTAAACCTTCAAATACCAACTAAATTGCTAACCTAGAGTACCGGTTGTCCGATGAAGCACAACCAAGTCAAGAGAGTTAGTATTATTAATGTAAACAAGAGTCAAAAACACACTCAACTTCAGTTTAAACCTAACTACAAAGGCATCCATGGCGTTGGCATGCACTTTGTGAGAGAAAAGGGTTGAGGGGTTTAAATTTGAAGCTATCTAATAACATTAATTACTCAAGAACAATTTAACGAGTTTAAACCCAAATTGGAATTAGGGTTTCATTGAAACCCTAGCACTTAAATTAAAACATAATAAAATTAACAAAGAACACAGAATTAAACCTAATTGACTGCACTGGCTAATCCAGGCGTAAACTATCACACACAAAACTCACTGTTATTTATACATGCCACTCAAAACAGTACCAAACCCTAATTTGATTTCAAAACATAAAATAAACATAAAATAGATCGTACCCAATCTCACCCATACTCTAATCGTGCGTCTCTTGTCAAATCGTCCCAGAGCCGACTACTCGATTTCCCTTGATTTATCAATGGAACCCTAACCTAACTCTGTCTATTTCTCTCTTAGCTCCTAGGAGAGAAGCTACGAAGGAACTAGATAGCGATTAGGTAAGGTGGAGAGTCGGGGAGATGATGGTGGTGAGGGTTGGCTTGGTCGGGTGAAGGAAGGAGTGGCGGAAGAGCGAGCCGCTCCGTGATGGAGACGGGAGAGGAGGAAGAAGGAGAAAGTGGAAAAGAAAATGTGGCTGGGTCGAATGGGTATAGGATTAGGGTATTTTGGTGTAAAGCAGGCGCATCGACTTTTGATGTAAAGGTTGAAGCGAGCGTAGGATGTAGGAAGTGGAGGATCTGAACGGCTCAGGGTGAATGGGATGTTTCGGTGTTGAGTGGAGTATCAAGAGATGATGTGTAGTGATGGAGCGACCGTTGGATGTAGCTGAGGGAGATCTCAATGGCTCAGAGTGAGCGGGCTCGGATCCGGGTCATGGCTAGTTCAAGCCCATGTCTTGTAGATGAGTTGCTACTTGTTGGGTTGCAACTGTTGCGCGCGCGGCTTTGGCTTTCGCTCCATAGATGCTTGACTCCAATTCTTCGCTCTTTTGGCTCCTCGTTTCTCGGACTTTATTTTTACCTAAAAACACAAAATTAATTAATACAAATATTTATTCTTGAAAACAAAGAAAACACAGAATGTGGGATAATATCTGATTTCTAAGCGCAAAAGATGAGTAGAATGCCAATAAAAAGGTGAATAAATATGCACTATTTGGCACTCATCAATCTAGACCTATTTTTTTGGCTTTAAACCCTTTTTTTTTTCTAAAATATATTGACCTAGTACTAAAGCGCCCGTATTGAAGCGCCAAAAAGCGCGCATCAATACGCGCTTCAAAACGTTTTTTGAAACACTGGTTATAACTCCCTTTTCATTAATTTGATTTTGCAACTATTGCCCTTTCCACCCTTCAATATGGATTTTATCATGGAATATCGTTGGCTATGTGACATATCCACGTCCTAGTGTTTTAAGAAATTCTCATGCCGCTATGTCTTCCATGGATGCATCAGTACTTCCCTAATCATCACAGAAAAAACATTCATGAACAAAAATTTAACAAACGATCGATATATAATTTAATTAAATGATAGGTCGGTAATGTAATCAATGTTATGACTTACCATTTGTATCTTATGTTGAAGCCTTGAAGGGATTCTCGACTTTCCAGCTTTGTATTTTTTTTTTTTTTGCTTATGCTCATTCTTCCATCCATTTCCAGGTTCTTCATTCTTTTTTTATCTTTCTTTGGACTACCTCCCACTTTGTTCACCTATGTTAACATAGCATGCCCTGTAACTCGATCTCTCTATTTCTCTATCAGCCAATCACGATGAAATTAGATGTCGTTTTGATAGTATGAGGAGATAGACTTGACTTAAATTATCCCATTAAGAATTTCTCTCTTACTTTCGTATCCCTATAAAACAAACTGTAAAAAGAATACCGCATTAATTAGTTCTCTATTTCTTTTTTTCTCGAATTTTAGCTAATCGCTAGTTCACAAACTGCGTAACTATGACCACATTACTATATCAAAAATATAGGTTCATAGGTTTAAATTCCTATCATAAGCATATTTGGACGTATGTATATATATATGCGATAATGAATTTTAAATCTCAAGTACCCTTTTGATTTCGAGAAGATATCTTGAGTGGTCGCCATTCCTGGCGGCTGATAGTGTTCAGTTCAATGTCTTCCTCCACCATCGATTTTAGTGTAAGAGAGATGGACGCTCCATTTAGATCAATCAACAACCTATGGATGCAGTGGTATAAACATATCTTAGATGAACAGTTGAAACCAAATCAGAATGCTATCGAGACTAAACCAAATCAGAATGTTATCATAATATGTATGTTTACAGCTATAAACAGTAGACATACCTGCGCCTGTCCATTTCTTCCCAGTTGGCCTTTATCGCAGGCAATTATGCAATCAAGTTTACAATATTCCACTTGAACGAAGCGAAGATTGATACCACTTTTGTGGATACCTGAATCCCCTAACATCACCAACTTCAATTGTAAGATATATGTCAGAAATATGAAATCAAATACTCATCGAGTAACAGGAGTTCTACCAATATATGAAAGAAGACGAATAGACGATGTTCTTTTGTTTAGTAAAACTATATGAAGAATATTGTTCTTGTAGGATCAGAATATCGCGACATCAATACTTCGCGAGATTAATAAATGACGACATTGCGAGGGAGTCGCAGGGAAGTAAAATAAATGACGCAATGAATGACGACAAATTAACACAAGGAAGATATGAAAATATGGCGAAGTTTAAGAGTGTCGCGAGATTGTATACTTGTACACTTGCGATATTTCGCAAGCCATTCCCAAAATAAAGGAAAGCTTAGTCGTCATCCACCGTGTACTACCCTATATAAAGGGTTGAGTAAGTCTCGTTGTAGAGAGAGTTCTTTTTGAATTGTTAAGCAAGTCATTAGAGAGAGAAAGTTTTAGAGTGATTGTAATTCTATAACTCATTTCTAATTCATATTGTAAAGATTCAAGTATTCAATCAGTAGGAATCATAATCATTCATCTTAAAATGACTTAATTGTGTATATTCTAGTAAGGGGTGTAGTGTAGGATTTCCTGCGACTATAGTTCTCTAGATGGAAAGAAACAGTTACTAAAACCATTTTAAAAATTGAACTGTAAAAGTTGAATGCAATTAAATACAAAAGAACTTAATCATTGATGACTTTAAATGTCCGTTGAGAATGGTCCTCATATAATTTTTTATTCCGTTGAGTGGTTGATTTTGTTTCGCTCCTGTTTTGGTCCTGCTTTCCTTTTCGACGCAGATCGATAATATTTTTCCTTTTTGCTCTGGCATCAACTGCAGGCTGTTGATTCAGTGTATTATCCATGACGCGCTTTCTCTTCACTCTCGCCTCCATCTGATGTTGTTTATGTCTATCCAGTATCGTAGAGAACAAACTAATGAATCTTCCGGGATTATAATTTGCGAGGAGAACAAACTGTAGAGGAAGATAATTGTGAAGGGAAATCTTTTAACACTAATTGACCAAGAGGAGTGTCTTTTGGCTGATTTTCAAACACAATGACCAAGAGACGCAAATTGAACAAACGTCACGATTAAGAATCGGTTGAATGAGAAATTGTTCCTTTTCGGAAAAGTAACTAATCGGGTCAGTATTGTCCACGTGTCTTACTTGAATTGAACAGAATGTGAGGGATGTTACGGAGCTGCCACGTCAGCCAAAACATTCTCCTTTATATTAAGAAGAATTGATATAATTGAAATATCACAGGTTGTGCGTTATGATCAATCAATTAGAATATCCAACCTTTGGTTGTTGATTTACATTGATTGACACTTGAACATTGGTCTTTGGTACCGTTCAAGTTACTCCTCTTATATTCAATCGGGCTCGCAAAATTCTATTTGCTGATTACGGATTGAATTAAGAGTTAGAGATATTAAAACTCTTTGACACACTTTATTCTAGATTGAGTCTGACTGTCTAGTTGATTCTCTAGAAAGTGTATTAGAGTAAGTCCTCTCAGATTGCCAAACGAATTGTTGGGTGTGGTTGTTAGACCTACGCATTTTCAGTTGGTATCAGAGCAGGCAAACACATTAAAGACCTCATAAGTCTGTGTTTGTAGCGATCGGATATGGAAAAAGGTGTTATCTCTATAAACGTACCACCAGTCTTCGATGGATCAAATTACTTGTGGTGGAAATTGCTATGCGTGCCTTTCTTCAAGCGCGTGATTTTCAATCATGGGTTTATTGCTATGATGCTCCCGTTGTGGCAGTAGGGAATGCAATCGTTCCAAAGAACATTGGTGAATACAATGCTGCCGAGATACTTGTTGCAAAGCAAAACTCCGACGGTTTGAATGCCATCATACATGCCATTACCCAAGATCTTCAGCACCATGTGACTACGTGCACTAGGTATAAAGATGCTTGGGATATCTTAAAAACAGTATTCGAAGGAAATACCAGTGAAAAGGAAGTGAGGCTTCAACACCTTAATTCCGATTGGGAAAACCTTCGTATGGCAGAGGAAGATTCGTTTGATGAGTTTAATCACAAAGTGTCTGAAATTGTTAATGCATCGTTTGCATTGGGTAAGACTATTCCTGAAAAGTACATTGTGATGAAAATTCTCAGATCGCTGCCATCCAGATATGATTCTAAAAAGCATGCCATCGTTGAAGGAAATAACCTTGATACTCTTTCCAGAAGCGTCCTTGTGGGAAAGATTAAATTACTTGATCTTGATCAGAATACAGTCAGAACTTCTGTATTCAATGATGTAATCATTCCAAGCGAAGCCTCTAATTTGTCATGGGATGATGAATGATGTTCTAATCATGTTGATTTTAATAAATCACTGATAACACAAAAGATCAAGGATATGGTAATGAATAGCAAAAGATACGAGAGATCGTCTTCTCTCTCTATTTCTTCTGATGATTCAAGTCAAGTAAAATCTCAGTGTCACAACGGCTCACATACTACTACAGTGTGTAAGGAAAGTTCAACTTTTTCGGCAGAAGTTTCTTGTAATTCAAACTCCTGTTTGAAATGCGATTCTGAGACTGAGATCCTAGAATTTCTAAATAAGTTTGGAAAAATTCACCAAGAAAATATTTAACTGAAAGAATCGTTGAATAAACTTGAGTCATCACTACAGGTGAAATCTCTTGAGAATGACTGTCTTAATGATGAATTCACCAAAACCCTATTACTGAAAATCCGACTTTGGTATTTGCTCACTTGAGCATCTGGGTGCTACATGGTCGATCCATCATCCCATGTAGACGGTCCCTCCTTCACTCCGTGGTTGATTTTTAATAAATCATCAATTGATCGAATTGGGGTTTCGAGTCCAAGGTTCATAATTCCAGATTCAAACACTAATAATTTTACGTTGATCCCATGATCAACATGTTTATTACTTATACTCGGTTCAGCTTGCCAAGTATTTTAAATTAATATTTTTTTGGTCCTGCTACCAATAATTCATCAAACGAGCAACATTTGCTCAGACTAAGGAATGTTGGTTCAACTATCAATATTCAACAATCCATCGAATGAGCAATATTTTCTCACCTTAACTATCAACATTTACTTGAGAATCGCACTCTGCTTCAACAGACACGTTCAATTCATGAGTCTCAGAACATTTGCAAATCACGTTCGACTCAGCAATACAAGGACTCATCGTCCCATGAAGTCAGCAACTGACTAACTAAATACACGTCTGCCTTGCAGACTCCACAATCATGAGATATCAATCGTTTTACATGGGGGGATATTAACTAGGGTTTTAGTCTGGAGGTCTACGGCATGTGTGTTCATACACACGATGAGAATATGAGCAAGTCGTGCAATCAGTTGGAGGAGTTAGCAAAGTAGTGGATGGAAAATCAACCAAGTTTCCGCACGATGAACAACTGGTTTTAACATGATTTCCACTTCCCACTATTTGACTCCAAAGAATCGTCACACTTCATGGGATCAAGGTGTTTCACAATTCTAGCAATATAAATAAGTTTCTGAATCATGATTGAAAAACAGGACAATCTCACGTTAAACAGACAACACGAGATTAACAACTCAACGTCTGAGCAATTACTCTCAACAGAGCAAATTCAATCATTCAGAACTTATCTTATTTCAAAATACACAACACACATACAATCTTCGATCACCATTGATCTCACACATTTCTCAGCTTCCCTCCTACAGATCGACCCATCCTCTCTTGTGACCGAATTTACTCTGGAACGGCCATTGTCTTGGTTTAGGCCGGAGTCCTACAGATTGATCTCTCGAATTCAAAGCACTCGCTTGCGGTGCATCTCGTGTGAGGTTTGGATTCGCTTTCGGTTCATGGAGTTTCCTATGCACGGTCGTTTTCTCAATTCCGTAAAAGCCAGCAACTCGTTTTGCCCCATCTACAGATTGGCGACCACAGTGGGAGATTAATCTCTCGGTTGCAATCTCATATTTTCATAAAATGGTTGATCTTAGGTCAGGTTCAGTTACAAAATCTAACCCAAACAACGCTAGCACTAACAACAATGGTGGTACTTTAAAACTACTCATGTTTCCAACAACCATTTGGCGATACCACTCCTCCGCAAAAAAACCATTGGAGATAACCCTCTCTTCGGTCGGTCTCCCGAAGAAATCAGAGAAAATCCACCTACCATAGGTGATCTCATGAAGGTGCATGAAACTCTTGCAAAAAATCAGATTGACATGACTAACACTCAGAAGGAGTTGTGCAATTACCTCAAAACTCTCACTGACAAGATGTCAAAGGCTCAGGAGAAAGGAAAGGCCAAAGAAACATCTCCAACCGCTGATCCTGAAGTTGTTCCAGTCTACGTAGTTGACGATGATGAAGTTCACAAAGCTGCAGAAAACCCACCAACAAAGGATCCTGCTGGTTTCATCACTCGTGAAGATCTGGAACGTTTTATGGAGGATCGAGAGAAGGACAAACCATCATTTGTTCATCGTCATCAACCTCCATATCCCGCTGCTACGCAAATAATTCCTCTCCTGAAGGGTTATACCTCTCCAACGTTCACACTCTACAACGGAACGGGGAATGCTCGAGAACATGTCGCTCGATTCCTGGAAGCACTAGGCGAACATGAACACAATCATGTCGTACGTTTGAAGGAGTTCTCAAAGTCTCTGACAGGCCGATCATATACTTGGTACAACAACATTGCACCAGGGAATATCACTGGCTAGGGAGAAATGGTTAATGCCTTCTACCGGAAATACCTCTTCGTGTCAGAGCAGATCACTCTCTCTGATTTAGCAAGAATGTCTCAGAAGAACAATGAACATCTGAATGATTATGTGAAGAGGTTCAGAGTCCAAGATTTGGATTGTCATGACCTGAATGTCACTGAATAACAACTGGTGGACTTGTGCATCAATGGAAGGATCCCAGTCTACATATCCTTGCTGGAAAATCTCTGATTCCAGACTTTCTTAGAGCTTCATTAAGCAGCCAAACAATCAGCGACTACTGTACCTGCTTTACTGGAAAGAGCAAAGTCTGCAAGATAGAGGAACCTCGAAGCAGCCGATTCCTAGTCAACAATCAATACAATCTCCAGCCTTTCAACAAACGTTGTTGCTGAAAGGAATGAAAGGAAAGTCGAGAAACAACATCGAAGCGCTTCTCCAACATCCTAGGATCCTCTGAAGGCGTAAAGAAAAGATAACCAATCATGAAATGCACAAACCTCGACCCGGCATCAACGAACGGGGAAATGATAAGACATACTCAAACTTCTCTCTTCTCATGAAGGAGTGATCGAGTTATTGGAAGTCTGGGTTCAAGATGGTGCGATAAAATTGTCGTTCATCAGGACAGAGCCAACTGAAGAAGAAATGGAGAATCCCAGGTATTGTCGCCTTCATAGGTTCATCGATCATCCAACAAGTAACTGTAATATTTTGAACCACATCTTCAAAGAGAAGGTTGATCCATAATAGCTTCAACTGGGGACTGAAGGAGTACACAAGAATCCACTCCAGTCATAACCTTTACACTCTCTGAACAACCAGTCAAAGAAGCAGTTCAATCATTGATCAAGCATATATGTGAATTGCTCTATCTGTCTAAGGCACAAAGGAAATACATTTTCACAACACCGAATTACATTATGTCAGACATATGTCTATCCCGGAAATACTCCTTGAACCCTCATCCACAGACAAGGAGATGCACGACTGGGGACTGCTTACCACATTCCATCTAAGAGGAAATGAATTCGGAAGAATGTTGATCGATGCCGACGCCGCCATCAACATCATTCCAATGAAAACCCACAGAGCCGCTCGTGATCCCATTTCAATCATAGACCTTGAAGGAACGCTCGAAAATACTGATGCGTGTCGTAACCACAACAAATTAATCAATAATTTTCTACCTAATTAAACAAGTAATATAGTGTAGTCAAGTTTGTTCCCACGAGGAACAAGAGTTTTTAGTTATTTAATTGTCACAAAAGGGGGGGGGGGTTTGGTATTAGAAAACAAAAGAAAGTAAATAAAGCAATTAAAAGTATAAGTTGAAATCAATAAGAGAGACAAGACCAAGGAATCCTTCTTCGTTGCAAAACAATTTATCAAGTTATGTTCTTTTCCACTTTTTATTAGTCACAGATTATCACCAACCGTAGGTAAATCAGCTATATCAGTGCTAAACCCCTAAATCCCTTATATCACCGGATACGGAAGTTCTCGACTACCGTATTCTATTTACCAAACCACCTAGTAGTAGATCAATCAAGATGTAATTTAAATAAACACATTAAGATTTATGAACTTCTTAGGTTGATATTAGTAGTTAGACTCTTAGATCAAGGTCTACTTGCTAACGTTGTATTCACACACAATTGCTCCATGGAATCCCTCCGCAAGGTCTCGTGTTTGCTACTTGTGTAAAGAGTCAAGAAACGATTACTTATCCCTCAATCAATCATGAATGTATAAACATTCCTATTAGTAAAAACAAACGATAATCATGTGAAAACTTTGAAGTAGATTTAAAACAAAACTCAAAACATGTTAAGAACTAGGAATTCATCCTCAATCAATAAGAAAATTAGCTACTCATGTTTTTGAAATTCACACAAATAATTAAAAAGAGAATTTTTTAAGTTCACACAAATAATTAAAAGAAGAATTTTGAAAAGCAAGCAAAAACACAAGTGTTGTGTGTGTAAAAGGTGTAGAAGTGTATGTAATAGAGAACTTCTCTATTTATAGGCTTGAATTTCCTAGCATTCCTCTTAGGAATAGAATCCCTTTCCCTTTGTGAGTCTTCTTTCCAAGTCCTTGTCTTTCTCAAATCTTCCATCTTCACTTTCCAACTTCAAGTCCAATTCCTCAAACCCATGAGTCTAGATGAGTCTAGAAAATTCTTCACAAATTGGGTCGCCGGAATAGTGCTGCTGGTCGCCAGAATCTTCATCCCCGCTGATGGAATATTCCGTCACGGATCTGTTATTCTTAACTGTCAAACTAACAGTCGCCGTCAGTCAATGGTCAAGGGAAGTAGTCAGCCGTCTTGAGTCAGCTTCTCAGTCAGTCTTACTGAGCTTACTGGATCTTACTCAGCTGAGTCAAATGTTTTGGATTGGCTTATCGGCCGCTACTCGTTGGCATAAAAATCCGACAGAATTCCGTTTGTTTTCTGGGCATTTCTCAGGCCAATTTCAGGCCGATTTTAGCTCCATTTCCTGAACAAGATCCTAGCATACATCTATTGAGTTCAACAGCTTCACTTCATACCACCCATCCATTCATTTTACAGCTCCATAATCATCTTCATACTCAGACCACAAACCCTTGAATATCACCATCCCATCTGCTTCTGTTGTAGTCATTCCTTGTACACCACCAACTCTGAATCCATAAAACCCATGAGAATCATCAGCACCATATTCCTTGTATCTCAGAAGAACCCACGTCTTCTTTGTTGAAAGCAGCTTCAATTGGGATCTTCTATTTCTCGATAGCGACCACCAACAACACCAACTTCATAGCAAACCCTAACTAGTTCCATCAAAACCCATTACAGATGCAATCAACCTCCAATTTCAGCTCAAACCCCTTTAATCTGCATCAAATTGCAACAACATTGAACCCATCTCTCAATTTTATCAATTACAACCCATCTTATTCAAATCAACACAGAAATCTACCATCAATTCCTTCAATTGAATCTCAAATCAACCACCAACCCATTATTTCACTCTTCAATTGTAGTGACCACCATTAGTATCACCCGTATCTTCTTCTTCCTTCGATTCCAATTTAGTTCTCTCGGTTTTAACAGCAACAACTGCTTGTGCAGATTTTCTTTGTTTCTCTCATTCAGGCAAATAATGATTGAGAGAAATGAGAAGCTCTCGAGATGTAGGGTTAGGATATAAGAGTTGGGTCCGGATCTGGGTATTACTATGGGCCGGATCTGGGTATTACCCGGTGCTTTTAACATTTCCTTATAAACACAACACATGCTATCCCTTAACCGTGCGCTGTCTGTCTTTAATACTTCTCCAAAAAAGAGTTGCCCCTTATCCTTGGCTAGGCTCCCAATATCACTCTCCTGTGAAATAACCTTTTCGCCCATTTTAACTCGATTTGGATAGTTCTTCTTCTTTTCTTCCGCATGACTCCAAATTAGCTATAAACTCAAAAACAAACGTAAAATACAAAATTCACATGAAAAATAGCAAAGAAAGCATAATCAATATATATTAAATCAGGGTGTTTTCTACACCTATCAAATTCCCCCACACTTAGACTTTGCTAGTCCTCGAGCAAATCAAACTAAAACTTACAACTTCAAAGCGTTCTAGCGTCCCAAGCATCCAAAGAGCTATGAGGACATAGAGTTTCTGCATGATAGTAATAATAAGTTAGAAATACTAAAGAACATATTCTCATTCCTAAATGTTGAGTGAGAAATAACCACACCATAATGAGAGAACGCGTGTTTGAGAGCGATCAATAAGCATTTCGCCTCGACTTTTGCCTCACCGAAAAGGATTTTATGATAATTGCACTCAAAAAGACGGCTTTTTTATGGGTCTCACATGTGTGCAGGTAGGAATGAAGAGAGAAATCCTGCAACACGTTGAATGGTGGGAAAGACAACTTCCGAAATATTTTAAAAACCCACATCTTTTAACATTTGGAAAAACCATTTTTCTGACGATCTCTAAGGAAGGAAATCAACCACTATTATCGAGGATGGGATTACTTACTCACCTTCACATCCGATTGCAATGATGATAACACCACTCTCACGACATCCAATAGAAATGTCTTCCGCTCCTCGTCTTCATCTTCTTGGTTTTCGTCTTCGGCTTCAACTATTGATGATAAACTCTCGAACTTCGTAGATCCTTGACAATTTGTAACCTTTTTACCTTAAATCCTTGTCGCTTGAAACTTCCTTATAGATTTTCCTTCCCCACGGCTTATTAAATAAAAAATAAAAATAATGATAAATTTTTCTCTTGTCTCATTTTTTTTTTCAATTTTCAATTTTCAATTTCTTTCTTTTCTTTTTTTTTTTCAATTTTTTTTTTGTCATTTTTTTTTTAATTATGAAGACAAGAGAAATAAAATACAAAACAAAGTGAAAATAATACAAACCATAGCCGTGGGAAAAGTACTTTACCGCTTGATTCTTCACAACTTGTATCGTTTAGAAATCATAAACTTCAATAATTCTCACCTTTTGATTTTCTTTGCTCTTGTAAATAAGTCTTCAACATGTATATATAGAATTATGCTCATTGTATTGTAAGTCTTCAACATATATGTAAAAATCTGCTCTTCGTATGTTGCTTTACTTGAATTTGAAATTTGCTCTTTTTCTCGTTCCGTTGCTTGTAAACCTTGAACGTCTTCAACTTTCCTTGTAGATTTTGATGTCGCTCCTTTTTGATGATGATGGTGTTTCTATGGACCCGTTGTTGTGGAGAGAATGGTGCTAACTGCAAATCGAACTAGAAGAAGGACGCTTTCATCTATAGATGTTACCCTCATGATTGACAAAATTAGCACTTAAGAGATCAAAGAGTAGTGCTTCTATTGGTGGGAGGTTAGGTAGCTCACCATTCTACCCAGAATTAACGTACGGTGATACACACTCAAAAGAAAGCTTTTTTAGTCAGGTACAAAGAAAATTTGGTCGGTGCCTCACATGATATAAATACGGGTAATCTCCACTAATGATTGATCAACAACTCTAATAATGCATTTCTCCCTGCTCCTAATTTGCATCACCGGCATGATTAAATCCATTATTTAACACTCTAACAAGTAAGAAATCCGAATGTAGTTCCCTAACACTTCCAAGTTCAATTATGTCGGTCAAAATTCTCTATGTAAACATACCTACAAGTATGCTAGTAACTCTAAAATCTCTACAAGTTGGAGGTTTAATGCAATTTTTTTTTTTTTTTTTTGTTTAACCTCTCCCCCACACTTAAACCTTACATTGTCCTCAATGTAATTGAATCGTCCTAGTAAACTCAAGGTGGGAAATCTTAACATGATATGGAACAAGAAAAATAAATAAACAAAACAAAAAGCAAAAGGATAAGAAATACAAAACCTATGGGTTGCCTCCCATGAAGCGCTTGTTTTAAAGTCGACGGCCCGACTTGGCTCTTGTAAGATTCACTCCCCATATACTAACAATCGGAAAATTTGGGGATCCGCCCATAATACCTGTTTTTTAAACAATAACTCCATACAAATGTTAGCACAAGAAAAAATAATGATGTTATCTCTTGATAGAAGTTTCCCCCACACTTATTCTTGTCCACACTCGGAAGTGTATAAAGAACATAGAATTTGGGAACTTCCATGTATTCCTCTTGGCAAACCTGCATAGTGTTAGAATCAAGTGTTTCTAATGGTGGATATCGAGAAACAAAGTCATCCATAAATACTTTCGAAGCACATACATTCAAACCAATACGAGGTAAAGGAAAAGAATCAATATGCAAAGGGTTAGACAAATCTTGCACAATCTCTTGTTTTGCGGAATCCTCTTCATCCTTAGAGAATTCATATGAATTACTTACCTCTTGTATATCGTGGTCCTCTATCAAATCTTGCAACCATTCATCGTTATTTTCTACCTTAACCAAAGTCTCGGCATCATTAAAATCTTTGGCAAGTTCAATTGGGCCTTCCACGAAATCAATCAATTTGGTTTCATTATCGAGCATCATATCTTCAACATTTTCATCATCGAAATCGGGCCATTCACTAAAATGATTTTCATCGGTATAAATTTTAAGATCTTCTTGTGAGGGTGGTACACCGTTTATAACAATAGGTAAGTCACACCCAATCTCCTCCTTTTGAATAGGTGAATGATCGTTATTATGATCCGGAGTTGGAATAACTTTATCCTTGTTACAATAATTTTCATAAGGTTCAAAATCATCATCGTAACCCATATAATAACGTTTTTCACGCTCTATTCTTAAAGCTCTTTAGATTCAAGAATTTCTTCATCCGATGCTAGGCCTTCATCGATCAATTGATAGAACCTTCTCTCAAGTTCCATTAAACTAGGTTGTTTTACACCAAGGAGATCATGAATAGATTTATAAGCATAACTATCCTCACCTCCTAGTGATTGTTCACTTACATACCCGTCATAAGGTTATTGATATGTATGAGAATATCCATAAAGTGTGTATCCTAAGGATGGTTGGAAGTTGACATAATGTTGAGGTTGAAAACCGTATTGATTGTTGTAATATGCTTGCTCTTGTCCACCATACATGGAAAACTGGTACCTGAAATAAGATTCTCAAAAACTAAGTTAGATACGATATAGAATCTAACAAAGCAAGAATAAAGCAAAAAGGAAAATAAAAAACAACTAAAATCATCCGCTGTTCCCCGGCAGCGGCGCCAAAATTTGTTGCATGTCGTAACCACAACAAATTAATCAATATTTTTCCACCTAATTAACAAGTAATATAGTGTAGTCAAGTTCGTTCCCACGAGGAGCAAGAGTTTTTAGTTGTTTAATTGTCACAAAAAGGGGGGGTTTTGGTTTTAGAAAACAAAAGAAAGTAAATAAAGCAATTAAAAGTATAAGTTGAAATCAATAAGAGAGACAAGATCAAGGAATCCTTCTTCGTTGCAAAACAATGTATCAAGTTATGTTCTTTTCCAGTTTTTATTAGTCACGGATTATCACCAACCGTAGGTAAAGCAGCTAGATCAGTGCTAAACCCCTAAATCCCTTGTATCATAGGATACGGAAGTTCTCATCACCGGATTCTATTTACCAAACCACCTAGTAGTAGATCACTCAAGATGTAATTTAAATAAACGCATTAAGATTTATGAACTTATTATGTTGATATTAGTAGTTAGACTCTTAGATCAAGGTCTACTTGATAATGTTGTATTACACACAATTGCTCCACGAAATCCCTCCGCAAGGTCTCGCGTTTGCTACTTGTGTAAAGAGTCAAGAAACGATTGCTTATCCCCCAACTTTCACTAGCTTTAGATCAATTAACAAATCAATTTAGTTGGCCACCCAAACAATCTATCAATCAATCATGAATGTATAAACATTCCTATTAGTAAAAACAAACGATAATCATGTGAAAACTTTGAAGTAGATTTAAAACAAAACTCAAAACATGTTAAGACTAGGAATTCATCCTCAATTAATAAGAAAATTAGCTACTCATGTTTTTGAAATTCAACAAATAATTAAAAAGAGAATTTTTAAGTTCACACAAATAATTAAAAAAAGAATTTTGAAAAGCAAGCAAAAACACAAGTGTTGTGTGTGTAAAAGGTGTAGAAGTGTATGTAAAAGTAGAGAACTTCTCTTTTTATAGGCTTCAATTTCCTAGCATTCCTCTTAGGAATAGAATCCCTTTCCCTTTGTGAGTCTTCTTTCCAAGTCCTTGTCTTTCTCAAATCTTCCATCTTCACTTTCCAACTTCAAGTTCAATTCCTCAAACCCATGAGTCTAGATGAGTCTAGAAAATTCTTCACAAATTGGGTCACCGGAAATTCACTGGTACTACCGGAATAGTGCTGCTGGTCGCCAGAATCTTCATCCCCACTGATAGAATATTCCGTCACGGATCTGTTATTCTTAATCACAAACTAACAATCGCGCTACCAATGGTCAAGGGAAGTAGTCAGCCATCTTGAGTCAGATTCTCATACAGTCTTACTGAGCTTACTGGATCTTACTCAGCTGAGTCAAATGTGTTGGATCGGCTTATCGGCCGCTACTGAGTTAACTCGTTGGCATAAAAATCAGCGAGAATTCCGTTTGTTTTCGGGCATTTCTGTGCCAATTTCAGGACGATTTTAGCTCCATTTCCTGCACAAGATCCTAGCATACATCTGTTGAGTTTAACAGCTTCACTTCATACCACCCATCCATTCATTTTACAGCACCATAATCATCTTCATACTCAGACCACAAACCCTTGAATATCACCATCCCATCTGCTTCTGTTGTAGTCATTCCTTGTACACCACTAACTCTGAATCCATAAAACCCATGAGAATCATCAGCAACCATCTTCCTTGTATCTCAGAAGAACCCACGTCTTCTTTGTTGAAAGCAGCTTCAATTGGGATCTTCTATTTCTCGATAGCGACCACCAACAACACCAACTTCATAGCAAACTCTAACTAGTTCCATCAAAACCCATTACAGATGCAATCAACCTCCAATTTTAGCTCAAACCCCTTTAATCTGCATCAAATTGCAACAGCATCGAACCCATCTCTCAATTTTATCAATTACAACCCATCTTATTCAAATCAACACAGAAATCTACCATCAGTTCCTTCAATTGAATCTGGAATCAACCACCAGCCCATTACTTCACTCTTCAATTGCAGTGACCACCATTAGTCTCACCTGTATCTTCTTCTTCCTTCGATTCCAATTTAGTTCTCTCGGTTTTAATAAAGAATAGTTTGCTATGCTGACTTTTCTTTCTTTCTCTCATTCAGGTAAATAATGATTGAGAGAAACGAGAAGCTATCGAGATGTAGGGTTAGGATATAAGAGTTGGGTCCGGATCTGGGTATTACTATGGGCCGGATCTGGGTATTACCCGGTGCTTTTAATATTTCCTTATAAACACAACACAGTCTATTCCTTAACCGTGCGCTAGCTGTCTTTAATATTTCTCCAAAACAGAGTTGCCCCTTATCCTTGGCTAGGATCCCAATATCACTCGCATGTGAAATAACCTTTTCGCTCATTTTAACTCGATTTGGATAGTTCTTCTTCTTTTCTTCCGCATGACTCCAAATTAGCTATAAACTCAAAAACAAACGTAAAATACAAAATTCACACGAAAAATAACAAAGAAAGCATAACCAATAGATATTAAATCAGGGTGTATTCTACACCTATCAAATACTTATGGCTACATCACTCTCAAAGTGAACATAAGTTCAACCTGGACAGAAATCAAGTTTCACATAATCAGGAAGATCCAGGATATGACATGTTCTTCAGACGAGCGTGGATCCACGCTGAAAAGATAGCTACTGACAAAGCGCCTTTGGTTGCACATCTCTCCAACGAAGAAAGTTCTGATCCAGAAGATTTTGTGGACATTCCATCATTAGAGAGCTTGGGGGAATTTCGAACTTTAACAAGGTTGAAGCAAGAACCTGCAAAAGATGCATAGACATTCATCAAGAGGTTCCGCACTCAGGCAAGTCTCATTCCTTTCATGACTACGTCGTTTATTTCCTCACATGCTATCCTAGCAACTCTGCAAGACTTTATGAGTGGGTAGCTTCACCACATTAATATTTTACCAAGTGGTTAAATCTGACACCTCTCTGAATCGAGCATTTTACTGAGACGTCATTGATGTCCAAGCATGGCAAATAACATTTTGGGTGATTCTCCCTATCCTTACAGGAGTGTCCATGTGTGCCACAAAATCAAAAAGCTCTGATGTCGAATCCCACAACCGCAACGAAAGAAATGCTTGAATCAATGGTAAGATACTGTGGCTGAGATGATCAAACCTAAGACATTCGATGCTTAAGTAATATACGCTTCAACGCTTAAGCATCTAAGAAGCCATCAAATTGTACTCCCAATCAAAGAGTACAACTTCAGCACAAATATATCGACAATGACACACTGATTCAACACCAGCACGATCAAAGTGTAACTAAACTACAATCGATAAGTCTTCATTATCCCATGACAAGACTTCAAGGAAGCAACATCATTCATACATGGATGGCACTAACTCCTTCAACATACACTCGGGCAACCCGAGGTTATTCCTGTGAAACTTGATCAACGAGATTTCTCTACATCACAAGCCCCGCACGATTGAGGAACTTCCTCTCTTCACCAATCATATCCGGATGAAAACTTCGATGCTATCTACCATGAACAACGTCGACTCATTTGACGGGCCGGTTTATGGTAAAGTTATGCTTTCAGAGCATTCGAGGTTGAACTCTCATTACTGACTTCATCTCAGAGGACGCTCAACTCATCAACTAGTTCGTGAATGTAAAAGGATCCTCGGATGGAGGAGCAAAGATTATATCTCTTCATAATTAATTAGGTTTTATCACCTAAGGCTCAGACGAGCATTATTTTAATAAATGATTAAACCGAGATTTAATCATCCTTTCACCAACTAGTCTTCAAAGAGACTTTGGTATTTGCTTACTTGAGCATACGGACGCTACATGGTCGATCCATCATCCCATGTGGTCGGTCCCTCCTTCACTCTGTGGTTGATTTTTAATAAATCATCAATTGATCGAATTAGGTTTGAGTCCAAGGTTCATAATTGATTCAAACACTAATAATTTTACGTTGATCCCATGATCAACATGTTTATTAATTATACTAGAGTTCGATTGCTTGTATTTTAAATTAATATTTTATTTGGTCCTCGCTACCAATAATTCATCAAACGAGCAACATTTGCTCGGATGAGCAATATTTTCTCGAGACTAAGGAATGTTGGTTCAACTATCAATATTCAACAATCCATCGAATGAGCAATATTTGCTAACCTTAACTATCAACATTTACTTGAGAATCGCACCTGTTTCAACAGCCCACACGTTCAATTCATGAGTCTCGAGAACATTTGCAAATCACGTTCGATCAAGAATACAAGGACTCATCGTCCCATGAAGTCAAGAATC
>JAJJWW010008430.1:0-33471 GCA_023531295.1 Papaver armeniacum
AGACCTCATGTTTCTTCTTTTTGGCGTCGTAGGATTGAATCACACCTTTATAATACCTGTTGAAAGCGTGCAAGGAATAAACAATAAGCAGCACACATTGGAAAAAGAACACTAGATGTAGTCAGGTGGATGTGCTACATGAAACATGAGAGATATGCGACAATGATAGTCAAAATAGCCCTGACCTGTGATTAACAAGAATGTATATCTACGTTAAGTAAATCTTACACTAAACATCAACCATTCCTTTCGGTAGTTGTCTATTTATGCATTACAATCGAGTAACTAAACCGAGTAGCACTTACTCCTTGTCGAGCGCGCACTTCACAACAACAAAGAAATCTAATACATGGGTTTATAATTTCACCTAGTTTGCTCACTTCACAATCATCGGATGAACAAAACTGACCACCAACAAAGCATACCACCACTAACACTACCGACAGTAACCAACCACCACTTCAAAAGCTAAGATCAAGCATAAATAGACAGCTAGTTGGATTACTTCCTATGATCATAAATGACGACTGGCCAGGTTACCACCCCCTTTGATTTTCTTGGGCGTATTTATAGAAAATCCGCTAGTTAAATTGCTACCTTGATCCATTTGTTTGGAACATAGCTCAATCATTGCCAAAATGGGTCACTCATATACAAATCAAGCAAATCCATGCAGTTTAAGTGCCCATTTGATTTAAGAACTCTGCGACGTTGTACAATTCTATAGATACGATTCTCTGTACTACAACAGTTTTGGCACTTCTACTAACCTGATTATCCTGTTACAACAAGTGTTCCTGACATACCGTAGCATAACATATATGAAAAAATTCACTGAATTCTAACGGTTAGATTTTACTTAATGATTCCAACAATACCTATGTTCGATATGTTACAAAAAAAAAAACACCAGTTTAATAGTTCAACATTGAAACTCAGAAATACGAGCAATCATAAATCATAGGACAAGAGTGGATTCACCCGGTAATATGCATTCAACTACCTATGTTCAAGCTAAATCCCCATAAATACGCACCGATATAGGTACTCTAAGACATTTTATCAAACATGATATCCTCATGCAAAAATCAGAAATTTCAATAGAGAAATCATTCAATTCTTAACCATATCATATTCAACATCAAGCCTAACCATATCAGACTTGCCTCATCATGAAAAGGCCAAAATCATACAAACTGCCCATTCTTCTTCATCCTCACTAGCCCTACCTTCCTACACAAATCACCAAATCCAACAAAATCAGTAACTACCGTTTCAAAAGTAATATAGAAATGAGTCAAATAACTATATTATGGATACACTGGATCTTCGTTCTTCATAGAGAACTATTTATTATCTTTGCACCATAAATCAAAGGGTTATGAGTTTAAATCTTAATAAAAACGAATCAACCAAAACAATTAAGCAAATTGAATGATCGAGAATGAAACTTAGGAAAAATATAGGATGTAGAGTACCTCCAAATGGGTTAGAATCACCATCATTATCGAGATGGGGATTAAAAGTGGTTTGATGGTTGATTTATGAATTATTAGAATTTAGGTTACATTGAATTGAATCTGTGGTGGAAAAGAAAGATTGAATCAGATCGTGAGAGTTAGCGTTTGATGTCTCTATAAAATCGAGATGAAGAAATAGAGATGATGTTGGTGTTGGTGTTGGTGTTGGTCTTCATGGTGTTGGTGTTGTTGTAGTGGTGATTCTAGAAAAATGGGGTTAAAGAAGATGTTGTTCTTCTTTGTGGATTTTGGGTAAGCAATCAAGACAAGATGGAGATGCTATGTGATGGAAAAATTGATGATGTTTTCATGTATGAGGTTGAATTTTGATTTACGAAGGTGTTTTTTTTGTGTACTCTCGGGAGGAAAGATGAGAGAAACAGATAAGAAAAAACTAAGGGAGCGAGAGAAGAAAAAATTGATCGTGGGAATTGGACGGTAAGGATTTGATGAAAATCATTCATACGGATTATGAAAAATTTATCGGCGATTTAAGATTTGATTTAACACTATCATACGGATCAAGGCGGGTGTGTTTTGTTTGTGCTTTCTCAAACTCATATTTTCGGTTTTAATTATCAACCTTCGACATGAAAAAATTCCAAAAAATATTAATAAATTTAGGACATTGTTATCGACATTTAAGAAAACAAATCCAAAAAATATATAAGAATGAATCGGAAAATGAAAAATAAATTCGATAATTGGTGTGTTTCTTTGTGCTTTCTCTTTGTGTTTTTGTGCTTTCTCTTTGTGCTTCCGGTTTGAATTTCGACTAGTCGCATGGGTCATGAAGTAATTTTGACAAGTTATACGGGTCATGAAGTATAACGACATACAAAATGTGAACTTGAAAAACTCCCGGAGGGTTGTGACTTCAAACTTAGCATGATACATCATTGAACTCGATAAATATGAAGCTCAGTGTTGATTCGAACTTGAAATGTGTCATAACGACATACAAACCGTGAACCAAGAAGCTCGAGAGGTTGTGACTTCAAACTTAGCATATTACGGCATATTATATGCATAACGATGAATCCATCCATTTCTGGTAAGATTCCTTGGGAATATTTCCCGAAACATTAAACAAACCATATTCGGCATATTATATGCGATCCCCGGCTCGAGATGAAACTTGGCCGTGGAGTGGACTACTATAATTAAACCGTAAGAACGATGAATCCATCCATTTACGAGGTAAGATTCCTCGGAATATTCCGAGAAATATTAAACAAACCATATTCGGCATATTGTATGCGAACCCCTGCTCCGAGATCGAAACTCGGGGACGTGAGTGGACTAATATAAGTCGGAAAATTCGTATGTGATGAATCCATCTATTTACATTAATATTCCTTGAATATTCCCGAAACATTAAACAAACCATATTACGGCATATTGTCGAACCCGGCTCCGAGATCGAAACTTGGACGTGAGTGGACTACTATAAGTCGAAGCCGTAAGAACGATGAATCCATCCATTTGAGTAAGATTCCTTGGAATATTAGAAACATTAAAAAAAACCATATTCTCGGCATATTGTATGCGAACTCGGCCCGAGATCCAAACCTCGGCCGTGAGTGGACTAATATAAGAATGGAAAATTCATAGCCTTGATGAATCCATCTATTTACGGGTAAGATTCCTTTGGAATATTCCCAGAAATATTAAACAAACCATATTCGGCACATTGTATGCGAACCCTTGCTCCGAGTTCAAAACTTGGACGTGGAGTGGACTACTATAAGTCGGAAACCGTAAGAACGATGAATGCATCCATTTACGGGTAAGATTCCTTGAAATAATATTCAAACATTAAACAAACCATATTCGGCATATTGTATACGAACCACGGCTCCGAATCGAAACTTGGACGTGAGTGGACTACTATAATTCGAAACTTCGTAAGAACGATGAATCCATCCATTTAAAGGTAAGATTCCTTGGAATATTCCCGAAACATTAAACAAACCATATTCGGCATATTATATGCGCACTACGCTCAGAGATCGAAACACAGCCGTGAGTGGACTACTATAAGTCGGAAACTTCGTAAGAACGATGAATCCATCCATTTACGAGATAAGATTCCTTCGGAATATTCCTGAAACCTTAAACAAAGCCTATTCTAGCATATGTATACAAACCACAGCTCGAGATCGAAACCTAGCCGTGAGTGGACTACTATAAGTCGGAAACTTCCTAGAACGATGAATCCATCCATTTACGAGATAAGATTCCTTCTAATATTCTGGAAACATTAAAAAAAAACCATATTAGGCATATTATATGCATACCCTAGCTCCGAGATCGAAACTTGGCCGTGAGTGGACTACTATAAGTTGAAAACTTCGTAAAAACGATGAATCAATCCATTTACGGTAAGATTCCTCTGCGGGAATATTCCGAAACATTAAACAAACCCTATTATGGCATATTGTATGCAAACCCTGGCTCCGAGATCAAACCGGCCGTGAGTGGACTACTATAAGCCGTGGAAACTTCGTAAGAACGATGAATCCATCCATTTACTGAGATAGATTCCTTCGGAATGTTCCGAAACCTTAAACAAACCCTATTCTAGCATATTGTATGCAAACCACCGGATGCGAGATCAAAACCTAGCCGTGAGTGGACTACTATAAGTCGGAAACTTCGTTGTCCATGAATCCATCCATTTACAGTAAGATTCCTTCGGAATATTCTCAGAAACCTTAAGAAACCAAATTCAGGCATATTGTATCCATACCACAGCTCCGAGATCGAAACTTCGCCGAGAGTGGACTATTATAAATCGGAAACTTGGTAAGAACGATGAATCCATCCATTTGGAGTAAGATTCCTTAGGAATATTCCACGAAACATTAAACAAACCATATTCTAGCATATTGTATCCAAACCCGGGCTCGAGATCGAAACCACGGCCGTGAGTGGACTACTATAAGTCGGAAACTTCGTAATAATGATGAATCCATCCATTTATAGGTAAGATTCCTTCGGAATATTCCCAGAAATATTAAACAAACCATATTCTAGCATATTGTATGCAAACCCTAGTCTTAGATCGAAACACGGCCATAAGTGGACTACTATAATTCGAAAACTTCATAAGAACGATGAATCCATCCATTTACGGGTAAGATTCCTTGAATATGAATAAAATTTAGCGAAAGCAGGTTTATACCTCTATGACAACTCTAATAAAGGTTGTCAATAGTGATGACAATTTTTTTTAGCATAAGTGAGAAGTTTTTACATAAGTGAATAAAATTTAGCAGTGAGAAAAATTTAGCTTGAGAAGTTGGATTTTTTTTTTAAAGTGATAAAAATTTAGAAAAGTTTTATACCTCATGACGACTCTTAAGGGGTTGTAGAAGGTGTATTTATCCTTTTCTATAAAAGTAAATGTAAAATATAAGCTTGAGACATGTAAATGAGGAAGGGTGGTCTAATCTAAGTCTTAGGGAGGAGGTTTAGGTTCGATTCACCTTAGCCTCATTTTTTTTTCAATGTCAATTTTTCATTTTACAACCCTTGTAAAGGTTGTGAATATTGATCATAAAAAAGCACAAAAATGACAATATTGAGAAAGGAAGGATGGTTGATGACTTATGCTAACACACATTAGGTGTGGGTTCCGAATCTCTCAAAGAACATTATTCAAAATCATTTTTTTTTATCTTCCAACAACTCTTATGCGTGTTGTTATACGGTTATTCACTACCTTTAAGATATGAGTTGTAAATTCCAAAAGGTGGTCACTTTCCTCGCAACCCTTTTCACACAACAAGTTGTGGTCCCGATTCTCGTCCTACTCTTAGGAACTCATTGGTCTAAGAAGTTGGACATATTTTACTTTGACAACTTTTTTTTTGGAAAAGGTTGTAAAACATGCCACCTTTTAAAACTTTTAATTTACGAGTTGTCAATCTACGGTTGTAGATTACTATTTTTCCGTAGCTACGTAATTGTTAAAAGAATTAATATTTGATGTTATGAGTTGTGGGCTTGAGTCCCAATACCTCTCGATAATTTGTATATATTAATTATTTATTATTTTTAGAAAATAAATCTTTAAATTTAACCTTCACAAGTATTAGAGTTCGAATCTTGTTTAGTACAACCATTAAAAATTTCGGTCTCTTCAACAAAGTCGGCGATCCTCTCTGTGCCTCTTCCCATTTCGACAACCATTTGGAATCTAAAGTTGAATAGGCTCCTATGAAAGGAGGACAGTAATTCTCGCATATGCAAATCTCAACTAGCGCTCCTTCATCGATATGTTCATGGCGATCCCGGCGCGAGATGTCGGGAGAAATCGAAAGATGTATTTCACTATTTCTTCTCTATCCAGCCGGCTGCACTTGCTCAAATACATTGATGTGCTATTTTTTGGTGAATAAAATTTCCGAGAGGAAAGGGCGGACATGGTCTTCCACGAGTCTATGCTTTCTCAGCCTTTAGGTTATCGTACCCAGTGAACGTCGTTCCTGTGAGTAGAGCGACAAAATCGGCAGGAACCATGGAACCGAAGCAAATGAAAAAATGTAAACTGAACCGAAACGAAACCTACCAATGGTTCATTCATGGTTGCCAATTCCAGATAACCGACACTATCGATTTCGGTTTAGGTTTCATCTCAAAACCGAACCGAAAACCTAATGGTTAACCGATTATTACTAGCCGTAGGATTGAAATAATATTAGCGGTGGATGTTAGACTTGTTAGTAGATATTTCACTTATGGATGCTCGCAACTCGCAAGAACAACGATGATCTTTGCCGAATCTGTTGGAGTTTTTGCTTTAGCTTTTGTTTTAGCTATGTCTGAATCATATGAGATTTACTTTATATTAGTATTAAATCTCATGAGTTAAAAACTATGTTTGTAAGCGGGTTTAATTTTGTCTTGTTGACACTTTTAGTTTTTATTGAAAATTTATCTGTCGGATATGAGAAATCGACCAAAGTAAAAAGATTGTTTATAAATCATTCGGTTAACCAAAAACCATCGGTTTTTAACCAAACCGAGTAGAAACCGGGCAAGGTGAAACCGAATAGGCTATATGGTTTCATTGGTTTTCAATATTTGAAAACCGAGTACTTGCTTTCCGGTTTGGTTTTGCCAAAAACCGATAAAAACCGAACATGTGCGGCCTTACCCGTGAGTGATTTGGGGAGTCTCTCTTAAGCATAGCTTTTCGTTAGAGCCCGTCATTCATCGCCGACAAAAAATCGTCTAAGATGTTCCGCATTCCCTTTTCCGTCGTATACCAATTTTGGTGATGTATAATCTTCTAGGTATTAGTACTCTCTAACACCGCCGGGTAGGGACCGCTCATGGTGCCGTAGTTATCTTGCTTTACCATGCGGTAATTTTTCTTTAGATTTTACCACGCCTTCTTGTGACATTGTCGTCGGCTTGCTATCCTTATGTTTTTCACTTGTTGTTGTTCCTTCAGAATACCTTGTTGGTTATCCTTAGCTTGTTCCATCCATTTTTTTCATCTCTTGTTTCCTTTGTACGCGCCTCTCCGACTCCTTCCATATGCCTTGTAGCGTTAGAAGTGAGGGGAGGTACTAAGTCATTTGTCGTGTGAGCTTTCCCTTTTTTACTCCTACCTCTTTATTCCGGGGTTCATATGCTTCCATGTGTAACCGCGCCTTGTGCTAATGTTTCCTCTTCGCTATCTTCATTTTCTTCTTCTATTATTACTTGGTCGAGATTAGCGGGTTGATTGGCCGATTGATTTCTTAGCGCATTTGAGCTAGTGCTTCCTGGGTGCATCATGGTGATCTAGGCAGGAGCCTCCGGGTGTGGTCGCCAAATGTTGAGAGGTGAATATGATTTTGGTTCTACCCGTTCTAGTCATACCTAATGACAACACCTTTCAGGAATGGTAAGAGAGAGAACTCCTTTCCATTTGCATTATGTGCCTCCTTATATAGACTTTGCTAGAAGCCCTTTCTTTTATGACATCATGCCACATGTCCTAAACCTCTTTAATTACCACTAATGCCATTCTTTTTAATATAGCCTTATCATTTTCCATAAAAACCCTCCTTATCCTCTCTTCCTCATGGGTACTTTCTCAATGGACTTGGGCTTTGGCTCCCAAGTCTCCATGATTCATGTTGTGTTTGGCTCCCCTTTAGTGTCTCTCTAGCCTGTTGGAGGTAACAATTTCATGTAACAACAATGTTCTTCGAGAGTTTGCGGGAAAATCTACTCAGATCACTCTCACCGAGCATCGGGGCGCTGATCACTTGGGTGAAGATCAGGTAATTTTAAACGGGAATTTAAACGAAATTTGGTGTGTGTGATTTGTTAATGTCGCGGGTTCTTGCCCAACGGTGAATTGGCGGATTCATCCAAATGTTTGGGGTTTGTTTAGTAAGTCGGGGAACTTGTTATGCAGCCGTAAAAGCCAACTAAGTCGGATATGCGGATTGACACTTGCAAGACAGCTTAATGGTTCTTTAAATTTGCGGTATTTCGAGGACCAAAAATTCATTTTATTTTGGTAACTAGAAAAAAACTTTTCAATTTAGACGAGGTCTTTCTTATTTCGTTTCGTTTGGATGTTTGATTGTGTGTGTTTTGTTTGCTTTTTTCTGATAAAGTTTTGTGGGATATCTAGTGTTTAGTTTACCCGTTTGCTTTTACAAATTATTGAGGCTGTCCTGTCCCATACTTTAAATGACGGTTTTGATTTAGTAATCTTTCCATCGTAGTCCAGCCCGGTTAGGGATGCCTGGCCTTACAACCCAGGCAGCCCTGGTTCAAACCCGTCCCGTCCCGGCAATGGGAGTCGTTTTTATTAACTTGACCTTCTCCTCCTCTCTTGCTTTTTTCTCTGGTTTACACCAGTTACTGGAATTGATTATTCTCCATCATAACCATCATCCTTTGCCTAATCTGATTACTCATCTCCAGGTAATTTTAATCCTCACTAATCTTTTTATTTTCCGCCTTTATTAGTTTGATTTGGAGAAATTTGAATCTGTTAATTGAAGTACCGATTTTCACAGGAGTGAGACATGGATAGTGATTGGTTAAGTTAATAATAGTAGTCTGCACCGATTAAGAAAAGAAGAAAAGGGTCAATAGTGGTTTGCAATCTTGGATCTTTATGTTAGTACTAATTAGGTATTGTTTTTCTAACGTCTGATTGTGGATGCTGATGAATATCTGAAATAGGGCTTACAATTCGAGATTGTGAATCGGCAATTGTGTCTTGATTTTTGAATCCGGGATAGAATTGCATTTATGGCACAATTTGAGATTGTGAATCGCATTTCGCCCTATGTTACTTACTCATCTTCCCTTGGCACAGTGAACTACCCAAAATGTCCTTGATCTTTAACACGTTTTCCTGGTTACGGAGATAATTAGAAAATCCCTGACATTATAAGTGTAAAACACTAGCTGTAAAACATTATGTCAGAATGCTAGCTATTTATCTTGATTTATAAACTGATGATAAGGTTAAAATTGTAGTGCACATAATTAAGACCACTCCAGCGAGAAGTTAAGAATTTATATTGGGATAGATGGAAGCAACAGAAACACTGCCAAGGTTTTGCATCATCCAATCCAATTATAACAACCGATACTTGCAACTCCACACTACTTCGGACGTACCGAATATTGCTCTCCAATTTGGTGGAGCTAACAAACTAGATCTTTACGCAAGATTTGAGATGGTGCCGGCAACCACAGAGAGTACTGGACTATACAATATCCGAAGCTTGCACAACAATAAGTACTTGTCCCACCTTGGGGACGGCCAAATGTGGATCACTGCCATAGCTGATGTACCAGATGAGGATCAAAACAGCAAGACGTGCACTCTCTTTAAGGCTGTTTTGGTCGTGCGAAAAAAGAAGAAGATGAAGAAGAAGCCTGTTTTGGTTAATCCTGGCGGTGACGACAAGACCATCAGATTATGCCATGTCAAAACCGGGAACTATGCTTGCCTATGGAGGGTTGGGCCTCCTTTCAACGACTGCTTATATACGGCTACCTCATCAGCTGACCAATCCGGGTGCGACGTGTACACTGTCATCAACTGGGAGTCAATTGATGGAAAGAAAACACAAAGGATTTGGAGAAAACGGTTGCAGCTTTAGTTGCTCACCTTGGAGTTAAAGAGTCCTCAATCAGAAAAGGCTGAAAAGAAAGCTTTGGGGGAAAACTTGCGAAAGCTAATGTAGAGAAACTGTTGCTGCTTTAGTTTCTGAAATCGCTGGAGTTAAAGAGTCCCTCGCCTCAGAAAGGGCTGAAAAGAAAGCTCTGGGGATAGACTTGCGATTTTGGAATTTGTTGTTGCCAGTCTTGTAGGAAAGGAAACAAAATTGACGGAAGAAAAGAAATCTCTCGAAGAAAAAGTTTCCGATTTGGCAGCAAGACTTGAAAAATGTTGTGGTTCTAAAGATGAATCAACAAATAACATTCCACCATGGATGAGTGACACTATCACTACATCAGGTGTTTTTCCAATTTGGGTTCGATTTGAGGATCTTGAAATTTATGAAGAGTTTGCAGAGAAATCTCATCTGATCACTGTCACTAGTGAAGTAGTAAGATCGTATCCGTACCCTGATGATGATACAATCAACATAAAACCAACACTTCTTAAAAGTGGGATGTTAGATGGGCATTTGGTGTGCGTAGTTGCAGATGTTGCAGGGTTAGTGCCCAACAGTGAAATGGTAAGATTTGATCCAAATGTTTGGGGTTTGTTTATCAAGTCAGGAACTTCTTATGCAGTCCGAAGGGCAACTGTGTTTGATATGCCGATCTTCCCACGCAAGACATTTTAATGCTTCGTTAAATTTCTGGTGGTCGAGGCCGTTATCTCAACAATTGTCATTTCTATTTTGCTATATAAAAGCTTTTCCTGAGGTCTCTAATTTAAACCTGGTGTTTAATTATACTCCCTCAGTTACTTTTAATAGGGGTGGTTTAGTTTTTGAGAAAATTAAGGAAATTTAGAAAACTAATCATTGAAAGTGGTCCTCATGACACTTGTCGATAAAGGAAGTGAATTGAAATGGTTAATGACACTTGTCAACAAAAGTAAGTAAAGTGAAATGGTCCTCATGACATTTGTCATCAAAAGTTAAGAAAAGTGGTCCCTAAAACTAAATCTATTTGACTTTCCGATTAGGAAACCACCATTTTTTTTCGTAACGTTATTTATAGAAACCAGCCTATTAAAAAGTAACGGAGGGAGTATATGTTTTGCTAATTGCTATCCTTGTGATATGATCAGCTCATGGGACAATGAGGTCACATGTCCCTTTGATGGTGCGGTTATGTCAAAAAATCATCAAAGATGAATGCGGATAATACACATGGGAGAAAACTTTAAGGTGGCACCTTTGGATTAGTATAATTTTTTGTTGGTTACGAACAACAATCCATTGTAGTCCAGCCCGGTTAGGATACCTGGCTTTCACCCAGTCGACCAAATCCCGGCAATGAATTTTCTTCCCCTTTTAATAATATTCCCGGCAATGGAATTTTTTTTTTTTCCTTTTCTTGAGTTTCCACGTAAATATCCCCGGCTTCCGGTAGATCATAAACTTGCAAGACAAATCTTTTCCCTGCTGCTCACAGAAAACTTAAAATCAGTGGAACCAAATTTCAAAAACTCTAGAAGAAGAATAAAAGTATCAGAGATGAAAGATATAAAGAGATGGATTGAGATAGTTGAAGCTCATTCAACTATATCAAGAATCTCATTCACCTTTCTTGCATTCCCATATTTATAACCAAGTCCTGAAGAAGGACCAAGTTCAATCTGACTGGCTCGAAATACGTCTAGGTTCATTTTGTCAACTTGTACTGAGTAACTTTTAACATCGGATCTTTTTTTTTTTTTATCACAAGACCGCATTATGTAAGTAGTAGGGTTTCCTTGAACTATATATACATAGAAATGTTTGTAAATTATCAGTTGGACATCACTCAAGCAATCATCACTTTTATTTCCGGTGTACCGTTCAGAATGCAGCAGCTTAGTTGTAGTTTGGCGTCACCTAGAGTTCCTCTTGCCGCTTCAGTAACTATGTTCTTTTGAGCACATTTGCTCATTTAATAAGTCTGTGCTACTGAAGGGTTTGGAGGAACTCCGGGTGTCACTCAAACATTAACGCACGTTCTTACGATCCGATGCACTAATATTTTCTTTGATTTTTAAGAGTGTTGCACGTTGGAAAACCTTAACATTACTCGAATGCACAAGTTTTTTCCTCTACCGCCCTAAACAATATAGCCCATTTGGTTTTGGTTTTGACCAAGCAAGCACTCACTACTAGTCACGTCTATTAGTTGGCTCCGTATCCATGTCAACTCTGAACTGTCCAGAGAATAAATCAAAGTGTATGAATTTATGACTACTCCTCCACCTACTAGTTGCTGAACATGTCTTGTCTTCAATCGCTACCATTCTAATTAGCATTCTAAAGAGAATATCCCCATATCTCTTATCTCTTATCAATCTATAATGTTTCTGCAAATTTTTCTGTTCTTACAGTTCTCATGCCTAGCCTTGGCATCATCATCATTGGCTTCAATTCTGCAGGCGAAACCAGGTTGCCAAGAAAAATGCGGTGATGTTACAGTTCCATATCCATTTGGTATAGGTCCATCTGAGAATGGTTGTTCTCGTGCTGGAGCTGGATATCTTGCTTACAATATTACCTGCGATGCCACTTATCCAACTCCTAAACCCTTCATAAGAGCCGGTCAGAACCTAACTTCAGGCGTTTATAACATGATAGAAGTTATCAACATATCAGAAAAGGAAGTCTGCGTTAAGAGCAAGCCAGCTATAATGTGTTCCGACTCTGAAACCGGTGAGGTTATTTTAAGCGAATCTCCAGATTGGATGAACTTCAATAAAACCCCATACACAGTTTCATATACAAAGAACAGTTTTTTCGGGGTCGGCTGCTATTCCTTGGGGTACCTTTTGGAGTCACCTTTGATGATCAACACAACTTGTCCTACAGTTTGTACCCCTACGGAAAATTTGAAAGATGGATCTTGTAATGGAACTGGGTGTTGTCAAACAACAGTACATAAAGTATTAAGGAGATTCTTGAATGTAATTGATTCATCGCGTTCTAAGAATGTGGGTACGCTTACTAATCCATGTAGTTATTCATTTATAGGTGAATCTGATAAATACACGTTCAGTGTATCAGATTTGACCGTTGCGAATTTTAAAAAGAAGTCGAAAGATATACCTATTGTGCTTGATTGGGCAATAGGGAACAAGGCATGTGAAAAAATTACACCGAGGGAGTTAGCCAGTTATGCATGCCAGGGAAATAGTACTTGTAGCACTTCTGACAAAGTTCCTGGGTATCACTGCATTTGCAACCCAGGTTTTGAGGGGAATCCTTATTTGAGCCCGGGATGCCAAGGTATGGATTAATGATTAAATTAAGTTAAAAAGTCAGATTGATCTTTACATATCTTAAGTAGTTAGAATTGCTACGCTGGTAAATGTGCTTCTTGCATTTGTGATGCAGCATCCTTGGTCGTTAATGAAGGGGGGGACTGGTTCTACGAACAAGGTACCCATCAAAAAGAAATTTCCAACACTTAAGGTCACTCTTGGTATGCTCCCATTCTCCTGTTTAAAACTCTAAATATGTAGATACTAGTGAAAAATGTAGAGTCCTTGTATGCTATGTTGTAAAAATATAGAGTCCTTTGTATGCATCTAAGTATTTTCCTGGAAATCAACATTTGACTGAACTAATATTGATGCACTCATGCAGGTATTGGATTGGGATTGTTAATATGTTTAATAGCTGGGAGTATTTGGTTGTATTTGAGTAAAAGGGAAAGGAAAATAACTAAACTTAAACGGAAGTTCTTTCATATGAACGGCGGTCTGTTGTTAAAACAGAAGATTTTATCAAATGAAGGTGGTATAGAAGGACCAAAGATATTTACTGCAGAAGAATTAGAACTGGCAACTCAAAATTATGACGACAAACTAATTCTCGGTCGTGGAGGTTTTGGGATTGTTTATAAAGGAACCTTGTCAGACAAGCGCGTTGTTGCCATCAAAGTGTCAAAAGTAATAGATGCTAGCCAAATTAAGCAATTCATAAATGAGATTGCTATTTTAACTCAGGTTATCCATCGAAACTTGGTGAAGGTCTTGGGTTGTTGTTTGGAAACTGAGGTCCCTTTGCTTGTTTATGAATATGTGTCAAATGGCACACTTGCCCAACATATCCATAATAACAAGGCAGATGAGATGGCTCCAACATCCTACATGTCCTGGAAAAACCGTTTGAGGATTGCAGCTGAAGCAGCTGGCGGACTTGCATATTTACACTCGGGAGCTCCTATACCTATCATACATAGAGATGTCAAATCCTGCAATATACTACTAAACGAAAACTACACCGCAAAAATATCAGATTTTGGAATATCAAGGTTGAACACTTCGGATCAAACTCAAATAGAAACAATGGTTCAAGGGACCTTAGGGTATCTTGATCCTGAATACTTCCTTTCCAGCAAACTTACAGAAAAAAGTGATGTATACAGTTTTGGTGTAGTTCTTGTCGAGCTCTTAACTGGAGAAAGGCCCCTTTCTTACGCGAGACCTGATGTACATCGCAATCTTTCTTCGTATTTTATTTACAAAATGGAAGAAAACGACGTGTTCAGAGTTATTGATCCAAATGTAGTGAACACTGGGAAATGGGAGCACATCATTTCCGTTGCAGAATTAGCAAGGAGATGCCTTAGCATGAAGAGTGAGGACAGACCTACAATGAAACAGGTTGCAGTGGAGCTAGAAAATTTGAGTAAATTAGACACAGCTACAAAGATGAGGGACACCAATGCATCAGCAGAGCTGACATGCCTCTATTCTATACAAACAAGCTCTTATACCTCAGGTGATTCTGCTCTATATAGCACAGACAAAGATGTGATCACGTCGAAGGAAATGCTGCGATAAGTGTACAATCGCCTAAGTTGGTACACTCTTTTCAACCTTCAAGGTAAGTACTCTACCCAATACATTTAGTTGCATATATATATGCATGGTAGATTGTTAAATCGTGTATTTTTTTTTTTAATGGAATTGTATAATGAACAATCTCATTAAACAATCTCATTGTTTGTATTAAAGCGTTTGCTAAATCTATCATTCATAAGCGTTTGTTAAAGCGTCATTTTCCTAGATTGCAGCCCTAGAGGTAACATCACCAAACAATCCATCTTAACAAAGACTTTTCCGAACTTTGAACAAAAGAGGAAACTGAAGAAAACCCTAAAACTGAGTAAGTAGGGTTTATAAGAAATCTCATTAAATTTATCGCCCAAATAGATGGCTGTGATTATATTGCCGCCAAGATGGGTTTAAAAGGTGAGTCCATTTTCTTCTTGTTGCAAAAATAGCCCCACCACCCCACGATCTAAAATCTATTTGGGGATGGAATGAGATGGAAGGAATATGGAGAAAATGGAGGATAGGCATTATAACAAGAAATATCTGGAAAAGTATTACGGTTAAGGTACTACCTATGTGCGAAGTAGGTGAAGAAGTAAAAGGGATGAAGCATCAAGTAGATTATTATAAAGTATTAATTGGATGTTCCTATGTGTGCGAATAAAGAAGAGAAAGAAAAATCAGAAATGTACGAGCAAAAATTATTAAAAGAGAAATTGTATTTCTTCTACAATGCATACTTCTAACATACAAAAAGAAGAGTGAGGCAAAAATAAGACCTCACTAGGGGGCAACAAAATTTAAAACCTCTAACTAGGGAGGCAGGGTGATGCAGGATAAAATATGGAGAATAAGTATTTTTATATATTATTGGCATATAGATAATTATACTGTTGTTGATGGTGGTTTTTAAACAAGAGGTAAAATCGTAAAACCCCATGACCTAGTGTTACCTAACACATTAACTAAGAGCATTTAACTTTCAGTGTAAATAATTAATATGGGTATTTTTTCAAATATGCATTAGGTTTTCAAATACGTAACCCTAATTCAAAACCAAGCCCAGATATCGCGCACCATGGCAACAATGCCAAACCAAGCCGCATCATCGCGCACCATGGCAACAATGCCAAATCAAGCGCATGTCGCGCTCATGGCAACAATGCCAAACCAAGCCGCATCTTCGCGCACCATGGCAACAATGCCAAATCAAGCCGCATCTCGCGCACCATGGCAACAATGCCAAACCAAGCCGCATTAATTGCGTACCATGGCAACAACGCCAAAACCAAGCCCGCATGCCATTGGCACACGCCAAATATAGCGCCCTAGGCTTGCAAGACTTGCAACTAGGTCAACATGGCCGTGACGTGCCATTGGCACATGCCAACACGTACCGCAAGCCATATTTTCAAGCCGCTACGCCATTGGCACACGCCAAATATAGCGCCCCAGGACTTGCAACTAGGTCAACATGGCCGTACGTGCCATTGGCACATGCCAACACGACCGCAAGCCATATTTCAAGCCGCTATGCCATTGGCACACGCCAAATATAGCGCCCTAGGCTTGCAAGACTTGCAACCAGTCAACATGGCCGTACGTGCCATTGCACATGCCAACACGCATCTGTAAAGCCATATTTCCAAGACGATATGCCATTGGCACACGCCAAATATAGCGCCCTAGGCTTGCAAGACTTGCAACTAGGTCAACATGGTCGTACGTGCCATTGGCACATGCCAACACGTACCACAAGCCATATTTCCAAACCGCTATGCCATTGGCACACGCCAAATATAGCGCCCTAGGACTTGAAACTAGGTCAACATGGCCGTACGTGCCATTGGCACATGCCAACACGTACCGCAAGCCTTGTTCCAAGCCGCTATGCCATTGGCACACGCCAAATATAGCGCCTAGGCTTGCAAGAATTGCAGCCAGGGTCAACATGGCCGTCGTGCCATTGGCACATGCCAACACGTTCTGCAAGCCATATTTTCCAAGCCGCTATGCCATTGGCACACGCTAAATATAGCGCCTAGGGCTTGCAAGACTTGCAACTAGGTCAACATGGCCGTACGTGCCATTGGCACATGCCAACACGTACCGCAAGCCATATTTCAAGCCGCTATGCCGTTGTCACACGCCAAATATAACGCCTAGGCTTGCAAGACTTGCAACTAGGTCAACATGGCCGTACGTGCCATTGGCACATGCCAACACGCATCCGCAAGCCATATTTTCAAGCCGCTATGCCATTGGCACACGCCAAATATAGCGCCCTAGGCTTGCAAGACTTGTAGAACTAGGTCAACATGGCCGACGTGCCATTGGCACATGCCAACACGTGCCGCCAAGCCATATTTCCAAGTCGTTATGCCATTAGCACACGCCAAATATAGGCGCCCTAGGCTTGCAAGACTTGCAACTTGGTCAACATGGCCGTACGTGCCATTGGCACATGCCAACACGTCCGCAAGCCATATTTCCAAGTCGCTATGCCATTAGCAGCGCCAAATATCAGCGCCAAATATAGCGCCTTAGGCTTGCAAGACTTGCAACTAGGGTCAACATGCCGTACGTGCCATTGGCACATGCCAACACGTACGCAAGCCATATTTACAAGTCGCTATGCCATTAGCACGCGCCAAATATAGCGCCCTAGGTTTGCAAGACTTGCAACTAGGTCAACATGGCTGTACGTGCCATTGGCACATGCCAAACACACACGCTGGTAGCCTAACTTGCAAACCGTGCAACCTACCACCAAGGCCACTTACCCTAACGGCCACGCATGCCATTGGCACATGCCAAAACACACGCTGGTAGCCTAACTTGAAAACCGTGCACAACCTACCACCAAGGCTGTTCACACACGCCATTGGCACATGCCACACGCCACTAGCTTTGGCATTGCCACTTGCGCTCGAGTGCAACTCGCCGCACATTCCATTGGCACATGCCACATGCGCCCCTAGCAGCACCACTTGCACTCAAGATGCAACCCCAACACTCGAGACGTCAACAAAACGGGGATGCTTTAGGTTTTGGTTTGGCGGTCCACGGCATGCAGCGAGCGTACTACGCTCACATTAATAAAGCGTGAAAGGAATAAAGCGGTCAAATAAAAAGAGAAAATAATGGTGAAAACGTTTTCACCCATTAACGCCATGCAGTTTACCACCTCCTCCCATTATTTCACCCTTTACTCTCTTCCTTCATGAGGACAGTATCGTTTCAATCTCGACTTGTATAAATAGGTCTTACCTATTTCCACCAGACAACAAGTCTCGGTCAGGAGAAAAAATACTACACTCTCAGAAAGGCAACTTTGCAAGCTCTCCCAAAAAAGCTTCCACCTCTTGCAAGCTTCCTAGCTTTCACTTTACGATACAAGTCGAGATACTACTCTCCAGGTAACTATTCCGGTCTCAACACCTTTCTTTGCTTCCCTCCCCAAATCAACCCTTCTCCTCCACTTTGTGACCTAGAAGCAAGTCTGGAACGGCCATTTCTTGGTTTAGGCGGGACTTGTCTGCATTGATCTCTCGAATCTATAAAGTGCTCACGTGCAAGCACATTTGTTTAGGGTTTGAACCAGTTCTCACTCACTCTCTGGGAACTTACCGAAATCGGCGGAACGATTTTTACCCATAAACAATTGGCGACCACGGTGGGAGGATCGATCTATCGGCTACAATATCATCATCGATCTCGTTCTTCGACCGAGATGTCAAGATGGTAGGGAAGGCGACTCAATCCGACTCAACTACCCGGACGGCAGGTTAATAGTTGTAAAAACTACACAAGAAAACTGGGGACTTCTTTGAAGATGCTATTACTCAATCACGGGGACTCGTGAAGATGCTACCGGCGGTGGGGACTTCTTTGGCGATGCTACCCGGCCAAAGCCACCGAGTAAAAAACCGCCTTTTACATGGAGAGGGGCGTGTTCGCAAAACCTATGAAGTGAGTAATTCGAGGCGGGCAAGATATACAATCTATTTTTAGGTTCTTAGTAAAACCGTCATACTACCGAGTCTTGTGCCTATTGCTAGCACACACTTTCATAAAAGCAATATTCCTTTCCCCAAAACATAATCGAGTCATATTATCAAAACCATTCATCCCGAAATAATCCAATACCCTAAAAAGCTACCAGTTTGTCTATCAAAGGTCAAGTTTTGAACCGGACATCCAATATGTCTTTCAAAAAAAAAAAAAAAACCTAAATGAAAGTTTAACGGAGAAACGTTGAGGAAAATCATCCAACGAGAAGTCTACTCTTCTTGGAGAAAGTCAACTTCGCATCTTGAGAGCCGCTCTCTTCATAGTCAACATCTTGGAAAGCTTTTCGAGTTCCATCTCTGGTCGTGCAATCTCCTCGGCGGAAAGGCTTTCGGTGCATCTTTCAACTTTTGGATCTCGGCAAGGCCTTCGACAAACCACGAAGTGTTGAACTCCTTTTCTACGCACACGTCGCGATGGTGCTCCATTCGGCAATAACGTCTTGAAACGGTGTGACCGGTCACCTCACGCATGTCCTCGATGGAAGATAAAGCCTCTTCCACACGCTTAACTAGCGCAAATCGACTAGTGACTTTCTTGGTTGTAGCCATATGTCCGTGCTTCTCCCAGTTCGGTGTACAACGCCTCATGCTTAGTCGGCACGTTTGCCGCCTTGAGACATGACCTGGATAAGGAACCAAGTACGGGGATCAAAATGGCGCCCGCACCTGGCCTCACTACTCGCAGAGGGTCTTCTTCCATGTCTACTGACGGCAACCATCTGTGAATCATCCACCGTTTGAACCACATCCATGCCGGCAATTGGCTAACGCCCTATCCAAGTCACCAACGGTGGTCACCAAAGGCAAGTTTTCGTGCGGCTCTACCACTTAATCATCCTCAGAACTGATTCCTCCTGCGAACTTGATCGAGATATTTCCCAAAGAGGAACCAAAAGAAGAAAGAAAGAAGTGCGAAACTCTACCAACCACTTCCCGAAGCAGAACCGGTGATTAGGAGGAATCACTCTCACTTGTCGGACCTTCTTCTCTCTCTCGACTCATCATCGCTGAGAAGGCTCAACGATCGCCGGAGTTCTTTGAAGAAATTGTCGTCTCGGCAACGTGCAAGAGCGGCGAAAGCATTAACACTACCAAAGCCCCGAAGGAAACAAGACACATGTTCTGGTCGAAATTCACGTGTTTTGAGACAAACCAATGAAGAGGCGACACATAACGGTTATTGGAAGAATCGAAAGACACAAGAGCCGTGGGAGGATCCCGTGAAACCGTCAGGAACCCTTGACCACGATTCCTTCGTTCTCCGTTCCTTGGCACAGGGCTTTCAGAATTCTTAGGGCAACTTTTCGCCGGATCTCTCAACATTGGATACTCCTTCAAAATCGGGGAAGGTTTGCAACGAACGTTTTCCACCATGTTATTCACAAAATCTCGGATCATAATAAACTCACGTCGCACAAAACTCATTATAGCCAAAGGTCGTGGGTTACTCTTCCCATTTGAAAGAAGGGAAGACGGATACCGACTTAAGGGCATCTTTGGCGTCAAGGGGCGACCACGCAATGAATCCTTAGGGGATCACCTACTGCAAACAAGAGGCACCCCTTGATCGAAACCCATGTGACGAAAGACACGGGCCAACAGCTTGACTATCCGGGAAAGACCCCACAAAGAAAGACGGTATATAACCAAGGACAAGCAGCTTTGAATGAACAGTTTTCACCAACGCTCAAATCGTCATCGAAGACAAAGACATGAGCGGAGCAGAAGTAAAGGTGTCAATTTGAGTCACCGACCTATGGGCGGCCCCATGGACGAAAATTGATTTCATGCAACTTATCAAGAAAACTAACCAAGCTCACACCAACTCTTGGACGCACATTCACCCATCGAAGAATTCGAGAGCCCCCCAACTCACGGGAAGCGAAGGAAGCGGTTTGAGCATACTTCTCGAAGTGCTCCCATGGCGGACTTGCAGGAAAAGCAACGTGCACATATGAATCCACTTTCATGAAACCATTCGAAACTTGCATGTTCGCAACCAGGTGATCCAGATGCACATACGGGAACCAAGGAACAGCTTGCCAATGGGAAGAACTTCACCCTTGCCAACTTCACATCAATCTTCAACAACTCCGTCTTATTCCTTTCTTGCAGTAACATCATCAAAATGTCTCCGGGACAACCGAGAGAGCCAAGAATGCGGCGACATGAAGATCAACGCTTTTCTGTTCCAAGCTCCAACTCGTCCGGAAACCATTGAGATATCCACCAACCGTAAGGGCACCTTTCATCCTCTTCCTAAGTAATCCTTCGACTTCGCAATGGAGTCTTTCCGAGCAAAATCCCCCAACTTAGCGGCGAGGTCATCCCGCATCTTCACCTCATTTTCAGATAATTGGATTTTAAGATTCCCGATTCTAGGAAGATTCAAAGAAGAGAGCCACACTCTCCAAGGAGAAAGTTATCTCACATCTACATATGATTGTATGGGTGTCCGAACACCATCCGGAGATGAAAGCAAACGAAGCCCGAGATATCCTTCCTAACTGGAGATTTCATCGAAGTCTTGACAAGCATCAATGACCCGCGCTCGAGTCAAGTTGGTATTTATATGCTCCTTGCTCACCATGAACTCAACCCATCTATCAAAGAACGCAATGGGCTTTAACACATCCCGAAGTCAATGTTGGAAGAAGAATATACCTTTATGAAGACAGAACCGAATGGTGCTCTCGGGCAAACCGAACGTGTCTTCCTTTCATCTCCCACCGGTTAGCAAAATTGGCCTGGAAACTGGGTGATTCTTCCGAGCGGGGCGAGGGCTCTAGTGAAGAATTCATCATCAGGTTCGGTTTGGAATTATGAGCATCCTTCGACGAAGTGAAATTTGATTCGGGTAACATCTTATCTAATTCCTTCATAACAATTTGGTAATAATATATCCGCACAAAACAAACGTAGAAATACGAAGTTATCTCCCGACACATAATCGTACCCACCAAAAAAAAAAAAAAAAAAAAAAAAGGGAAGGGAGGACGTATTTTATTCGGGTTCAAGACTATATACACGAGTATTTTATTCGGGTTCAAGACTATATACGCAGTATTTTCTTCGGGTTCGAGACTATATACGCGGCATTCTATACGGGTACAAGTGTGTCTACGATATCTTTCTTCGGGGTTCGTAATTATATACGGAGCATCTTGTACGGGTTCAAAATACACACGTGGTATTTTCTTTGTGGTTCAAATATTTCTTTCGGGACCGAAAATTCATATATGCAATATTTCCTACGGGTTCAAACAATATATGCAAGATTTCCCTTGGTTGCATACATACAATATTTTCTACAAGAGGCACGCCAAGAAATCATATGCAAGGATTGTGGAAGCGCCTACTCTTAAGGTTTACACCTACGTGAAAAGAAAAAAAAAAAAAAGAGAAAAGTACTCGAAGACATACCTGGAAGCCGGTTTCTCTTTACCGCTAGTATGAAAAGAGGAAAGAATAAAGCCTATCCGGTAGAGACTCCTTAGTCGAAAGACTAGTCTGGAGGTGAGAAAATTAATGAAACAAAGAAAAAGAAAATAAATAAAGTAAAGTGTGTAAACAAGCAAAAATTAAAAAACATACCACACCAACTCTCTCAGGCCAATTGAACACCCAAGAGGAACACACGGAAAAACCCTCAAGGAGAGGATTTAACGACTTATCGGCACCAAAACCAGTAATGTAAGGGCCTTCAAGGAGGACAGGATAAACGTCCCAGCGATTGTCATTAGAGTTGCGGTGCGGTTAGTCTTATCGTTAAAATCAACGTCTCGCATAATCCTCTGATTCTCCGCGAGGCCATCTTTCCTCTCCAAACGAACAGCCCAGCGGGACGATTCATTCTTCATAATCACAACTTTGTAGTTATCAAAGAAGCTCTCAACATTATAATCAGAAGGAATAATTTCTAGGTCGGTATACGCTTCATTCCTGTATTCTTTAGGGTAAAGGGATCTTAATCCAACCGCATGACGAGCGAACTCCAACATAATCCTGATAGCATCCCCACTCAACTGAAAAATCGCACGCTGGAAATCATCATGAGACAAAATTTTATAAAATAAAGGAATTTGCGGATCAAAAAGAGGAATGGGAAGACCGGTGAGAAGCTGTCCTAGGAGATGATGATCTTTTGATCATTCCATTGATCAATCTCAAACCTTCTAGGGTTAAGCGTCAAGGTATGTCCTGATGAAGGAGGAGCGGATAGTTTAAAACCTTTTATCTCTGAATTCAACTTCAAGCCTCTCAAAGTCTTGGACCATTCTCCACCCTGCCTTGTGCCCCATTGATTGTTCTAATAGAATAGGATTATAAATATCAAGTTAATTAAGATGATCAAGAAGGAAAAATAATACGATGAATGGGATATTGAAGCGAAGAAGAGTCAAGAATCAAGGTCAAATAAAAAAATAAACAACGGTAAAAAGAAAAGTTGCAGAGGTTGAAGGAGAATGAAGAGACTAAAAAGAAGGGGATGAAAACGAGAGGGGGTTTATAAAGGATTTCGTTCTCTTCCCACGAGATTCGCTTTTATGAATGCATTAATGGGCGAAAAGATATGAAGCGACAGTTGCAGGGGTTAATCGCAACGTGTCTAAAGATAAGACGATAAGAGCAACACGAGGAGCAATTAAGTCCGAGATCTCGGAATATCGTCAGTTAAGGAATACGAAAAATTGGTAGGGTGCGACAAATAGTAAGTACAGGCGCGAAGAGGCGGTTAAAAACAAGTTCTCTCATTATTTTTTCTATAATAAAGATCGTTAAGAGAAGAGGCAAAATGTAGGGGTTAAATATCGGATACGTAGATATCATGCGAAGCGGTTCTATTATAAGGGGGCGAACGTACTCGCACGTAGCATATTCCGTATGTGAAGCGATGACGCCATAAGGTCACGAATAAAGTGTGGAATGCACGGGGTTAAAGAAGACATGCGAGAAGACCCAATATACGAGTGCGAAGACATCGTACGTTAGATCCGAAAATCGGGGCTTTATTAGCTGTCCTCCACTATGTAAAATTCCTATATATAGGACTAGCCACCATTGTATTGAGAGAGAAACCTTTTTGGAGAGTTGAGGTAGAACTTTAGGAGAGAGAGAGAGTTATTTGCTCCCCAAGTTAGGGTTTTATCTTCACTTCTTTGTATTGATTTCCAAAGCTTAATAAGATTCTTATATGTGTTCTTCACCATGATTTCATAGTCTAGTTAGCAAATTATAAAGGGGTGTGGTAGTGGGATTTTCCACTACTACAAAAACAAACAAAGGTAAGTTATACAAATGATCCAACATTCCATTTTAGTCCAGCCCGGATAGGACACCTGGCTTTTACCGGGCAATATAATGGAACTTTTTTTTTCATTTCTGGTTACTGCTGCAATAGAACTTTTCTTTTATTTGTGTTTACTTCTCCTATACTGGATAGATGATGCGTCAAGCCTTTTTCTTTATGGCACGGTAGAGGAACATATACACCTCCTGCTGGATTCCACACCCTAGTACTTTAATTCCTTACCACTATTGCATTCCAAAGAATTGTCTTACCTTATTCTGAAGAAAATGTATTATATTACACACCCTAGTAATTTAGCCAGCACTTGTTACATGCAAGTATGATGATGAAACCTCAATAATTACCTCCATATTTTTCTCACAATTACTTCTCTTCTCAAAAACATTTCTATACGTGGTGTTTCATGCTTACGTGGTTCATGCTTTAATGTACTCATATGAAATAGCTAGTCTCGTTTGAGAAGATCTGTAAAAGTTGTATTGAAGAAGATAAGCTATTACAGGGAGAATCACTGAGTATTTATGAGTCAACCATCTTGTACTAATCAGACAGTGACACAAACACTTCACACACTTACATATTATCAAGACTGGTCAAGTCAACTAATGTTGACTTGACAAATACACTGATATAGTTCCTAATACACCCCCTCAAACTGATAATAGCAGACATTAACAGTTTGTAAAACAGTAAACAAAAGAACTGAAAGAAAACTCAATACTAAGTAACACCATCAGTAAGTGTGCAAGAACTCTGAGAAGTATCCTGCAAGTTGGTGTCCATAAGAAACTTCAAAAGCCTTGAGAAAGTAGGAAAGCACAATCCTTTAGTAAAAATATCTGCAACCTGTTCTTCAGTAGCAACATATTGCAGCTTCAGAAAACCTTGCTCCACCAGCTCCCTTATAGTATGATATTGTATCTCTATGTGCTTTGTCCTAGCATGAAAAACAGGATTAGATGCTAAGGACAGAGCACTTGTATTATCACAAAGTAGCAATGTTGGAGTAGTAACTTTAATATTCAACTCGGACAATAAATCAGGACAACCACTTTAATTCCTGCCAAAAGCAAGCTGACATGCATTTATACTCATTTCATTTGAAGACTTAGACACGAGTAGGTGCTTTTTTAGAAGACCATGACACTAAATTATTACCCAAATACACTGCATAACCGAAGTAGATCTCTCGTATCCTGGACAACCACCTCAATCAATCCGTATAAGCTTTCAAATGTTGTAAACTACCTTTCCTCAAAGTAATGCCTAAACCAATAAAAGTGCCTTTCAAATATCGTAATATCCTTTTAACTAATTGTAAATGAGTATCGATGGAGAATGCATGAATTGAGAAACATAATTCACTCCAAAACAAATATCAGGCCTTGTTATAGTTAAATACTGCAAACTACCAACAATTGTCCTGTACTCACTAGCATTTACCAACTTAGTTCCATCATGTAAAGACACTCTAGCTCCTTTTGTAACAGGAGTATCACAAGGTTCTTGTCAAGCATATGTGCTTTAGCTAATAACTCCAAAGTATACTTTTTACGTGTTAAAACAATACTATCTCGAACTTCGAGTGCTTCAATACCCAAAAATATCCCAATTCACCTAATTCCTTCATTGCAAATTCTTGTTTCAAAGTTAGTAATCAAAGTATCAAGCATAAGAGAAGAACTTTCAGTGAGTAAAATATCATCTACATAAAGCAAAAGGACAAGCACCCCAGATGTGGAAAAATATATAAACATAGAATTGTCTGACACCGCCTTTTTAAAACCATAATCAATCAGAATGAATGAACCTATGAAACCGAGGCTCTAGGAGCTTGTTTCAACCCATATAGACTTTTCTTCAAATGACAAACATAATTTGATGGAAAATCTGGATTAATAAATCCTTGTGGCTGTGTCATGTAAACATCCTCATCCAAATATCCATGAAGAAACGCATTACTAACAACTAATTGTCTGATCTGCCAGTTATATGTTAATGCCATACAAAGAACAATTCTTACAGTTGTGGCTTTAACCACAGGACTAAAAGTCTCTGTATAATCCACACCATCCTGCTGATCATAACCCTTTGCAACAAGTCTAGACTTAAATCTATCAATGGTACCATCGATTTTGTTTCACATTGTAAACCCATTTACCCAAAATATTCATATGAGGTTCTGGTGCTACATATTCCCAAGTATCATTGTCTCTAAGAGCTACATACTCATCTTTCATGGAAACTTGCCACTTTGGATCATCCATTGCTTGCTTAAAAGTTTTTGGCTCAGAAACTGTGGTTAACAAAGATGTAAAAGCAGAGGAAATAGGATATTTAATTGAACAATGAGCAACATAATCAGGAAATTGTTTTGCTTTAGAAACTCCTTTTTGAGACCTAGTGACCATAGTAGAAGTAGATGTTGGTTCGATAATGAAAGTTCTTGAATAGGCAAAAGAAGGAGAAAATAGAAGTTTGAATTGGAGAAACGAAGAAATTAATTATGAAAATAGAACGAGTTTCATCAAAAACAACATTTCTTGAAATATAAGACTTTTAGTCTCTGGATTATAACACTTATAACCTCTATGAAAGTTACTATATCCCAAGAAAACACATTTAACCGACTTAGGAGATAGTTTATCAACTCTTGCATAACTCAAATTAGGATAACACACGAGAACCAAAAATTTTTAGGTAAGAGTAATCGGGGATAGTACCAAACGTAACTTCAAAGGAGATTTAAAATTCAAAATTTTTTGCAGGAGTTCTATTAATAAGATAAGTGGCGTTAAGAAAGCATCATACCACATTTCTTTAGGACAAGAAGCATTAAACAACAAAGTATTACCCATTTGAATGTGTCTATGCTTTCTTTCGGCTAGACCATTACTAACTCTGGGGTTTTAGGACAAGAAATCCTAAGTGAAATACCACTTTGTTCAAGAATAGCTTTAAAAGAACCCTTTACAAGCTCAGCAGCACCATCAACTTGAAAAGAGATAATGTTGGTAGAAAATTGATTTTCAGTGTGCTTTTTAAAGTGAGCAAAACATTGTGAAGCATCAGACTTCAGTTCCATTGGATAAATCCAATTGAACCTACTAAAATCATCAATAAAAACAATATAGTATTCAGAATCCTTTTAAAGAAGGAATAGTTGGACCCCAGACATCACAATGAATGAGAGACAAAGGTTTATTTTCATGTGAAGAGATAACCTGAAAAGGTAATCTCTTGCTTTTAGCAAGCGACAAGGATGACAAAGAGAAGAAGGAAGAGGATTTGACAAAACAATATGCTTAGAAGAGTGTAATTTTTGAACAATAGCACTAGAAGGGTGACCCAATCTATCATGCCAAACTTGTGAAGGAGCAGACAAAGAAACAGACAAAGACAGATTGGAAGGTGAAAACAAAGCAGAATGACAAGAGGATACAAATTGTTAACCACATTTCCATGAGCAAGCAAAGCATGTGTTCTTAAATCCCTAATTTCATAACCATAAGGATGTAATTTGAAGTAACAATGATTTTCTTGTAAATATTGCTATGGATATGATTATGTTTCATATCCTGGGAACCACTAAAACATTGGAGAGCCTAAAACTAGTTTTAGGTGTTTGAATAGAGAAAGCCAAAGTAGAACAAATAGTAAGAGACTTACCATTGCCAACTTGAACAGTATCCTTGCCTTTGTAAGTAGAAGAATGTCAAGGGACCATCATTCCCGTCATATGAGCAGAGCTCCCGAATCAAAGCAAGCCACCTGTGGAGTCTCGGATGTCAAGGAGCAGAATAATTTGAAAGATGTATATCTTCTCCCATAGATGAAAAATTTTGTTGTTGAGCCACATTTAACTACCGCAGGAGGAAGAGGATGGAGGATAATACCTAAAATGACATCTACTAGCGTAATGTCCTTTCTTTCTACATATCCGACACTCAATGTGAGAAAAATCCCTTCTTCCATTTGCAGTCCCAGAGGAAGAAGCATCATTAGACCCATTTGACCTCCAACTACCATCATTAGACCCATTTGACCTCCAATTTTGAGTATTTCTATTAATATTTGAATTACCATTTCCTGTATTCTTGTTCTTTCCTCTTCCATATCCATTATTTCCATTATTATTACCATTTCTTGAATATAAAGCAGAAGAGTTTTGTGAATCAAAGAACATACTAGTATCTTGGTGTTGATCTACTAACCACTGTTCATGATTTAGTAATCTTGGTTTTAACTCAAAGAAAAGTAAAGGGAACTTCTCTATTCGGAAAGCAGTAAATCACAAAACCATCATATTCTCTTCCTAGTCCATTCAACACATACATGACCAAACTGACCACCCACTTTCTCCCCTATGGAAGCTAAAGAATCGGCAATAGACTTTAAATTTTGAAGGTAAATAAGTATTGTAGAATTACCTTTCTTGCTGACTATGTAATCGATTCTCAAAGATACTTTTCCTAGCCATGAATTGATTCTTGAAACTTACTTCAAGAAAGGACCAAATCTCTCTTGCAATCGACAAACCCAATACATCTCCTAAGAATGAGTAAAAGTAGCTTTGAGACAGGCTCATAACAAATGAATCGGGCCTTCTTCCAATACACCCATTTGGGATTGAGTGAAGAACACCATCAATCATAAGTTGTTTCTGGTTCAATTTCTTCCCCATTAACATATCCATATAAAGAAGCAGAATATAAAATTGACTCGAACTGATCACGCCATAGAAGAAAATTTGACGAATCTAATTTTGATGAAACAAAATTAGCAATGTTTGTAAAAGGTATGGTAAAATTACCCTGAGCAACGGCGGAAGTTTTTGCCATATTTCTTCGTCTAGTGTAGACAAGAAGTGACATGAAAGATTAGTAGAGAAATTTATCAATCTGGAACAAGAACCCTAATTTTGTTCTTGAAAAATTTATTGAAAAAGTAATGAAACTATGAAAGAATTATTGAAAAATTTGTATTGATAGTTCACTTTGAGCAACTAAAAATCTTGTGTGTGAAAGAATATTGATGAATTTTAGGACCTCTGATCAACCCAATGATACCATGAGAAGATCTGAAAAGTTGTATTGAAGAAGATAAGCTATTACAGGAGAATCACTGAGTATTTATGAGTCAACCATCTTGTACTAACGGTGAGTGACACAAACACTTCACACACTTACATATTATCAAGACTGGTCAAGTCAACTAATGTTGACTTGACAAATACACTGATATAGTTCCTAATATCGTTGACATGTACCGTACGTACACTAAATGTGGATGCTGCTGGTTACATTACTCGGAGGAATATATACTTTGGTGATCAGATGAAAAATAAAGATACTGTTGCATGGAATGTAATGCTAATTTTGCAGACAAGTACATGTCATAAAATCATTGTCAGGGATGCAAGTCGTTTTGTTTAAATCTAATCTGTCGGTTGAATCTGCTGTTTTTGATATCGCAAGTGCAAGTGCTTAATTTGGTTTATCTATAATAAACTTTATGGAGTAACAATATCTGACAATGACGTGATCTGTATAATAAAGGCTTCTCTCTTCCTGCTCGTGACAGGATTGATAATGTTAATTCTAGAGACAATACAGCAGAGAACATATATATAGCTAGAAAAGGTAAATAAATGAAAATACTCTTTCCAAAGGGAATTAAAGAGAACCAAACTATACATAGTCCTCCGCTCACCACCCATTTAGTTTAGTTGCTGAACCACCATTTGCCTCGACAGAAACAAGGCTTTCCTTATAAATATTACCCATAAGAGTATCCAAAACTAAACCTTCCCCAAAGCCACTATCCTCAAACTCATCAGTGATAGGGTTGTACAAAACCAGAGTTTTTCCCTGAAATAAACCAAACTTTCCATTCCAAGATATTGTTAGGATACCCCAACATCCGTACCTTATGTAAAGTCCTGGAGCCAGGAAATCAACTCTGTAAAGCTCAGTCCACACCTCCTTCACCGTATTGCAATCCTTCAACATCCATACCTTGTATAGTCCACTAGATCCCCTAGGGGGACGTAATGCAAGCTAGTTTATCACCTATTGATTCTAACTGAAGACAGTTATTCTCTGGAATCTGTACAACTCTTTGGTATTTTTCTTTGGTCAAGTCAAATGACAAACCACTTGCTTTTCATCAGCAGTGGGTTGTGCAGTGTACTCAACACCTTGATGGAAATAAATACCATTCAAACTCCGACCAAATCCTACATTAAAACATTGAGTACGGAAATCCGAGTCTATTAGCCTCCAAGAATCAGTACTCAGGCAATATATCTGAAATTTGCAGCGGGTGTTGAGGCTGAACCCATTTTTACTTGAGGCTCGAGAGCAGAGACTTGTATCACTTTATAATCCTTAGTTGCGACATCAAAACCGATACCAACAAAATCATGATGCTCATACCCATCCTTGGGGTTTCCGTCCACCGACTTTGGAAGAAGTCTGCATTGTCTCGTAGCTGGGTTCCAAATATAAATATCTCTGGTTATCCAACTGTACATGCAAATTATTCCATGAACAGCATCCACCATATCTATGTCCCCAGGGCTGCTCGCATGCTCAAAACATGGTTGTTTGCTTAGATCCTCCAACTCCTTGAAGCCACCATCAGAAAGCAAATAAAACTGAGGTGTAGGTTCTTCTGTTTCATGTTGGCAGATGAAGGTGCCTCCTAACTTGGAGTTGTTCTGGTCCACCGGAGTGGTGGCATGGCGTAGTCTGAAGTGAGATGATTGAATTAGGGCATACCATGATCTACACACAGATTTGAATTGCAACAGAGATCGTACAGGGAGCCATATCAAAATTTCTAATATTACATCTTCCGGCAGAACAAGAGTGGTACTGAAGCAGCAACTTTCAGCCATGTAAACGTCTTAATCCTGAAACCAAAACCAGAGAATCCTATTATTTTTATATATAAACTTTGTTGGAGGCCAAACCCGCACCTGCTAAATCCTTACCCTTTGAATTGGGGATGATTAGCCACCAAATCCTGAACAAATATATATATATATACCCTTAAAGAGAGAGTCCTAAGCAGATAAGGAAACCTAGTCCTAAACATAAACTGAGTAAATTCTTCATTATTTGAGGAGACAAAATAAAATTCTGTTTGAATAAAAAAAGAAAGAAAATGAGAATTTGTTGAGTAAATTCTTCATCATTTGACAAAGTAAAATCCTGTTTGAATAAAAGACAGAAAAACAAGAATTTGTTGATGTTCCAAGTGAAGGTATGTAACTTCTTTCTCGTATTTCTCCACCCGTAAGTATTTTCTGGTCGCTCATCAGAAGGGCTTAGTTTGTCTGCAAGCTAGTGGCATTGTTGAATCACTTGTCGTATCCATTCGCCAACATTCCTACTGTCCATAGAGATGCAGATATTTTTAGAAGATTGCACTGATTAATTACTAGCAAATTTCTTCCAAACTCTAGAAGGATACAATTGGTGATTAGCAAGCATGCATATAGAGATGAAAAGGTAGTTGCAGATGCAACTATACTGGCAACAGTTTAGATTCTTATTGTTCGAGAAACAATGAAGAGATGGTTACTGGAACGTCATTAAAAACACGCCATTTAGTCTCAATATCCTATAGAAATATTTTCTTGAAAATGGCCCAAACACTTAAAAAAGGAAATGTAACAAACCATACATACCTAATCGATGACGTTGAAGAACAAGAATAATCAGTTGATTTCTTCTCCATGTTGAAAGGTCTGAACAGGCAACAAATTCTGGCAAAAAGGTGTAATCCGGCATCTGGCAGCATAAGGACCAGCAAGATCTAATAAAGACCTAACCCGATTTCTATAATATTTCTTTTCCTTTCTATCGTAAAACTGGATACATTCCCACTGTGGTTGTCTGAACTTATGAATTTTATAACTATCACATCTGTACCGGTAATGGCTTTAAAATCTAGATTCTGCACTTCTCCCCATCGACAAGGCATTTGTATTGTTTCCTGAATCCAACAACTACCTGCATTGCCACCATTATCATCATAAATCCACAAATTGAGTATGTCATCTCCTTCTTGTACTAAAAGAGCTAAATGCCCGTCCAACTTCTGTTAATTCATTAACTAGTTGTCCGGTGAAGGTCCAAAGGTTTTTAGGGATGCAGTTGGGGATACTAATCACCCTAAATGTTTCACTTCCAACATCAAACACAAGGACTTCATTATCTTCACTCTTACATGAGTATACATGGTAATGGAGCCAACATATTGAACCATTCACGTACACAGATTTTCTATTACTAAGTATAATCTTGGGTGCAACTTGGTGATCATCAATTTTTCTCCATATATTCTCACCCACTGTGAAAACCCGCAAATAACTTTACTTGTAGCCACCTGGCCAAGTTCTAGCATTATTACGTACAGAAATCTCGTATACACAGAGCACTTTATGTTGTTTAGTACTTGGGGTGAATCCAAAACCAAAAATATGTGTGTGGCAGAGTCTCAAAGTTTCATCAGAATGCGCTACTTCTTGCTGGCCAAAATTGTCTACGAATACATCACTAGTACTTATTTTTATCCATGGTGTTTTCTCGCCGGTGAATGGATTGTGAATGAGAATAGAACCGGGTTCATCAAAATTGACAAAACACAACAAGCCGTATACCGGGTCGAGCATATTAAATCGAACATTAAGAATCAAATTATTATATAAAGTAACAGCACCAGTGGTGTCTGAATCTAAGGATCCTCTCTTACGATTATCAAACCTTAAATCCTCTTTGGAGAAGGAAATGCTCCTGATGTTTACCCTTTCTGAAGAGGAAGTTCCTTCCTTGATGGAAAAGGCCGTGTTGGACTGACAAGAAAAGAGGTAATGTCTTTACATCGATGTGCTTGATGCAAATCGATCAAGTATTTGTCTTTTCTTATCATGGATCTCCAACGTTTACATACAGTCTTGAATCTCATTAACGATTTCACGGGGAGTCTACTTAGTATGTGAACCAAAATTAAATCATTACAATCAACAAAACGAACACTGTTTCTATTTCTAATTCTCAATGATTTTCTTCTTCTTTTTGTTTCTGTTTCCATGTTTCACTTTTAAAATCCTTAAACCCTAATTTGTTTGAATGCGGAAATTAAAATCAGCCCTATGACGTTGAAAGAAAGGATGAGTAGATTTGTTACCTGCAGAGTGCCATCATCTTACTTGATGCAGACTTGTGATTGATTCGACATGAGGAGAGGAAAGAGGAAACCCTAAAACTGAATATAGGGTTTCTAAGAACTATCTGGATAATTAATGTGATGTTACCCTCGTAGGCGGTAAATGACTTTGAAAAGCAAAATCCGCTACTTGTTACCGTAAAAAATAACCCTATGGCCCAAAATCTGCTTTTGATGGTTTTGGATCCAACCCGCCATGTTTGTTCAGCCCTAGGGTAGTATAATTACGGATCCACGGATCGAAATGCTTTGCTCAGCCCATTTTTCGATATTTGGACATATATCCCCAAATTGATTAATCGGATACACTACGGGAAAAATATACATCTACAA